>CM076733.1:17631601-17891601 GCA_038501795.1 Pseudopleuronectes americanus | reverse complement strand
ATTTTTCTTTCCAGTTTTTAAATGACACCCCCGAATGGATAAAACTCAAACTGAAGGTTTCTCGCTGCTCGTCTGTTTTCACTGGATTCAATCGAACCGGAGTTCCTCAACTTCCTCAGCTCAGATCCACAGATTCCAGCTTCTCTCTCGTTCTCAAGGCTCCAAACGAGCAGAGAGAGATTTGAAGAATTAAATCGGAGTTGAGAAACTCTGGATTCAAAAGTTCCAGCAGCTTCTTTAATATCAAATCAAATCTAATTATAGATAAACTGTAAATCATCTGATTCACCACATATTCACTTGTAATTAGCATGAATAATATCACGATGCTGTTATTTAGATGTTTTATTATAATCAGCACAATAAAGTTAACTTATGTTATAAAGCGCTTCACTTCACTGCTTCCTGCATCTGAACCTTTATGACATTATTTATTATTCCATTGATGTAAGAACAAAGCCATTATGCAAATCGTTTGCTTTTGTCTTTTTCCTTCACGAACGTAGGTTTGACGTGTTGTTGTTTGTTTGTTTGTTTACAGCTGGGTGTTGTTGACAGCCCCCCCCGAGTGTTCAACAGTCCGTACACCACGACGGCCTCCATGGATTACAACCCCATGTATCGCATGTCCGAGTTCAAGGTTGGACTCAGATTCTTATTGTATTATATTTCTTCTTCACTACATGTCTGGGGCAAATTATGTATTTCTACTGCCCTGTATTTGTTTTACAGCTTTAATAAATAACTTTACTAAAGATTAAATCAGTGGCTCAAACAGTTGGAGGCAGTTGTTAAAGGTTCTTGATGAGTTTGAGATGTTAGCCGCTCCAGTGAATAGATATTTACCAGTTAATGTTTTAATTTGTACAAATAATCAAATCCCATAGAGTTTAAATGGTTTGATATTTCACACGGATGTTTAAAAAGGATTAAACAACGATCTAAACACTTCATACACAATAATCACATTTATACTTTAACACATGTTTTGCTTTATACTAGAAAACATCCATGTCCTTTCATGACTGCTCCCTGCTCCTCCCCCCCAGGCTCCCAGCGGCCTGTCTCCTGCCACCTCCGAGATGAACCTGTACAGCTTCAACAGTCGCAGCACCAGCCCGGTGGGGGTCCCCTCCTCCACCTTCACCGCCCCACGGACTCGATTCTCCGCCTACGACACGCTGGTGAAGAGACGGGCCGAGGTCAACCACAACCACAACCACGTGGTGCGTTCAGGGACACGTGTTCTGCACGGTTATCACACGCTCTGCCGCCCCATGTCCGCTCTGTATGATTTGTGTGTTTTTATTGTGCAGCCTCAGGTGATGCCCACCCAGCACTACAGCCTCCGCTCCAACACGCTGGGAGCGCCCAACAAGAAGGACTTCATCGAGGAACTGACCAAGCAGCTGGACGTCTGTCAGAGGGTGAGAGTCACTGGTTCACCTGCTGGTCTGTTACCACCAGTTAGAATCCTAACCAGTCCGATGGTTAAATCACATTTAATGAGCATGAATATCAATGTTTGATGGATCTGCTGCATTTAGAGGTTTTGTGATTTTGAAACAAATTTGTCAGTTGTTGTCGTTCTGGTGAAGAAACACTTTGTTCAACTACGAATCTGTGTCTGTGTCTGTGTGTGTGTCTGTGTGTGTGTCTGTGTGTGTTCTCTCTCCAGCGTAACCAGTTCCTGGAGGCAGAGAGTGTAGAGATGGAAAAGGAGAGAAACCAGATCAGGTATTTCTCTCTTTCTTATTAATTACCTTTCTCTAAACTTTGGCTCTGACTCCAGCTCAAACTTTTAAAAACGTTTTTCTTTAACCTGGCTGTGTTCCTCTGTCTCAGGTTCGAGATGCGCGGCTTCATGGTGAACAACGAGGATCTTCTGCGCACCAACACTCAGCTGACCAAGGAGTTGACGAGGATGAGGGAGCAGATGATAGAGATGGAGAGAGAGAGCCAGTCGATGGGAGAGAAATACAGAGAGATGGAGGTAGGGAGGTGATGAGATGAACCTGGAGGTGTGCGATGTTTCAACACGTGGCTGATGAACTGTTGTTCTCTGCAGATCGAGGTGCGGCAGGCGAGGGACATGATGGTGGAGGCCAACACGCAGGAGTACGCCTTCAACTTCCTCCAGCAGTCGCTCAAAAACAGGATCAAGGACGCTGAGGTGAGAGCTTCAGTCACGTTGTGTTCAGAGGCAGAACTGTGAGCCGTGTTTACACGTGTGTGTCATACGTGTGTGTCGTATGTTCAGGAGAACCTGGAGAAGCAGACGCAGCACGCCAAGACCCTGGGGGAGAAGCTGTGGTTGGCCGAGAGACAACTGGAGGAGCATGAGGTGGACAAGGACTCCAAAGACAAGAGGACGGCTGAGCTCAACAGCAGCCTCCTCAGGCTGGAGGAGGAGGTACAGGCCAATTCATAAAACTGCCTCACCTCATATTTACAGTTCTGAGTTTTACTTTCTTTCCTCTGCATGGAACAGAAGTAATCCCCAGATACGGCTGCAGAGGGCGCTGTTGCCCAGTCAAAGTTGCTTTGAATAAAGAAACTAATGCACAGTAGAACATGAATTAAGTTTAGTTAGTTGTTTCTTTGAAAGCATTACGTTGTTATAGCGCTCACATGAGAACATGCATGTGCCTGCTCGTACTTACAACACGTGTCCCGTGTTTGCAGCTGAACGAGGCCATGCAGGTGTCGTCTCAGGCCTCAGCCGAGGTGAACCTGCACCAGAAGCTGCGAGATGATGCTCACCAGCGGGTGGACGAGCTGGAGGAGTCTCTGCTGGAGAAGGACCAGGAGCTGCTGCGGCTGCAGAACCTCGTGGGCCGGCTGCAGGGGGAGGTACGGCCCACTGCCATCAGCCTCAGAGGCTCCTTGAGACGTGACACACGCCTGTCACATGTTCTGGTCTCTTTGGTGTCACAGCAGCTGTAAGATGTGTGTTTCTGCCCCTGCAGGTTTCTGGGAAGCTGATCGATAAGGAGCGAACCCTGGAGGAGGAGATCCAGCTGAGGGAGCGGATCCAGCTGCAGTGCAAACAGGCGGAGAGGTCGGTGGACGACCTCCACATGGAGCTGCAGGGGACCCAGCAGGCCAGAGACGACCTGGCCAAACAACTCAAACAGGCTCAGGTACACAGAGGCTCTAACTCCACATGTACATCATTAAAAAACATCTAATACACAAGCTCGACCAATCAGGGGTCAGTCTCATGTCAGTCAGGACATCTCATCTCGTTCTCTCGTTAACGATCTCATGATTCAAACAGACACGTCCACTTGAATCAATCAGTCATGAAAACCTTCAGACTTTGAGGTTAACAGAACGTTAATAATGCAAAATCCTCTTAATTCCATATTCGCAAATATTCATCATGTCACTCGTCTGAAGAAACACAATCTGGCCCAGTTGTAAACAACCTGAGTTAAACCTCAGATCAGAACTAGTTTGAATCACGACTCTGATTTCTGTTTCCCTTCAGGAGAAGATGATTGACCTGGAGAGCGACCTGGAGGAGCTGCACGACAGCGAGCAGAGATGGGCGGCCAAACACAAGAGGGCCATCGAGCAGGTGACCAGACTCGAATAATAATAATAATATTATAAATAATATTCATATCTCTGTTGGTCGTTGACTCATTTGTTGTTTCTAAACAGACGGAGCAGCTGCAGCTGAAGGTGTTTCAGGAGAAAGAGCTGAACGACCAACTGGAAACTGAGAAGGTCGCCATGGAGAGACAGGTACTGTGTGTGTGTCTGTGTGTATGTGTGTGTGTGTGTGTGTCTGTGTGTGTGATTGTGAAACTACAGAGTTTCCAGTGTCTTAAAGTCATATTGAATTTTAGGCCTGAGAAACTTGTAAAAAAGGTTTAAATATCACGTGCTAGATCTGAAATATGTTTTGTGAGTCTTGATTATATTATTGTTGATTTAAACTTGTCTCTCTCTCCGTGTGCAGCTGCGTGAGCTGCGTCTGGAGGTGGACGAGCTGCAGAGCTCCAGGGTTCAGGAGGACGTCGTCTCCCGAGCGGAGGGTCGAGCCAAAGAGCTGGAGAACCTGCTGAGGACCGAGGAGAGGTGGGTCACATGTTCCTGCTGCTCACAGGCCATAAACAACCATAACATGAGGATTTGAATTATGTTTTTTAGATTAAGATGGTTCCCTGGGAAGTTGGTAAATGTTTGATATTCACTGGAGCTGGGTTGTGTAAAGATTTAGAAAGAAACCAGGAACAAACAGGAAGCTGGAACTGGTTTTATATCATATTAATAATAATCCTAACTGTAGTGTTTGTCTATAACGTGTTGTGTTTGTGTATAACGTATTGTGTTTGTGTGTTTTGATGCAGGAACAAAGTTATTCTGACAAACACCATCAGCAAAATGGAGCGAAGAACCAACGAGCTGAGTGATCAGATGGAGGAGGAGCACAGGCTAGCTAATGAGCAGAAAGACCTGGTGAGACACACACACACACACACAACCACACACAACCACACACACAGATACATTTTCTTTTTAGGACATTCTCCTCTTTGCAGACATTATTATCTGTGTTTTAAGATATGTATATAAAATGTGAGAAAGGGTCTTTGAAGCTTCCTTCGGGAGATTTCTGTTTGACGTCCTCGTTTCTATTTAGTTTTTAGCAGGGAGGTTATTTTAATGCTTTGTCCCAACTAACCGTGGCTCTGTGACCGTCCAGATGAACCAGAGGATCCGCTCCCTGAAGCGTCAGCTGAACGAGTCGGAGGAGGAGGCGAGC
Source organism: Pseudopleuronectes americanus (assembly GCA_038501795.1). Lineage (NCBI taxonomy): Eukaryota > Metazoa > Chordata > Actinopteri > Pleuronectiformes > Pleuronectidae > Pseudopleuronectes > Pseudopleuronectes americanus. Next base: position 17,886,824 of record CM076733.1, on the reverse strand, counting down.
AGGAAGGAGGCGCAGTACCGCCACACCCAGAGAGAGCTGGCGGAGGAGAGGGAGGCGAGTGGCCGGCTGCAGAGGCAGCTGCTGGACCAGCACCTGCAGATGAAGTATGTTCTCTCTACTCAACACACCCATATTCAAAGTTTGAGCATTCTATGGATTGTGTTTCATGTAAAAATTCTGCATTATGGACTTTAACTCTTTTAACTGTGGAATATTCATCTGTCTGTGCAACAGTTAATGCACAATCCATTTCCTGTACATATTATCACACTGTAGAAGTGTAGTATTAGTATTAATATCCTTAAACTTGAGTATTTCATGTTACATATTACTCGCTGTTGCCAATTTTGACTCTTGCTGCTGTAAAGTGCAATAAAGGATCCTTGTATCTTATGATAATCGAGCCTCGTGTGTCTCTCACAGACGTAAAGAGTCTCTGAACATCCGTCAGACTCTGGACAACCTGAGGTTGGACCTGAGCGTGGACGATGAAGACGACGAGGTGCCGCTGGCGCCGCCACAGCAGCAAACAGAAAACGTCACCAAAGTCTGAACCCTGCGAACATTCACTCAGCACCAAACTCACCTGTATATTTATATATATATGTGTTACTATTTTAAAGCAGAAAAACTACAACGTCTTCACACTGACAGGAAGTTAGGGAGCGTAAACCTGCCACCACCGGTCGTCCAAATGAAAAAATACAATCCCAGCTTTGTTCTAAAAAGTCCCAAAATCCCACCTGGATTTTTTCCAGATGTGCTTAAAGCTGAAGGTGTTAACTCACGTTTAAGTTTTGATTCAAACTGTCATTTAGTAATATTTCACCTGGAATCATCCTGGTGATTTGGTTCTGATAATAGTTTAAATAGAGGAAACATTCAAGTTTCTACGAGTTGATTTCCCCCTGAAAGTTCTGCTCTGTTGCAACATGTAAATTACATTTATAATGTAATTTATGATGTTTCCTGATTTCTATATTCCTTAACTAGATTTTTTAAGTTATCAGTATCAAATCGCAGCCAAAGAATTTATTTGGAAATGAAGGATCTTAATTATCCGTCGCCCCCTCCTGGCGACAGCAGGAACTCATTTTATCCTGAATAAAAACTCGGCTGGTGGATTCATGACTTAACTCGATTTAACTTTCAACCATGAAGTCAAATGAAAAGTCGTGTTTTCTCCTCAGAATCTTGATCTGATCGTTATAAAGATAAAATTATTATAAAGATGTTTTTATCAAAACATCGGATGAATCATTGCTTGCTAGAAAATTCTGCTGCATTTTTCTTCTTCATATTTTCTAGATCGTCGCTGACAGTTGTCTCCGAATGAGGGTTTTTCACGTTAGACTTTAGTTCAACATCTTCTGCAGTATTTAAATACATATTATTTTACAGGGTAAAAAAAACACAACATGGAACATCTGGGTCGTTGTTTTAGATTCACACACAGAAGCAGTTCTGAGATTATTTATATGAAATATTTGTTTTGTGTTGTTTTTATGAGATGATGAAGATCCCTGGATTTTCTGTATTTGCTGTCGCTTGCCGGGAAATAATGAGTTTTAGAAAATGAGACGATTTCAAAGTTCAGTTTCAGGTATTTTCGGGGGTTTGTTAATATTTTAACAAAACTCACAGAGCCTCCGTCGCAACGTATCTGCTCACGAGACCAGATTTGTAAGTATTTTTCAGTAAAATAGCTGAGATATTGTCCGTCTCAAACGTAAATAAATGTTGTAGTTCTCAGATTTAGATTGTGGATGTTTTTACAGTCCTCTGCATCTTCCTTTTAGCTTTTGTATCATGTTAGAGACATCAGGCTAATATTCAGATTGTCTTTGGATTCTCATGTTTACACGTGATGACGTATGTGTTTTTTTGGAATCACAGAGATTTTAATGTTTTAACTGTCGGGAATTTAATTACTTCACAAAGTATTTTTTGGTTTTCTTGAATGAAATTGGCAGCGTCGACAGATATGTAAAAAGAAATGAAATACACTGACTTATTTTTGTAACTACACTTCACGCTCTACAGGTTCTACTGTTCTCGGGTATTTATGTTTGTTTCATACTTTCTCTTGTGGTGAGAAGTTTTCTAAACAAAATGCTAATAAATCTTCTCCACTGTGAATTCTGTGTATCGAGTGGTTTGTTATGCCTCAGAACACTTTGAGGGAATCCTTTCACAAGTAGGGATGATGTCATTCTATTTACATAGCCAAAGGTCAAAGATCGATACTCACTATCACCTCACCAAGCTAATGTTTTGCCTTGTGAACGTGATATCACCCAAACACCTTCGGGGAATCCTTTCAAATTTGGCACAAGCGTTCAATTAGACTCAACGATTAACTGATTTTATTTTGGCAGCCAAAGGTCAAGATTCAAGGTCACTTTGACCTCACAAAGTACATTTTTTGCTTTCTGAATGTAATATCTTTGGAACACCTTAAAGGAATACTTTCAAAGTTACTACACACATTCACTTAGACTCAGGGATGACCTGATTAGAATTTGGTGATCATAGGTCAAAGCTAAAGGTCCCTGTGACCTCACAAAGATTATTCTTTGCCTTGTGAACGCGATATCTCCAGAAGGCCTCAAGGGAGTTCATTCACATTTGGCACAAACATTCGCTCGGACTAAAAAATAACCAGATTTAATTTTGATGGTAAAAGGTTGAAGTTAAAGTGAACTCACAAAGGGAATTTCGTCAACTTTTCATGACTTGTCACTTGAACTGGAACGGCATGTCCAGCGTGTTCTCTTGGAAAATATTCAGTATTATTAGTTATTAGTTGTGATCAGACACAAACAGTCAAGTGTTGAAGTGAATAACAAACACGTGAGATTCAAAAGATGTTATCGTACGAATTTGTCTTTAATCAGCTGTCAAATCTCACAATGCCGTTGCCATGGAAACCAGAGAAACAGGTCGACGGTATCTCATGAAAAGTTTTTTAGCGTAAAATGTTTTTCTCACAGTTTTTCTTTTATTCATCGAGACATTATCACCACGTTAAAACTAAAAAGTTTGGAATTTGAGTCACTCACAAGTGTCTTTGACTAAAGATATGATCCCTTATTTATATTCTTTATTGTGCCTTCAACAAAATTACATCGTCTGATTATTCCAACAATGAAATTCATCTTGTGCACAGGAGATAACAAGTGGTGCTCAAATTATCTTGAACAATGAACAGTTTGTTTTCTAAAGAGAATCAGTTCATTGTGGAGAAAAAAAACCAAAGGGTAAAAACAACCACAGAGATTTATTTGCAGCTCAGACATCAGAAACACTAAACACATCACAGGTCATTCCTTTCTCATGGTGTCGAACATGCTGACAGTGCAACAAACACACACAGGCATCAATACGCACGGCGACAACGGAACAAACGTGTACAAACCGCAGGCATCAGAGAGAACTCACACAGAGAATTTCCAAAAATAAAAGCTCTTAGAGGTACTTGGATTAATTAGTTGTTTTGATAAATCGGGCACAAAAACAACATCCGGACTTCTGCTCTCCTCTGGTTTGTAATCTATAATCAATAATGCATTAAAATATTCAGAAGCTCACAGACGTAACGGAGGACCAGTTACTAACAGGCACGACATGACTCTTCAAACTGTGTAAACTCTCCAAGTGACTTCAAGAATGAGGTTGATGAACGAGACGCTTCGAGAGAAACGTGGACACTCGACGCTACAGAAGAGACAAAGTGATTTAAATAAAGAGGATAAAATCTGCTGACTTGGTTCAGACGATTGTCACGATCGAAAGGCATCGGTTCAGAAAAGCTTTTTCATTTGGAGAATTTGAACTGTGACGTTTTTAAATGTGAACATTTATTTCCATAAATTCAGAGATTGTTTGTGCCGAGTTGCTTTATTAATTTTTAATGTAACATGAATTCATTGAAATTACTGAATTCCTCTGAAGTAATTGTCAGTCACGTTTGGCTACATGACATTTAAAGGCAAATAATTTCATTTCCTCTTTATCAACTGTTCAATTTACAATGAAAAGAAGGTTTTTCAAGAATTTACAAACCTGAAAATGAAATCAAATGAAATCAACACTTTTAAAAACCTGTTTAAAGGCTTTCCAAGCTGCATTGATCAGTGTGTTTCTATGAATGACAAATTTGTATTTTTAAAGGTTAAACTCAGAGTGAACTCGCAGCTTTAACCTCCTGCAGCTCATCGTCTTGGTTTTTATCTTTTTTTTTAAACTGTCTGATTCAGTCTCATCACGCCAGCAGGGGGCAGATGTTTTCTGAAAATAGAATCTGGCTGTGCTCTACCTGCCCGGCATCGAACCTCCGACAGTTATCACCCTGTGAGGAAAGGGGAACTTTAAGACCAATTGTTTTTTAGCTTTCACAATGTTCCAGGTCTTAAATAAACTCAAATTAATTGGTGAATGAAAACGGAGACAAAACAAAACGTGCTCTGTTAAATGTTTAGAACTGCATAGACTATAGAAAAAAACAACCTGTACATCATGATAACATAAATTATGAAACTGTACAACAAACCTACAGAGACACGATCGGTTCTGAGAACATTATTGTTATAATGCTGCTAAATAACTGGTGGAGACTGAGACACTGTCTGAACACGTAGAAACTTATTAGTGTTGTGTATGGCACCGAGATCAGCTGTTGGCAAATTACTCTGTTTGGCTTTAAAATAAAAAACAACACACGGAAAAATACGTTTTAACCGAAACGCAGATTTTTACTTGGAGTGAAAAGCAGAACGAGGTTCGTCAAAAACTAATTTCTGCTCTGTGGCGTTTCCCGTTTTCGTTTGGCACAGGTTTAACATAAGTAACGATGAAGTGACGACCGTGCCGTTAATTAACAAAACATCATAAACGTTAGTGTTCACCCGTTTGGCAGATTCTGGTTAAAGTTAAAGAACGAAAAGTTGGAAAAGCAACAATGAGAAAAGAAGATCTCGGTTGTTTCCGGTGCGACTCAACTTGGCTCAAGATAGTTCATGAAGTAAGGCAGATCAAGGTTTCACTTGACATGAGGGAAATCGTTGAGTCGCACTCGAAACAAAAGAAATCATCTCGGAACCAAAGCGGATTATTTTACATTTAAATTCGGTAAATTTTCATCTATTTAGCTACAAAAAGACGAACGATTTCCACTGAGCTCAGGCATCGTGAAGTTTCTACACACCAAGTGTGAAATGGTTCGTCGCACGACCAAATACGACTTCTAAAAGTTTGAACTTCAAGTGTTGAGCCCAAAAAGTCTCAACAAATTTTTATTTTTGGAATAACGTGGCGGCTTCAGTTGAATGTGAAATATGACAACGTTAAATCGTTCAGACTGTGCTGCAGGTTTGTTTTCAGTTAAATGTTCGTAAGTCAAATTGACGATGAAGCCACGGAGAAAACAAGATGGCTGAATTCTGTCGCTCCACAGAGGAATGACGCTTTAAGAGCTGAGGCAGTAGATCCGTTCGGAAACAATACGTGAATCCTGGCCGGAGAAGCTCTGTCGATAACTTACGACGCAGAATTTTTCCCAGAACTCCACATGCACCATGCTGTACCCACAACACATCATGGACGTCTGATGCAGAATTAGCTGCGTCAACATGTATAAACATGAATAAATACTATTTCTAAAGAATCATCCGTCAGTTCTTTACGAACAAACCGAAACAGCAAAGGAGTGTGTGTCGTGTTTACTAAAGCTTTTTGTCAGGTTAACTTTTAAAACTAAACTTTTGTAACTTTAATGTTGTTAGCTATACTTTTTAAAATTTAACTTTTAGTTAAACGTCTAAAAAGACAACCTTCTGTTCATAAGCTGAACTTTTGTTAACAAAACCTACTTTTGTAATGAAAGTTAATTAAACAAGTTTAGCTCAACTGCCTTTGTTATTATTAGCACGCAGCTGGTAGCCACTGCTAACAATGGTGAGTACTTAAGCTAGTTTGTGGCTAACTACATTAGCTGCTTAATACTTTGCTAATAAGACGCAGGTGAAAACTCTACAGAGGATTTAAACCTTCCTCTGCTTTGTCTCTGTGTCACGTGAATATTAGCTGAATATAATCTGGACAGCTAATTGTGGATTAGCTATTTTTTGCCTTAACACATCTACAGAAGCTAAGAGACACACTTGAGCTTATTTCTGGAAATACGGGTACAGCATCGAACACAGCGCGAAAGGGGAAAAACTGAGAATCATTCGGACCAGAGGAAACTCTTTATGAACCAGATTCAAGTTGAAAAACTAAAGTTTTGACAGTTTGAACTCATTTGAATCGTTCAAACCACGTGTGAACCGTGAGGATGAGAACGTACAGTGCTCCGTTCTCCGGCTGCTTGTTTCAAACGAGGCACATTATGTGTGTGACAGCGATTAAACTGTTTTAATTTCATCCCAGGGTCGGGCTGCTTTGTGGTCAGAGAGGCGCCAGTTCACCGGGGAAGAGAAGAAGAAGAAGAAGGTTAAAGGTTAAAGGTTAGTTTTAGAGAGACGACAAAGAAACATGCAATCAAACATGACGGAGGAAAGTAAACGATGGAGGGAACGTGACGAGGACGATGGGCGAGCGCCGACAGGTCGATTCCTCGAACGCCTCTTGACCTAACACGCACACTTCTTCTCGTTGGGCGGGGCTTCACTGAGCTTTGTGGCCCCGTTGCCGTTGGCGGGCTCGACCGGCGGCTTGTCGACGCACTGCTCCATCCTCTTCATGACCAGGTCCAGCAGCGTGATCACCGCCTTGTCCACCTCCGCCCCTGTGGCCGCGCTCGTCTCAAAGTACGGGATCCTGGGAGGGTCAAGAACACAAGACGCTTTATTCAAAGGGATCAGAACAGCGTACGAACAAGGCTCAAGGATTAATAACCAACGTTCACGGGTTGAAGAGAAAGTTTGAAAGAACTTTGGAGGAACTTGCAGAATATGTCTCAGGGTTTCAGAGTAAAAACTCAAGTAATAATACTTTAATTCAATGTATTAAATTAAGGTCTCAACCTTTCTATGTAAAGTGCATGGAGATCCTTTTTCAAAATTTTCTCCAATTCATGTTATTATAAATGGTAAAGACTGAAAATACTTATTTGTTAATAAGTTTTTAATGTTTATTACTGTACATGCAACCCTGACCTGAGTTATGTTGCCATGCAACATGAGACTGAGGAACAAGGAAACAGTTTGACCTCTAACCAGGAAGTAATTTATTTAAAAACTGCCGAGGGCAGTCATGCGCTGTGTCAGTAATGTTGTGTTATATCTCAGTGTTCGTTTCAGTTGTGCGTTTATGTTTCACAGTATATACAAATGCACGTGCAAAATAATGTGCGTGAGAAGTAAACGTACCCGTATTTGTCGGCCAGCTCTTTGGCCTGTTTCTCCTGAACCTCCCGCTGGTCGGCCAGGTCGGCCTTGTTCCCCACCAGCACGATATCTGGGTTCTCACAGTAGGCGTTGGCCTGTAACTGACCTGGAAATGAACACACATAGAAGACAACAGCAAACAAATGAGATAAATAAATATAAAACTGACCTAAATGTCTGAAAGGTGTGACAAGGGAACTCTTTTTCAAAAACAAACGTACTCATCCAGTTTCGGACGTTGAGGAAACTCTGCTGGCTGGTGAGATCGAACATCAGCAGGAAGCCCATGGCGTCTCTGAAGAACGCCGTCGTCAGGCTGCGGAACCTGGAACAGCAACAAACCGGGTTCAGGACAGAGAGAAAACACAAAGGCTCACTGGGGCAGCATCTATATATCCTGTGAGAGGGTAGGACAAGGTGTAGTTCCTCTAATGACCACTGGGCGGCACTGTAGAGATGTTTCAATGTTTAAGTGATCACATGTAAGAGGAAGACGTTGCTCTTACTGACAAACCCACAAATAATTATCAATCTATACATCTCCTCTAATATCTGAGCATCTTTGAATGTTTATCTCCTCCCGAAACGTTTCTGTTTCCTCTGAATCTCGTCTGATTCAAACACAGCGAGAGGAACATCGGACTCGCCGAAGAAATGAAATTAAAATTATTCAACTAATGCAGCATCATCCTGTGGTGAGTCATCAGGCCTTTAGAGACAGATTCAACAGATAAAGGTCGATTCCAGTTTAAGAACACACACAGACACACACACACAATCAGACACACAGAGACAGACACACACAATCAGGCTGTTCTGTTATTTCTAACTGAAACTTTCAGTCTAAGATATCATGGGTGATGGAAGTGTTTATCTATCTGATAAGACCCGCCCACCTCTCCTGTCCGGCCGTGTCCCATAGCTGGAGGTGGACCTTGAAGGTCTTCCCTGTGGTCGTCCCATTGGGGTTGGACGCCGTGTACACCTGAGGACACAGACACACAAGATGTTTAGGTTGTTATTCCACAGATCCATGATAATCTGTGATGATGACGCTTGTTTTCTGGAATCTCCTCGTCGGTCCAAGTTGACGTCTTCGTCTTCTTCGTGTACGGCTCCTCTTCTTCATCCTGAGATGTTTGTGTTCTTCCAGTTTCACGTCCGTCACGTGTTAGAAACCTCATCAACACGTCCACTCGCTCACTGGGAAGCTTCCACACATTGTCCTGCTTCATTCTCACATGCACTCACTCTGACACTTTATTAGGAAGCTGCAGGAAATGATCAGGAAAATGTCCAGAGACACTGACTCATACATTCGTGTCCTGATTTCAGCGCAGCTCTGAAAGCAGCTATGATTTACTCCTTTTCACTGCAGAGAAACAAAGGAGTACTTGTCTTTGACAACCTGTCTTGAGGGGATTTTATCCTCAGGACGGATTCTGTCACTGAAACCTGGAGGAAAACACTTAAATTTGTTGCTGGAATCTTATGAAGAAAGAATAAATGCAGATGTTCCTGTGTGATGTGTGAGAATCTGAGCCAGAGAGTGAGGCGGGCTGGGTTTAGTCACCTTGGTGCCGCACTGCCTTCACACATCTGAGAAAACACAGCTTTAACAGCTCTGGATGACTCATAGGATCGATCATTACACCTCACAGCCCCTTTGTGTGTCTGTGTTAAGGTCACAGCTCGTTCTCAAGGTATTTCATCCAGAATCAGGCAGCAGGTGAAAGTCTGTCGCTGCGTCTCAGGGTCTTTAATCCAACCTGGTTTTTCATTTATTCAGTTTTGATGGATGACACTGAGTCTGAGTTCTATCTCTTTCTATCCTTTGTATTTATTTTACCTATTTAAACTTATAAACTATTTAATTCTACTCTTTCTAATCTCTTTTAATTGGTTTGAAATGAGTTATAAATAAACCTGCCTCACCTTGTCTTACTGCAGCAGATCTCACCTGACTCACTGCTGCTTCTTTAAAAAAATTAAGACCAAAAAAAGGTCCTGGACCACGGTAACTGTGGCAACCAGGTGACATGAAGCTTCTGCTCTACACAGATGAGAACTCACCACTCTCTTTTCCCTGAAGTCGATGCCGACTGTGGTGATGAACTTGGGGTTGAACTTGTTGTCTGTGTATCGGTACAGGAAGGTGGTCTTCCCCACGCCGGAGTCCCCCAGGGCAAGGAGTTTAATCAGGTAGTCATAATCCCCATCAGTCATAGTGATGACCACGATATCAACCTGCAGTGAACACACAAAGATGAAGGTTAACACAAAGAGATACACACAGAAACACACAGAAACTCACAGTGTCGGCCTCCAGGAGCCAAGAGTAGGAATGATGAAGACGAAGAAGAAACTGTCTGAAGTTTAACAGGCTGATGTAGAGACACAGGTTGTGTGTGTGTGTGTGTGTGTGTGTGTGTGTGTGTGTGTGTGTGTGTGTGTGTGTGCGTGTCTGTTTGTGTGTGTGTATCCGTGTCAGTTTTTACCCACTGGTGAATTAGTGAATTATTGGCTGGGGGATCACAGGGTCGTCCTGACCAGAGCATGACTGTCTGGGAAAGTAGTAACACTTTGTGTGCGAGTGTGTGTGCGAGTGTGTGTGTGTGTGAGTGTGTGTTTGGGCAGTGTAGAAATACAGCTTGTAAAAAAGCATATAAATGATTCCTTTATTCACAACAGAAAAGTAATTCGTCTTTGTTGTAAAAGTAAAATCACATGACAGAAATCCAGTATTGGAAAAATACACATAAACACACATTATTCTTTAAGTTCTTCATTACAATTTACATTTAATGTTACTTTGCCTGACAACACTTTATACGTTTTACTCCACAACTTTTTCCGGAGAGTTAAAAATGCTGTTATTTAGCAATAATTAGTGCAAAGATCATGGGTATTTAAATTCAAAATAAAGAGTCTTTATCCCCACATGACTCTTGAGGCGATGGGAACAGTTTAGTGACAGTTGCAGTGAACTTTCTGTGAACTCAGTTTCACACTAACGCACCTAAACACACTCCTCGTGACCACTCAGTCGATTGAATGACAGCTCGTCTCCTCCACATGGAAACAACACAACAGGGTCAGTAACACTCGTAACTGATTCTCCACGTCGTGTTCTTCACCGGCAGCTGAGGCTCATTGTTTTCTTCATGAAGGGGGTCATGTGACAGGAGCCTGACGAATCAGTGAAGGTATACGTCATGACCGAAAAGACACAATTAGCAAGAGGTTGTGTTTACGTCATAATTTAAAAAATCTGTTTCCCCCCGTTTTGCTTGTTTCGAACACACATGGTCGTACGTTATATGTTCGCACACGATTTATGAAGTTTTATGATCCGCGGCTGATCAACAGCTGCCGGTGGCAACGCACAAAAAGATGCAACAATTAAAATAATAAAACTGCTTCTAAGTAAACATGGATGTAGATGACTCATAGTTTTTAGCTGTTTAGGTGAAGAGCACCAGTCCTCGGCCACACCAGCGGCTCTGTGAGGACGTCAGCCTCAAAACCAAATGGTGTTGATGGCTTCTATAAATAAGAGGAATGCTGTTTCCATGTGAAATTCTCAAATTATCCAGCGAGATGCTGTCGTCTGTTCGCCTCATGGCTGAACGTGGTATATTTAGAGCCGGGATCATAAGACTCTAATTCACTCAGCTGAGAGGAGGCACATAGAACACTGGGCTTTCTGGACAGTGATTAAGCAGCAGCTCTGATCTCCTCACAATGACCTCAGTGTATCTGAGGAGGAACAGTGAGAACCGGAGGAACACTGACCTCTGAGCTACAGAACATACACCATGTGTATATATATATTCAATCAGCAGCTACATCTCAGGTTTGTATAAATAGCAGCTGCAGTAATAGAGTCTTGAAAGAGCAGCTGTAGACGCTGCAGCACATAAAAGTTAAATCACATTAAAGTTAATTTTTGCCGTTGTTCATAACTTGGACTTGGATCCATCGACAGTGAAAAACAATTCACTAGAATCACAGCCAGGGAGTCGTACTGCGGCTTTACTCTAAGGTGTCATATGGACAATAAAAATGATTTATATCATTATTTGTTTAAAATCACTAATCTCATAAGTCTCTTACCTCTCTTAGCGTTACATCACCGGCTATAGAATGAGGACAAGTGCGAGTTAAGTGGCAATAGATCTTAGATTATAGATTTTGTACCATCTCATTTGCTGTATTTGATTTGAAATGAAATTGTATTATTCTGGGTGTCGCCTGTTTTATTCGTCCTCGTGTTAAAACGCTTTTTAACGTTATTATTAATATAACTCAACCGAATCGGGACAGAATGTGAAGGATTGTTATCAGACAGCTATAGATTGTGGAGAACATGTTATAGAGACAACACATGAAGACACAACTGGACATAATGATCCCAAGTTACAATGACTTCACACACACTGCTGCTCCGCTGGAACATTTTCAATGGAACTGTCGTTTTTCGTGCACGGACAAATAAATCATTGTTTAATTTTGTCTTCAGCGTCTCATGGCGAGCGTTCCAGGATATTCATTTATCCTGGAACATGGATTGTTGTAAAAAGCCCCGGAGCACAACGAAGCAATGAAATCGGGTCGGGGGTGAGACGAGGGGGAGGACTGGAGCTTATTGATCTGTCGTCAGCGATGTCTGTAGCCTGATCAGTGTCAGTCATGATCCCCTGAGGGATGAACCAGCAACCCCGGTCAGCTGATGCAACACGACTCACACTCGTCCTTACAATGAACAAAAGCACGGGACCAAAGTGTAGAGTAGGGAGTGGAGGAGAAATAGCTTATATTTATTAATATATGTTCATTTGTACCAATATTTATTCAACCAGTAGGTTTATAATTTGGGATTAATATAAAAAACTCTATGCTATTTTCTTAGATTTGCTAAATATTGCTTAAAAAGGCCATCCTTGATATTTGTTATACACCATATTGCAAAATAAAAATACATTACCAGGGATAAATTGTCTTTATGGAACTTTCTGGTGATTTTCAGCTTATTTCTTTCTCTGTTCAGCCAACAACATCTTCACTAATTGATTCTAACTGCTGTCTTTATAGCTGCAGCAGCTGCTTCCAGACAGAAAAACCCTCTAAAAGCCACATTGGAATAATGGGTAGAGGACTTTAATGCTGAAGAGGCAGATATTACCCTGAAGAACAAAGACAGAGCTGAAAGAGAGTGAGTAATTGAATTCCATTCATTAGGTGGCCAGATGTGCTAATGTCGCTTCTTCCAAGATGGAAGTGCAAGTAAGAAACGGTCTGCTAACAACTTTTGCAAATTAATAAGGAGTATTATCTGAATGTTATTCACATACTACAGCAGAATATTGACTAGAAACTAACTGTATAATGATATAACATGTTGTTTGTTAGGTGAACTTATTAAAATCAAATGCAGAAAATAAATAAATCCTACATTCATGAAGGTTTGGTAACGTTAAAGGTTTTTAATGGCAGCACTGCTCAATATCACTGAGTTTAACTGAACTATGATCACACAGCGACCTGGTGAGTTCCTGACAGACGCGTCAGCACCGTACAGTAAAAGAAGCGGCTTCCTAACATACAGGTTGTGGAGGACAGCTTCTCCCTCGGGCCTGAATCTCAACACACCGAGCAAGAACAAAACCATAAAGCACAAAGAGGCATTAAAAATGTATGAGCAATCACACACACAACAGGAGAGAGAGAGGGTAAATAAACAGGACACGAGACAATCGGAGGAGTCGACAACAATCTAGTCCTGCAGCACAGAGAAGAAATGACTGGTGTGTCAGTGTGTGTGTGTGTGTGTGTGCGTGTCAGTGTGTGTGTGTTGGTGTGTGTATCTGATCATCTCTCAGGAAGCTGCAGTGTTTCACTCTTCCTCCTCTCTTATCCTTCACATGAGAGATAACAACAGGCATTACTACTCTCAGACTCATTCATATGTGATCCACTTATTAAATATGAATACGAATACTGCTCGTTTTAATTAATACTACAAGCTCATACAACACGCGCTGCTGTATAAATCATCTTTAGCGAAAACATGAATATTTAAACTGGTGTAACTGCAACTTTCAGGCGGGAGATTAATCGTTATCACCGAGAAATGAAAACTCTGCATCGACACCTGAAGCATCAGATATGAAATATGACTTTTCTCCATATCTGTCTATTTGTGGTGTAAAAAGACCAACCTCCTATCTTCAGATTGCTGACTGCAAGAAAACAAGACTTCCTGTTCTGGAGAAACTGGGTCCTCATGTTGGTTTAGCAGCCTGATAAACACAGGTCAGAAACATAAACAGTCTTCTACCGAGGGTTCAAGCAAACAAGACGAAATAGAGCTCAGACCCAACTGCCCCTTTAAATAACCTGCTTCAAATCCATCATCTTCATCCAGATACACATTGATTCTCTACTAATCCACATGATCTCAGCTCCACATCGATCTTGTAGTTACAGGTTTGGATCTCTAGTTGTTACCAAACAGCGGCTGAAAAACACAGACACCCTCTTAAAAGAGAAAGACTCCTTAAATAAAGTAAAGAAAACTAGAAGCTGCACCAACACAGTCATAAATATCAGTCCCCTAAATTCTTTTCAACAAGGTCGATGATAAGTATTCCCTGGGAAATAGGTGGCGATGTTAAAACACCTCCTGTCCCACAGGGCGTTCAGTGGTGTTTGCGTAATCCTGCTGAAAAACAAATAAACCAGGTGGAGGAAATAAACTTAAATGGATATTTTCTGATGTTATTATGAAATAAAACCATTTTATTTCTTTCCATCACAGTAGTTCTATGTATATAAAACACATTTTGCCTTTAGTGCAACACATCCATCTTGTGTTACGTTTACAAACGTCAGGTTAAATCCCAAACTGAACCACCGTATAAAGAAACACTCAAAGAATAGATTTACTCGGCCTGTGGAGAAACATAACTCCACCTGACAGACCCTGAGTGTAACTTCCACCAACACACAGATCTATCACATTCAAAAGTCTGTTTCCAGCGATCAAGTGCAAATACGATTCTATTACGAGCAGAGAATTCAAACGTTGTGACCCTGGAACGCTGAGTTTTACTGGACCTCCTCAAACTCAGAGACAGACACGGGTCGTAAAAAAACAACTCTGGAAACAAACCTCACAGCCGAACCGAGGTATTTAACTTCTGAGCGTCATGATTAAGGTCATGGATGTGTGGTTTGTTGGCGCTTCAGGCTGTTGGAGTTGCTGGAGTCACCTGAGGCCCGAGAGTAAACATCTGTCTTCCTGTGTGTTAGGAGGCCAAAGTGTGAAAGGTTCTGAAATGTGCTGGGGAACGATTGGATCCCGAGGCTTTAACGTTTTCCACAGACTGAGTAAAGACTAAAGATCTGATCCAACACTTGTTCCCAGGTGTCAGAACTTTACAGAACGTTGTAAAAAGGTAGTGAGGTTGAATAAATGATAAGTTGTGTGTGTTGAGATACATCCCCACAAACTGTCGCTCAAAAACTTCTGTTTGCACAAATGTCTATTAAAGGTCAGCAGACCTTTGTCAGTAACCTTTGTGTCTGACTGCTGTGGCCTCGTGCAGCGGTTTAACCAAATCAGACAACTCAGTAATTTGTTTTGCAGCTGATCTGTGGACGCTGCTGACGGCCTTTTGTTGTCGTTACCAATCTATCGTCCAGAGACAAGGATCGATATCCGCTGGGACGGAGACTGAACCTTGAAGATCTAATTTGTCCAGACGTCCTCCAGGTTTAACTCTCTGACTGCTCGAGACCTTTCACCATCTCAGACCCACTTGGCACATTGGAGACGACAGGGACACTTGGCAGCAGCTTGGTGACCCGATGGAAAACTAAACTGTGGCTACTACTTTTATTTATTCTCTTTCTTTTATCCAAACATAGTTGGACACGTGTGTGGAGGTTTGTTGGGGGTAAATATCTTCTTACCAGGATTAATGTTGTGACCACAGAGTCTCACTGAGTCTGATCAGATAGAATATGAAACACCCAGCAGGAGGCGGGCTAACATCTGTACAGACAGCTGGATCTGAAAGGTCAGCTTGGAAATAAAATAATAACACAGAGAGGTGGAAGGGCAGGGACGGGGAATTCAAAGGTGCTGCAGGTTTTACAGCAAAGTGCAAACACTGGCAGGGCTGGGGGTTCAAATCTGGAGATCACAGGGATAATATGAAAAAGCCTGTTATTACAGAGCTTTGACCAGGAGGGATCATCATTTATTAACTCACAGAACAATCAGCTGTCAAGTCAGAAGGTAGTAGCTTCTGATGATTGGTCTTTTTAACAATTCAGAGTTTGATTCCAGCAGAAGGTGTGGTCAGATTAGCTAATTGATTATCTAATTAGCCTTTAAGGATAACTGGGGCTCAGGGGAATATCATTAGTTTTAAGGTCAATTAAAAGGTGTATCTGGTGCTGGAGGTAAAGGGATTACCAGAGATGGTTGAATTCATCCTGCAGGGAAACAGGAATGTGTGTAACAATAGTTAATAAAGCAAAAACTGACACTGAAAACACAACCGAGTCACAGACGGTTCACACTTTAACCGACAATCTTTAAGTTCCGACCGGAAAGCTCTCGTCCCGACAGGCGTAAACAAACCTATTTGCAAGAGAAAGCCCCAAATCCTATTACGCTCAGCCACATGAAACTTGATCGAATACAAATCAGAAGGAAACACCGTGGAATTCAAACTAATGTGGAGACACACAACTGTACATTGTGCCGCAACCTGCCGGTCTCATGACTCCGACGGGACCTTTAACCTGGTTACAGTTTACACACTCGTGCACAGTAAACTCCTGGGATCGCTGGGAGGAATGTGGACTTCGGCAAAGCATCTCCACAAACTGCTTTAAGTGTTCACACCGTGTTCATTAAGCAAAATAGAGAGAGAGAGAGAGAGAGGAGGTGGCAAAACCATGGACTGATAAAAAAGATGGACGTTGCGCCTTCACTTCCTTCGACTGTACAAAAATT
Organism: Pseudopleuronectes americanus; assembly: GCA_038501795.1. Lineage (NCBI taxonomy): Eukaryota > Metazoa > Chordata > Actinopteri > Pleuronectiformes > Pleuronectidae > Pseudopleuronectes > Pseudopleuronectes americanus. The sequence continues at coordinate 17,870,405 of CM076733.1, read as the reverse complement.
AAGCCAAAATATCTCAGACATGAGCGCGGCCATCTTGAACTGGTTATGTAATCTGGAGCCAGATTCTGTAAAGTAGACGTCCTGTAGTGGAACAGTATCAACGTCCTGGTGAAACGTGTTTGACCAATCACAGAGCTTTTAAAGTCAAGGTTTTTTCCAAAATGGAACCTTTGGCACAAGGGAAAAGAAATAATAATATTAATCTTAATAATAATAATGGCTCCTCTTCGGTTTAGCTGTTCCTTCATAATAATGTGCCAATATTTACAAATCCAGGAGCCTGGATACTGGTAGAGCTAAATAGACTCAGTCATTATAAATACTATTAGTGTAGGATTAGTTCAAATGTCTTTATTTGTTGAACACGACTCATCTGTTCCTGCTCTGATCTCCTGTCTGCTCTATTCTGCTCATTTCTATTGTTTCTTTTCTCATAGTTCAGTCGCCTCCTCACTTCTCCTCCTCGTCATCACATTTGACGAGGCGAAGGTCATGTGACCAGTCAGCTGACTTCATATCTGGTCCTGATGTTCGCCTCAGGACACGAGAGAAACACACAACATCATTATTAGCCGGAGCCCAGCCCGCCCTACTCCCTGATGGCTGCTGGGTCCTAAAGCAGAAACAGATCCACGGCTCACTTCAGTTTGTGCTTTTCTACTTTTTACATTTCGCGTAGAACCAGAGGAAAAGGGATATTTATGGTACTAACACAGAAGTCTTTATACCAGCTTTAACCTTCAGAGATGTGTAGAAAATCTAATTATCACCACAATTTAACTAATGTATCACCATCTGGTTTTCTGCCTCTTAATCCAACTAAGGGGTTTCCTTCTCTGATCCTATCTGAGGTCCAGAAGTCCAGTGATGTCCACACTGAGTTATTACTGAGTTGTTACTTGGAGATCGTATCTGAGACAGAACAACGTGGCTGGAAAGCAACAGTCCGCCCTGTGGAGGTCGGGTGCAGGAGCTTTACATCCAGCATCAGGTTGCCCAGAGATCTAGGAATCCAAGGAAAAGCACTGCACTGGACCATAAAAGAAACACGAGGGACAACAGAAAGCTAATGGCTCTGGATCAGGACGTTAGACCCCAACCGGGCCCTTCCATCATCGGGACACACCCAGGTCTAAATCCTGAAATTTATTTAAAACAAAAACAAAGAACAAATGTTTTTTTTTACCAAAACACAAACCCTGAAATGTTAAAACCAGAGAAAAATCCTTCCAAAGATGTTAAACTCCACTTTTTATCCTGCTGCTTTATTACAAAAGTGATGATTAAATGCGTAGAGATTCCTGCACAGTCCCACGTGGACTCTGAGCCTCAGGCAGAGGAACTGATCCAATTTCACCACATAAGAAATTCAGCTTCACTGCAGCAAAGGGTTTCAATTTAAAATCCCAAAAGCCTTGAAAATAGCAATTCTACTCAATATTATGCTTCTGGCCTAATGAAATGGTTTTTAAACATTTAGTGATATGATTCACCGTTTGTTCACATGTTCATATTCTGGCTTTATTTCTGGATAGTGAGAGGATGTATAGATGTTAAACAGTTAATGGTAGAAACCTATTAACCCTTGCAACCAATGAAATTAGACTTACAATCTGCAGCTGACTTATTATTTAGTCACGATGACGTAGATAAATTCTTAAAACTGTTATTCTTAAGAAAGTTTGTTCCAACTGCAAATTCTAACAACACCTCAGTTCATGTTTGACATTTCTCTTTAGTGCCGAGAGCAAGACGCCATTTAAACTAAACACACACACGCTCATGTGATTTTTTTATTTTCAAAATGGTGCCTGTGTTTTTAACCATTATTATAACGTGCTCAACTCAAATATTTACCAATGACTCAGTTGGGTTATGAATCATGAAAGAGGAAACAACTCTGATCCGTGAGAAGCAGGACGAGATATTTATGAATTTGACAACAGCACTTTCTCTCTCATCCAGTGACTCTGCAGTTCATTTCGGTTTTCCTGACATCTCACAAGATTTAAATGACCCTGACCCGACCCCCCCCGACCCCAACCAGCACGTCTGCAGTCAAACTAGTTTCAGGATAATGTTGTTCAAACAAAGCTCCTGGGTTTTCGGCTACGTTCAAGAAGCTCCTCTCACGATAAAGTTCAGTTCACTAGTCAAACAAAACAAGAGTGAGATGAGAACAAGATGAATTCCACTGTAAATCTACAGTGTGTTAAGTTTCATACACAAACTACAGTAAGTTAACGAGGCTACACTTTGAAAGTTTGACAATAAATTAACTTACGTCTTATTAGATCATGTCTTTGATAGAAAAAATCTAAAAAAAAACCTGATCAAATAATTGGGATCAGTGATTGGTCGCACATTCACCGTTCCCTACAGGGCCGTCACCAGGAGGGGGCTTTGGGGTTCAATGCCCCCTCCTTCATGCACTGTTCTACCTCCCAAAGTAAAATTCTTTTCACGAAGACAAATGGAACAGAAATGAACCACATAGATAAACAAGCAGTGTCCACTGTGATGTGTAAAATCCACTGGGAGTAAAACAGAAATCTTTTGCCAACAGCTTTTTTGGCCTTTTTACCATCTTTGAATCTGTTTTTAAAAGAAAACACACAAGTTTGAAACATTTGCCGTCAGAGCAAGAACTTTGCATCATCCTCCCTCAACATCTCCGAGGAGAGATCGGTGCACATTCACCGCCTGCTCGTCTCAGAGGGAGTTAGAAAGTGTTTCTACTTGATATCTTTCACTGATCATTTTGTCTGAGCTGTTTCAAAAAGTGATGCACTTTAATTTAAACACAATATATTGCAGGTGTCGTCATTTTCTCTTCCCCAAGGATAAAGCCACATTTATCATTTCAGAAGATGAATCTATTTATTCAACTTTCTTTTCCATTTGATGCCGAATGAATCATCTAAATAATGTGAGTCCTACTCCTTCAGGAACTTTGGCAAAGCCGCTCCTCGTTTCAGATGACGCTCAATAAAGTTTTTAAAACCCGAGCCCATGTTTTCTCATCAGCTCTTCGTGAAACACAAAGCAGCCTGCGACTCTCCCTCAGATCATCCCCACCGTCATGAGACCGAGCCTCAGAGACATGAGCAGCTTCTGTCCTCAGATCTCAGACGAGTCTCCTGGATGAAGCTGCTCTCACCAGCGGTTATCAACTTGTAGAAAAAAGGGTGTGATCACATTCCTCAGATGCGGAGGATACCCGACCATGAACTCCTGTCGTCTGCTGAACCCCCGTCACCCTCTCTGTGACTGCAGCCTGTCGCACACAAACCTGAGCTGCAGCTGGACAAAAGGGAGCAAACCAACATCCTGCTGATCCTCCGGAGCTGCTTACCTCTCAGTGGCTCCGCTGTTGAATCAACAGTGTGAGATCCTGAGGGAGAACGACAGCTGACCAGCAGCCCTGACATCCACACCCGGCCAGCGTCTGAATGAGTGAGGGACTGGGGCTGGGTCACTGGACGAGTGGATGACTAGTTCAGCTGGAGGCAGCGCAGCACGGAGGAAGTCACTCACCCGTCCAGCTGACTGGCTGCAGGGGCCGATGACTCTGACTTCATGTTTGTTGTCTCGGTGATTAACTTGTTAACCTCCCTCCAGTCTGAATGAGCAACTGACAAACAAGGATATTACTGAATAAACCTGCCTCACTCACTTACTCAAACAACAACTTACTAACTCGATATCTAACCAACTAACTAACTAACTAACCACCAGCTAAAACAACTGACTCAACTTATTGAAGAACTGACTGGTTAACCAACCGACTGACTACCAACTGTCACATCTGAATTCCTGACTAAATGTTTAACTCACTAACTATCAAACCATCTGATTAACTGGCTTTATAACCGACCAACCAACTAGAGGATTGTTTAACCAACTAACTCACTGATAACCACAATTAAATGAATGAATAAACAATCTAAATGGTTGAATCACAAACTTCTGCAAACTACAGACAGATTAGTTAAGTCTTTGTCTTACAAACTGATGACCTGGTTTTAAAGTTTAGCAGCTGGTTGTCTTATGGGCTGAACAGCTGGTGGACTGGTTACCAGGATAACCAGTTAGTTACCTCCTGACGTTCACATGCAGCTCTGTCCTCTTCTGTTACTCTCTGCTTTAGTGTGTAATGAGAGGGTGGAGTCCGACTACTGTAAACTAACTCAGGACACAGACACACACACACACAGACACACACACATCAGTTAATAAGTACAGAGCAGATCAGCCTCTGGTCATGCTGGTGCAGGAAACTGTTTGCGTGCTCATGTGTGCGTGTGTGTGTGTGTGTGTCTGTGTGTGTAGCTGGCAGCATTAAAGCAGGAGGTACAAATGAAAAAGCCAACAACCGTTGGAAGACACTTATCCTTTGAACAACATTGCAATCGTTTTTTTTAATTCTCAGCTTGGACTTTAAACTTATTATTTCCTGCTTTACTTTGAAGCTACACACCATGTCGGTCTTTCTCTAGTTTTGCTTCCTGTGTCTTTCTGGGTTGTGTTCAGCTCAGACACAACGTAGGAAGCAGTTGTGTAAATATGAACTGTGATGATCTGGATTCCTTGTAATGGAACGCCAAGAATAAGCTGCCATAGAACTTCTGCTCCCGTAGCGTGTGTGTGCTCAGCTCGCCGTCGGCCATCACAGCTTCATTACAGCCTTCAATCATCCAAAGTGACAGCGACACGTGGAGACAAAGGATAAAACCATCTGCTCCCCTCTTCACACAATAACACAGTTTATTGAAACGCCAGCTTAATGTCTTTAAAGTGATGTTTCAGAAATTGCTCAGTTTCACACCTGTAGTTTAGTTCAATTGGTCTAGAACACGAAGAATAAAGTGAGACACTGAGAAGTAGAAACTGAGTCGCTCTTAGTTTAGGGATAAAAATATGAAATAAATGGTTTTGATCTTGTTTTCTAATGTAACCACATGTCGTCTTTAATCATTTCTGATCTGAAATCCTTCTGAGAAGCCACTCGGAGCTGTGGTATGATTCCAAAACATATACCAGTGGAGTTATGTGGCTGAAAGAGAAAATGGAAAACGTCTCCTGTCCTCTCTCAGCTGGTCAGGAAGTCTCCATGTGTCCGGCCGGAGGAGCGTCATGCAGCTCATGTCGGTGACCTTTAGGCCACGGTAAAGGTCACCGAGCCTCAAAATCGACAGCTACCACGACAAAACAAGATCCATCGGCGTCTCCAGGAGGAAACACTGACAGCAGGAGACGATGTGCTGTTACATTAGAAACTGATCAGCTTAAGAAATCTGTTCTTTTTTATTCTTAATATCTATAACAGTCCAGATCTGAGTGTTCCTGTTAATTTACATAAACAGCATATTACTTTCCACTCATATTACACCTAAAGACTGTAAATCAAGATGGACGACACCACGGCTCCCAAAAAGTGAAGCCCTTGATTGCCCCCTGGTGGCTGAGAATGTGAGACGAGTGTTTTCATTGACTTCATCTATTCCAGGCTCAGGAATTTGACTCCGTCCCAGGTCACAAACCTCCAGACGGCTGATGTTGTGCGTTAACCTCATTACTTTAGAGAAGGTTAAGTTTTCGTCTGTGTTTGTTTGTCCTTGGCGGATGTGAATTAACTGGGCCGTGACTTTTTATAAATGTGGCCACCAGGTTCATCTTGGGTGAACGTTATATGAAAACTTTAAATTTGGGGATATACGAAGTAAAAGAGACAAACAAATGAATAAACGTCTAATGTGCATTTTTCACCATTTTCTAGGTTTAAAAGAAGAAAACAATTCACATTTTAATAATAAAAACATCCACAAACTGAAGCTGGAATTTACGTCGAGTTTTCTACATGAGTACAGCTGCATCACATGGTCTCCCAGTATCTTATTCCATCATGTGACCTCAGCACGGAGGCGAACAGGGACACTCCCAGTACAATCGCTTGATATCATGAAATTACACCTAAAGAGCAGATGAATAATAAAGGGTTCACAGGGCCACTGCGGAGTTATAGTATTGTTCATGGGCGCCATCAGCAGGACGGTGACATCACCACATCGTGAATAGTCGTGTGTTTCATTCTGTTCCACGTGATTTGTTTAACAGGAAAATGCACTGAGGGCAGGCGGAGACGTGACAGGGAACTGGACCAAAGATTCTCTGAGATAACACAACCACTCGCATCACGCGTTTGAATACACACGTTTCTCTCTTTCCTCTTATCCATGTGAAACGTGCATGAGTCCGGGAGTCAGTGGCACAGACGCTGGGAAACGTTCAACCTCCAGTTGCTGAATGTGCAAAGGGCAACTGGGTTCAAACCAATCTACTGAGACTTTGACACGAGGCATAAACATGGTGGGAGGATGTCCAGTGAAGCAGAGGGAGGCGATGCACAATTAATCGTGTTAATATATTGGAGGGGGTCTCATCGGTACAGAGCAAAGACACACAACTGACACACAAATGTAAATGACCTCACAGCGAGGACACAATAAGGACATGCACAGCTAGGATCAGTTCAACAGGGTCCACTGATGCAACAGTGCTGCTTCCACTGTGTGTATGTGTGTGTGTGTGTGTGTGTGTGTTTGTGTGTGTGGGGGTGTGTGTGAGACGCAGCAATATTCCATAACTGCCGACAGTATAAACCTAACAGGGCGACACAAGTCCAACACAAATCACTGGCGGACAACGTAAAACATTACAACCCGAAGCAGAAACATTCCCTCTGAGCTGAAACTGCCCGATCAGATTTACTTCACATGTTTCTGTGGTGGAGATGAAGCAGATCATAAATATGTATCTAACAAGTGAGGGCCGGCATCGCTGAAGGATGAAGAGTGAACGTACTCAGTGGAGGAGGTCATCGCCATGTCCATAGACTCCATATGAAGATGGAACAAACATTAAAATGAAATATACCAAATACAGGCAGTAATACACGTTCCCTACGAAGCCATATTTAAATTCACTATATCTGCACCAAATTAGAAATAAATGAAAATATTGAAAAACGTCCTATCTCACAATTTCCGTAAATCCATTTCCACAGATGCCACTGATTTATATTTATTTCTGAGCTAAAATGATTTTTAAAAAGTTAAGTCTGGGAAACTTTGTGCAGTGAAGCCCGTCGGGTCCGAGCTGAGGTGAACGTGGAAAACAATCACTCAGTCATGCAGTTTCTATTACTGCCCTGGTAATAAAAAGAATTTCCTTCCCCGTTGAAAAACCTGTTTACCAAGAGACAGACACTCACAACAACCCAGTCGAGAGGTAGGAACTTTACAGCTTGTAGGGTAAAGGTCGCAAGTTCAAATCCCATAACGAGGATAAATAACTATGGATTAGACCATTTTCTTCTGCTGTATTTAAAAATGTCAACTTTACGGATATAGTTTGTAAAAGGATTGAGATTTAGAGGCTACTTAGGGAGTTAACATCTTCAACCAAACTTCCACAGGGACAAAAGACATTCTGGGTTTCCCAAAAATCTGGATCCGACATCAGGATCTCCGTCATCCAGTATGAAAATGTTAGAAGATACCTCAGCTCTGAAATGAGACATCCTGAGTCAGGGAACAACAGCCTCTCACACACGGAGTAGAAACAGGTTTTAACTGTTGAGACACTCTGAGACTCCGGGAACGCTCACGTTGTTGTGTTCCTACATCGCACAATGGAGACCAGTGTAGCTCCAGTGCTGGATCATCACGTCCTAATGTCTACGAGTCAGCAGAAATGGAAGTCGCTGATGTCATGACCACATCCACTACTTCTCTCTCTCAGATTAAAACAGCAGCTCCCGTCAATGGCAGATCATTTTAGTGGAGACGATTCCAAAGCAAAAAGAAATCCTGCTCGCCTAGGATGGTAAAATCTTTATGGATGGCACAGACCAACGGATGGGGCTCCTCCCGTTGGTCGATCTTTTCGATGCCATTTGGTTTAAGGTTTTTAAAAATAAACTGTGAATCCTGCAACTTACTTAGTCACACTGACGATAGGATGCTCACCTGCAAACACACAATCTCTCACACTGAATGCTCTTGCTCATTGGGGAAGGCAGAAGGATCAGATTATTGAGGAGGATGGTTTTTCAGGTGATTTTGGTTTAATGGGAATGGAGTCCATCCCACTATCAATCGCCTAGTCCCTTGCAGAGATAATCACTGACAGTTACGTTAACCTCATCTTCAACTGTTCTCTGTTTATCTGTTCTTCATTTTGACTGTTAAACGCTAACACACCACACACACACCCCACACACACACTCTGCTGGAGACTCATACATTTTTTAACAGCACTGGTGTCGTCAGTCTGTTCTTCCTCTCTCCTCCCTCGTACCTTCTTTCTTTTTCCGCCTGTACCTCTTTCCCCGGTAAAAGGTCACATGTTGTCTTTCGGCCTCACGAAATGTTGCTAATTAATGGAGGACAGACCACTGCTCTGTGCACATTTAGCACTTTCAGTGTCAGCGTTAGTGACTCTTGACGGTCAGGAGGACATTGTTTCAGAGCCTCAGCGTTGGTGCAGAGAGGAGGTTGAATTGGTTTGATTAAGTGTTGCACCTTGATTTGAGGAAATGGCGACTGTGAGTTGTCTTGATTCATGTGCTGCCGTGTGTGTGTATATTCACCCAGTAGATTATATTGTTTGTCACATTTATAGAACTGCCTGCTGATTGTATTTATGTATGTGAGGGAGAAAGAGACACCTCTGTCTGACTTATAAGAAAGTCACGTCAGCACAGTCACGAGGAAGAGGAGGAGGAGGAGGGAGGAGGAGGAGGAGGAGAGGAGGAGAGAAGAAGCAACACAGCCAAACACAGGAAGAAAAGAGAAGTTGGACGAGGAGGTCGAGCAGGAGAAAGACTTATGAAGAAGAGGAAAGTAAAAGTGGTCTGCAGAAGGAGGAAGAGGAAAGAAGGGAGTAGGAGTAAGAAGAAAAAGAGAGAAAGCAAAAGCCCAGCAATATTCAAATCTTCACCAGTGGATTCACCAGAACTGTTCCTGCCACACCCCAAGTAAAATGTCAAGGGAAATAACATCTGACGGACTCGAAACTGGAAGAACACAAATATCTCAGGATGAAGAAGAAGACTTACAACAGCAAGTGACAACTCAAAACCTCTGAATCCCCTCAAAGAGATGGAGCAGCTCTCACAGGTGGCTGTCCTTCAGCAGCACCAGAATTCTTGTTCATCACGTCCATTAGAAGATATTTTCCAGATCCATGTTTCACTGGCAGCCGCAGAAATCCCAGCGGGGACAGCTTCATGTTGGAGGAGAGTCAGGACTCTTCCTCCGCCCACAGGAGCAGGAAGGAGACCAGAACGCAACAGGACGCTCGTTAGTTATTATCCCATCAGACTTATTATCGCCACATTTACACCGAGCGACACGCTGCAGGCCCTGGCTCCTTCTCTGAGTGATCTGAACGACAGACCGGTTCCATCCCTGAGCGCTCGACTGAAAACTGTCCAACACTCAGAGTTGGCTTTGAAAATGAATGTCAGATCTTGTTTGCTTCATCTTTTATCAAGTAGTTCTTCATAAATGTCAGTTGTAGGCAAAGTTTGTGTTGAGACAAGTTCGAGAAATGAATGTACAACTTTTGGAGTTACCTCCCTGCTGGTGTAGGCCTCAGTGGGTTTGTGAGGAAATGTTCCCAGTAACAATGTTCAAATAAATACAAAGTAAATAAGGAAATTATAATTACTATTCTAAGATTTCCTCTTCTTTGTAAAAGGTGGTCGTACCTGTTAGATGAAACTTTCTGCAGATGCTTCAGACTAGTAAATGAAATCCCTCACTATGATGTGTAAAATGCTTTAAAGCATCGTCCGTCCCTGATCTGCAGAATGAATAAATAAATAACGGCAGCTGTGAGGATGTTCGGTTGGAAACTGCAGTGACTCCCAGTGGATTCAGCTCAATACGACCTCAGACATAAATAATGAAATCCTCCTCCGAAAACCATCCAGAGAGGAGAACGAGGCCGAGGCAGCTCCCGGAGAATCGTAACTCCTCTGACACTAATGAGGAAGAGACGTTAAGAGGAAAAACAAGAAGAGACTGAAAGCGTGGACGGAGGAAGAGATGAAGAGGAGGGAGAAGAGAGGAGGAGAAGAAGAAACTCTACGTTTAAAAAAAAGGCGTAGAAGTAAAACAATCTGGTTTCCTCAGTGAAAGAGAAAGATGAGCACGAATAAAATCCTGTTAATATAACTTGATCACCCATAGACTCTCGATCGCCCCCTGCTGGCTGGCTGCAGTATAGGACATCGACCAAACTAAAAAAAAACATTTTACTCAAAGGTTTCTGACGTTTAAGGTGGGTCTTATAATTTTCTAAAACTTTGATAGAACCCTGAATATCTGAACCTCCACACCACCATCGCTACATCACAAATTGTTTCTATAGATGACGTTAATGTTGCAAGATGGTTTCATAATCTGCTGATGTTCTATTGTTTTCTTCCGTCTGTAGAGAGCATTCTATTAATTTAGGTGTTTAGTGATTATTATACTTGACGTCTATTTGTTTGAAGGATCTGAATCTGGGTTGGACTGTGTTTAAAACGTGTTTGGTCATTCAAATAACTTAATATACATGTTTTTAGAGATATGGGTGATGTTTTGGTGTTTGTGTTCGAAACATGGTTCAAGTAATTACATGTTCATAATCCATCGCATCATAAGATATTCATATAAACCCTTCGTACAATGTATGGCCGAGGATGAGAGAGGTTTCATGCACGAGAAAAAGAGGGAGTGACAAAGATGAGAGGGGAAGAGAGAGAAAGCAGAGGGAGGGGAGGACTGGCCAGTTGCCTGGTGACGAAGGCAGAAGGAGCGGAGGGAGAGAAGGTGAAGAAAGGAGAGAAGAGGAGGAGGAGGAGGAAGAGGAGGAGGAGGAGGAAGAGGAGAGGTGTGGGGTGGTTTTCCAAGTGCAAAGAGTTACTGGTCACGATGCTGCTGTTGTCCGTCCCACCCACTGCTCTCTCTCTCTCTCCCTCCCTCCCTCCCTCCCTCCCTCCCTCTCTCTCCTCGTCAGCGGAGGAAGTCGAGCCGTCGTCTCTAAGGTTTCACGTCTCGTGTCTTTTTGACAGTTTATGAATCTGATTGTTACCAGGAAGGTAAAATCTTAAGTTTTCAGCCCTAAGCAGAGTTTTTATTTTGCAGTCAGGAGCTTTTCTGAAGGCTTACTAATTAAAAACCTCTCATCCAATCAGAACGCTTCTTCTAAGAAATTAATCATATCACAGGAGCAAGATGTTTAAAATACAGCTTCATGAGCACTTCAGGTTCCACTGATACTTTCTATACTAACTTGAGTTCATCGAGCTCAAACCTGCACCAAGGCCCAACACTACTATGAATTCAATCAAGCTGCACAAAATCAGAAACACACATATGTAACACATCTAAATATATATGGCTAACTTTAAGACTGTTTAAGACTGAACGTCTGCATCAGGTTTGTTCTTTCACACTCCGACGTTTGGTTTGTAAAATGTTTCAACATCAGCCGACTCCACTTCCTCTCATCCTTCCTTTCACCTCATCCCTCTCTTCCTCTGCCCCACATTTCGGTTTCCTCTCCTCTCTCCTGCTGCTTCTCTCGTTCTGTTCATTTCCAAACCAGCTCCCTTCTCCCTTGAAGTCGTCTCCACAATGAGCCGCTGGGAGACTTCTGACGTGCATCAGGCAAACTGCTCCCGGCGTGACGGCGGAAACGAGGGATCAAAACAAGACATAATAAAAAAGACTTTATACCAAGAAATGAAAGAAAAAAACTCAGAAACCACCGATTTACAACTAAATAATAAAAGGTTGTAACTGTTGGTTTCACGGTTCCAGGGCCTGTGTCCTCCGGCGGAGTGTTTGTGCCTGTGACCTTGTTTCTTCTCTCCAGGCTGAAGCGAGGTTCACCGCCAGCGAATCAAAAGGAAAACATCACAAACAAACAGGCACTCTCACACCTACGGACATTTCACAGTCTCCAATTAACCTGCTCGTGTTTGGACTGCGGGGGGAAGCCGGCGAACACCCCAGCCGACACGAGGAGAACGTGCACACGCCACGAAGAAAGACTCCGACACTCTCAGGGAGACACTTCAGGAGCTCGCGGTGAGGTCACATCCTGTTTCACGGCTGCTCCCTGAAAGTCCACAAATTGAGTCATCAAGCTTTTTCTGTTTTTCTTCCTGTAGAGTGAGTGCTGCGTCTACTTCAGGGGACATGTCCGTCCCCAGAGACCGCTGCAGAGTGAGAACTCCTCACTTTCACGCCGCTCTCTGAGGTAATTCATTCCAGTCCATCAAGTCGACTCGGTGCCAGCAACACGACCTAGATTTACTCCCAGTGAGTGGAGCCGCTGTCTTCTCAGATAATCAATAGTGATGAACAGCACGGTATCGATATCACGAGCTGGATAATGGCTGATAAACGATGGTCTCAGCTTCTGTATCTGTGTTAATAATCCAGCTTCAGTCTCCTCTGTGTGCTGCAGTGGGTCTCACTACATTCTTTAACTTGCAGCCGTCGTCAAATGACACCTGTCATGTGACCCGGAGGAAAGTCACATGGTTCATCACCGCAGGAGTTAGGACGTTGACTCGTACTGAACAAACACACAAGTGTTGTTTTCTGAAACACAACAACCTCCCTGCTACTGCATTAATGATTCTTTGTGTGTGTCGCACAAACTCCTCTCATATAAACACACATTGGACCGATACGACAGCCACACACACACACACACTCACACACACTCAGACGGTATGTAACAGGCTGTATATTGCAGATATTGATTAATAATCCTCTCGGCTCAGAACATTATTAAACGTTAGATCGAGAAGATAAAAGCATCTAAAGGAACCAGATAGTTGATAAACTGGCCATAAATTAATATACACTGAAAACTAATGAGATCTATACGTCACTGCCAAGGATCCACCACGGGACTAAACCCCCTCTGCACTCGTCTTTCTCTCTCTCTCTCTGCTTCTTTGTCGTTTATTTGCAGCTGGAAAGTCTCGGGATGAATTGATGCTCCTGTCTGTGTCTCTACGTTTCACCTCCATCTCTCTCAGCAGGGATTCCTCCTCTTTTATTTGCCCGATGAAAACAAGTCTCTGGTCTCTCCATCTCTCTTCTTTTTCGTCTCTCTTAGCCGGCTTTGACAGGTAGTGATTCTTTTATTTATTTATTTTTTTATCACAGCTTTGCATCACACGGGCTTTGACGCAGAGATGTGGAGGAGACCTGGAGGCGCAACATTAGTACAGCGTGTGAAATCTCCTCGGCTTCTGGGGGAAACCTTCACATTTAAATATAAATATTATATTTCCCTCACCGCTCTTTCTCTCTCCACCTTGACGGCTGGTCGAGGAAGGACAGAGGAATCCTTTATCTAATCGCAGAAGTGACTTTTTGTGATTCTTCTTTCCCCTCCACAAGTCCACTTGAGTTACACATATTCTATCAAAGGAACAAACGCTACCATTAGGTGCGAATGAGCAGATTTTATTAATACTTAAATATTTGAGGGGGGATGGTTTCTTCGTCAGGTAATCAGACTGTGTCTCTGCCCCAAAAGGAAGCAGCAGATTAGGACTTAATTGCAACTTATTAATAATTAATGTAACCAGCAGCAGTCAATGAACCGCATTCAGAGAGGTGCCTCAGGGTGTGTATGTGTGTGTGTGTGTATGTGTGTACTTTTATTATGTCTCATATCTTTCTCTGATCGCCTCTTTGGTCCAGATTGAGGAATCCTTCAGAGATCGTAGAACCTCTGCTGTATATGAATCAACATCATCCTCCCTCATTAAAACTGCACTGCATGGCGAGGAGTCCCTGTCACAGGAAGTAGTGATCCTGGTTTATATATGAGCGAGGATAAAAGGGTGCAGCTGAGGGCAGAGATCGTCCTGCAGAGCTGATTTACTGTCCACAGCAAGTCTTCACTATCGATCCTGGTCAAACCCACAGCTCCTGTTCTCACTCTTCCAATCCATGTCCATTTCTCACAGCCCGGGCTGAGGAGCCACAAACTTCTAGGAAAGTATCTATTAAAGCCTCAGGGATATGAGATGAATCTGCCGCGGCAATTTTTAACCTTTTCAGCTCCTCGGTATAGAGTCGGATGATGAGTAACAAGAAACCTTAGGTAGAGAAATGTCATATTTGATCTAATCCAACAGTGGAGTCTGTGTTTTGTGATGTAGTTTGTCAACCTGAGCTTTTTACAGATAAGAAAACTATTGTCTGATGCCAGTTTGGACTGTGACTTGTGTTTATTTGCTCCAAACAGCCTGTAAAGTCTGGATAGATTCAAGTTTAGATCCATAACCCTCTTTCCCATAGAGTTGATTTCTCAGTTAGCTTCACTCCATCACAGAGGGTTGACACTTGGTTCTATCATTTTAAATCTTTCCATTGTTCCATATTCCCTTTTCCATCCATGCCCAGTTTGTCGTTTATCTTCCCTCCCTCCATCATTCCCTGTCCATCTTCCTTCAGTGAATGATAAAACAGCTGTAATCTGTAATCACCGTCAACATATTTCCACATGTTCCAGCTTGTTCATCCCTGATGCCGTGATGCCGTTGTCTTTTAATTTCCACGAGCTGCATCCACCGTTTCCATGGTAATGTCTGAAAGTCCAGTTGTGCTTTTGAGGTTTATCCGCAGAGAGCTGCTGCCCCTGAGAGTTCAGGTTAGGTGTTTTGCTGTGATGATTCCCTGTGACCTTTTAACACTGGGACGGCTCTTCCTAACCAGTTTGCCCTTTTCGTCTCGCTCTCCGTCTTCCTCTGTCTCCGTCACTGTCTCTCTGCCCTCCTCCTGCCGCCCTCCTGCAGGGTATTGACTAGAAACACCAGGAATCAGCCCTTCTGAGATGATTAATGCATAGATAAGATCTGCACCTGATACCGTGGGCTGGTTGCAGGGTGTGTGTGTCTGTGTGTGTGTGTGTGTGTGTGTGTGTGCGTGTGCTTTCCCGAGAGTCCCGTCTGTGAGCAGAATTCACTTTTAGTGATAGAAATGATTCTTGGCAGATATAATCCTGTGGATATAAAGCTCAGCGGCCGTTTCGAGCCAAAAGAACCCAACGTTTTTTCTCCACGGAGCCAACGAGCTAAATTGCAAATCCGAGCTGGAACGAGTAACCGCTGATCAGAATGAACTCAGTGATCAGTTGGAGATTTATCTCATCAACGGTTCTCGGGCCAACACAAGTTCACTTTTGATGGTTCTGAGTCGACTGTCATCACTTTCCTCAAACTGTCCAGTGCTGCAGCTCCTCTTTTCAGCCTCTGACTCAAACACTGTGATATCGTGATGAAGCCCAGTCGGCTCTGATTGGTCAACTGCTTCCAGTTCTAGAGGAGCTGTCGACCTCCGCTCTCGCTTCACCTGTCTTTGTTACACTTTGGGCTTTTTAACTTTGATGAACATTAACATTCACCTTTATGACAAACTACAGGAAGGAAACACTGAAGAAACATCAAGTTATCTTGAGTGTTTTAAAATGTTCAGCCATATTTACACCCACCCTGACCCTCTCTATTGTTTTCAGATCTCTGTAGCGTTTGTATTCGTCTCTGGACACGTGGATGGAGAAGCTGTGACACATTCAGGTTAACGATTTGATCTCCAGTGTCTCGCTCGGATCAGCCAGTCAGTCTGTATAATTCACAGCCGGATAAACTGGAGAGAGCGGCCTGAGGGGAAGAGGCGGGGTAATAGATGGACAACAGACTCCACCAGATTTATCACGTAGAATCCAGCTGACGTAAAACCAAGTTTCACAATGTGGCAAAGTTGTTAACACTGCCAGTAAACGACCCCATCCAATATGACATCAGCTCTTTGAAAGAGCAACAGCCAATGGGAAGACTCCAAAGCTCCAGCAGCCAACCAATGGTTTTACTTCATCACTCTGACTCAGTCGGTAATAAAGCCTGAACCTATAATACAAGTTTATTTGAGTCTTGTCTCTTTTTATTAATTCCTGACAAATTAAAAGCTGTTTTGAGGGAAGCTGAGGACGTGAGTGTTTAATAACAGACGCAGATAACAAACCCCACGAGCCGAACGCGATCTGGAACCTCCACTCTGGAGCCATCACTGAGGAATCAGCCGGGTCTGATACCGGAGACGTGAAACAATAAAGCTGCCGGCGGCTCGAGGGACACGACTGCATTACCCGACCAATAAAGACGGCTTCCTCTAATTACCTCTGCTGGCTGCGTGTCTGTTTACAAACTGATTTATGAGTCAACGACTGCCGGGATTCTGCCGACGGTTCGGAAGAGAGATAATCGTTACTGTCACCGCGTCGGTGGAGCTGCTCGTGAAATATTAGGATTTAAATAATAGCTTTACGATGAATTTTCAAAACAGGTGACAGGATGAGAGACGGGGGGGGCGTTTGATTTGTGACAGAAGCTGAAAAAGAACGTCAAATGGAGGAAGTTGTTTTCCTAATTTTGCACGTATTGTTTTCTATTTGCATGTGTTTTTGTTAAGTGGTAGTGAACTGAACCCTCTCAGCCACCGTACACAACTGATACGGAGCCAAAACACTCACCTGGACAGAGATCGGCCATTTTCAAACGTAAACATAGTCGTATGGATGAAGCCTGAAAACCGAAACATCACGTTACCTCGAATAAAGTTTGTGATTCCTCTGGGATTGAAGATTTTTGATAATGTAAGAACACAAGTTAAACTCAATATATAACATTTCTCTAATTGGTTTTAGACATTTTAATAATATTACTAAACAGGATGCAGGTGAATTGTGTATTTCAATCTCACACACTGCAGTCATCTCACACACACAACACACACACACACCACACACACACAACACACACACACACACACAGTGTTTGGACACTTTGCTCCTCCAGCAGCCCCGGCGCCGGGCTATGACTCATGCCGCCTCCCTCGCGCTGATGCCGGGGACGACAACACGGAAACGCGCCGATAAACAACAAGCAAACAACCGTGCGTGTGAGGCACGACGAGCCCGGAGGCTGGAGGCGGCTCCGGGGACTCGTCCCCCGTTTCCCCCCCGGGACTCACCTCTGTTTGACGGCACGGAAACAAAGTCAGACGCGGCTCTCAGGTGTCTGCCGGACCAGTGCGTCTCCTCCTCCTCCTCCCAGGCGTCGCATGTCTCCCACGGTCCTGATGGAGAGGAAACCCCGGCGCAGAGGACCAGCCGCCCGGCCCCGGAGCTCGGCGTGTCGGCCCGGTGTAGGTGGGTGGGTGACAGCGGGCAGCAGCGTGAGGAGTGACCGGGCTCAGTGCAGCGTCCGGCGGGTGTGAAGATGAAGATCTGCGGCTTCCTCCAGGGTGGACTCCTGCCGCGTTCAGGGACCGCTCACTGCGTCGGATTTATCAGAGTGGCTCTGATGGTTTAAAGGTTCAGTGTGTGGAGTTCAGTGACATCTAGTGGTGAAGTGTCGTGTTGCAGCTGAACGCCCCTGACCCTCCCCTTCCCCTTCCAGACATGACAGAGAACCGGTGGTAGCTTCAGTTGTCATTAAAACTCAAAAGGTTCTTCTGAAAAGAACATGGCTGCCTCCGTAGAGAGGAGCCGCTCCTGATGTAAATATAAAGTATTTAAATATAAAGTGTTTAAATATAAAGTGTTTAAATATAAATGGATCATTCTAGGGTAAATTAAACAACAATTTGCACAATTTAGATGAAACACACTAGTGATGAATGCCACTTGTACTAGAACAACTTTAAATGTATGACACACTACCAGTGATGGTATATGCTCATTCTACTTCTATCTAGTATTATTTTCTCTTTCAACTTTTTTTTAAAGATATTGATACAGATTTCTGTCTATTTTATTTATTTGACCTCTCTTACCTTTTACCGTATTTTGCTTTAAATTTGTATTTAGCTGTGCTTTCAGATTTTAAATGTTGTATTCTGTGGTTTTCTCTACCTCTGTCACCAGTGAAGAAAAAAGATTTATGGGCATTTTTACTGCATCGTGCGTTGAATACATTTGATAATTGACCAAAATTTGAAGAAACCACGCTTGTGAAATGTGAAGCTGCTGATTCACCTGATGCACCTGAAGGCAGCATCGTTTGTGCATGGCGACTCCACTTAAAACTGTGTTAGAGCTGTGACGTCACGGGGTCCTAACGCCTGCAGGGTTTCCTCACGATTCACTTTGTTCAACAGGTGATGATAAATGTGCTTATTCAACTTTTAGAAACGCAAACAAACTAAAAAAATGTGCAAAAGACAAATTTATGATCTTAAAAAACTAATTGAAAGAAAACAGAACGGAGCACAGACCTGACAGAGTACAGTATTTCAATATTTCTACCACACAATCCTGGAGGAAACCATAGAGTGACCCTTTATATACATCATGTCTGAAAACATATGTATTTTCCTTATTTACAGGATCTTATTTTTTCCTGATGATAATTTGTATTTCCAGCAGAAAAATAGCTGATTGTAATGAAATCTAATGTACAGGTTAATAAACAGCCTCCTGTCAACGGTCTTTAATACTTTTAATTGTAAATAATATCAACTCACAGGGCTCCGGTTAATCTTTCAGTCAATTCTCATTGGCTGCCTCTTAGTCGTCATGGACACCACACGCCTCTGCAAACATGTGAGCTGCCAGAGCAAATGGTCTGCAGCTCCTGAGCACACATGTTTTTAGCAAGCTTATAGCATGTGTGTGTGTGTGTGTGTTAGTGTGTGTGTGTGTGTGTGTGTGTTTGTGTGTGTGTGTGTGTGTGTGTGTGTGTGTCAAGCTGCATTCAGGATCAAAGTTTCACCACCACAACCTGTTGCCATAGAGACATGACAGTGGATTCTCTATAGAAGGTGCAGAACGAGAGAAGAACGTGAGAACTGTTCACAACAGGAGTTCAGAGAAGAAACATCACAGCGTCCAAGCCACCATTTTGTAAACGGTGATGTAACAGCGAGGTTCACGTGGCCTGTAAATATCAGAACTTGTCAGAGATGCGCTTTACCATATTCACAATCCTGGTTTTAGCCATTTAATGTAAATAAAGATGGAAGACATGTTTCCTCCTATTGTACAAAAATGAAGCCAAAATATCCTGGATACGAAAGCTGCCACTCAGCCAGAAGATCCAGAGTCGAGGGAGGTGCTGCAGCAGGAGATGGAGGCCGTCAGTCGCTCGGCTGATGAAGCCATAAAGAGTACGATGCAGATCCAGGCAGGAAAACAGAAGTCGCCCAAGCTGAGAAGGTTCAGGAAAAGCTGCAGCAGGAGATCGATCGAGCTGAGGAGCAAAGACACAAAGCTGGAGAAACCCCTGAACACAGAGGACCACATCAAGCTCCTCAACAAGTCTCAGTAAACCAATAAACCCACCCAGCATCCATTTTTTATAATTTGAGGATGTGAAAACGGCTGAGTCAGAGGTCAGAGGTCAATTTCAGGACATCTTCAGTAACACCTGGACCAGGATCTCACAGACAGAGATGGAGATGAATGTTTTACAGCCACAAGAGGAAACCAACACCAGAGGAGGATCCTGCAAACATTCACAACGAATCATAATGATTTGGAAACAGGACCTGGGCTCTGGAGTGTTTCAGGTTTTATCACTTTCACCTCAGGCCCTCGGTGCTCCACAGTGGGGGTGTACCTGGACCACAGAGCAGACGTTCTGCCCTTCTAGAGCGTCTCTGACACCGTGACTCTGCTCCACAGAGTCCAGACGCAGCTGCTCCATCAGGGACTCTGTGTTTTCAGCACGTACAGCCATCGATCTGCAGCTGAGGTCTGTGACTTACAGCGAAAGCAAAGGCTCAGCTTCCCCAGTCTGTCATCATTGATCTGATTTAATAACAGCTATTGATTTGATATGTAATTACCTCCTGTGTCCATTTGTTTGCACAATTACACAAAAAGTAACAGAGCAGATTTCCATGAAACTTGTAAAAAGAAAGAACTTTTTAACATTATGAGACGATGAGAGGACTAATACTTAAGTGAGGTGCAGCTTGATAATATTTATATATTTTATCCTCATCCAGTTTATTCTCAAATTCAGGTACTCAATCAAACAAGCATTTCTTTTTATTTTCATCAAGATCCATGGATTTAAAAAAGGGCTTAACTTTTGGACACTTCTGTCGCCCATGTGTGTTTGTGTGTTTGTATGTCTAACAATTAAAATGTATTGTTTTCAATGCACTGATTAAAATGTTTCACTGCTTTAACATATTTAGCTGTCGACCATTACAGTGTTTATTTATGTGAACACTTGCTCTTTACTTCTTCTCACAGACTTTTGTTTATCGAATAGCTGCCAATAAAATTAATTTAAAAAATCCTTTTAATAAGTGGTCACATTTGAATGCTTCCCCAATAATGATTTGAGGTAATATTAAAATATGTAATTCCACTGCCTAAATCAAATTTGCTGTTTAAATCTATTTATATGTGAAGTATATTTTCATTGATTTATGTATTTATAAACTCATTATACCAGAATCACTGTTGATTTAAGAAAATAAATGGATGACCGACACTGACACGGAACCTGAGACAGAGCGGAACCTTTGTCCGATGCCTGCGGCCACACGGAATGTTTTTGTTGCAGTACGTCAGAACACGGAAGTGAAGCAGTGCCTCTGTGTTGATGTCTCCTGTCCTCGTCTCTTTCCGGGTAAACCTGCGGACCTGAGGCAGCCATGGCGGTGAGCGCGGTCCACCTGGAGTCCGACGCCTTCCTGGTGTGCATGAACCACGCGCTGAGCACGGAGAAGGAGGAGGTGATGGGCCTGTGCATCGGAGAGGTGGAGAGCTCCCGCATCGTGCACGTCCACTCCGTCATCATCCTCCGCCGCTCGGACAAGCGGAAGGACCGGGTGGAGATCTCCCCGGAGCAGCTGTCCGCGGCCTCCACGGAGGCGGAGCGGCTGGCGGACATGACGGGCCGCACGATGCGGGTGGTCGGCTGGTACCACTCCCACCCGCACATCACCGTGTGGCCGTCCCACGTCGACGTACGCACCCAGGCCATGTACCAGATGCTGGACCAGTGCTTCGTGGGCCTCATCTTCTCCTGCTTCATCGAGGACAAGAACACGAAGACGGGCCGCGTGCTCTACACCTGCTTCCAGTCCGTGCAGGCGCAGAAGGGCTCCGAGTACGAGCGGGTGGAGATCCCCATCCACGTCGTGCCCCGCGAGGCCATCGGCAAGGTGTGCCTGGAGTCGGCCGTGGAGCTGCCGCGCATCCTGTGCCAGGAGGAGCAGGACACGTACCGCAAGATCCACAGCCTGGCGCACCTGGACCCCGTCACCAAGATCCACAACGGGTCCGTGTTCACCAAGAACCTGTGCAGCCAGATGTCGGCGGTGAGCGGCCCGCTGCTGCAGTGGCTGGAGGACCGGCTGCAGCAGAACAAGCAGAGCATCGTGGAGCTGCAGCGGGAGAAGGAGACGCTGCTGCAGGAGCTGGCTGCCCTGTGAGCACCGGGGGACATGGTGGAGGGAGGACAGGGTGGAGGAGAGAGGAGGTCGTGGAGGGAGGACAGGGTGGAGGATGGAGGAGGTCAAGATGGAGGGTTGAGGGAGGACGGAGGGAGAACATGGTGGAGGATGGAGGAGGGAGGACATACTGGGGGGTGGAGGTAGGACAGGGGGGAGGGAGAACATGGTAGATGATGAAGGGAGGACAGGGGGGAGGGTTGAGTGAGGACAGGGTGGAGATCCCCGACAGTTCTCGATCTGCAGACGAGAGACTCTTCCTCACTTTTCTCTTCTGATTCAACCTCAGTTCCTTTTTTAAATCTTAATTCTTGCAGGTGGATTTCTTGTTTCACGGCTGCACAGCTGTGAACTAACATCTGGTCAGATTTATAGTTTTGTTAATTATTGATTAGTTTGTCCCTGTATCACAGAGTTAAAGAAAGTGATGACCTTTGACCTTCTTCCTCCTCAGACTTTCATGATAATCTGATAGTTTCTGTGTCCTCCTGCCAACAGACAAACTGACGAACACAGGTGAAAACACGAAGCTCTTAAATGAAACTTTAATCTCTCTGTCGGGGGACAAAGACACAAATGTGCCTGTAGACAAATTAAAGTGTTACTGTGGATACTGTAAAATGTATATGTAGATTATGGGATGTAAAGCATATACAGGTGCTTGTCTTCCATCAATGCTCTTTGACTTTGGGTTGATTCAATTATTATGTTGCTCTCGTCACAGATTTACAAATTCTGATTTGTGATGTTTTCTCCCTCCAACTGTAAAATAAAACATTTACTTATTTACGTCCTCATCTCTTCACTTTAGTTCTGAACCAAAGAGAGAAATGTTATAAATATCTGCAGAATTCAGACTCTGTTAAATCTGTAACTTCATATCTAACACAGTCACAAAGAGTCCTTCACTTTGTTGGAACGTCTTTCTAATGTCCGTGTTGAACCACTAGGTGTCGCCCCTGGCCTCCATGTTTCCTTGGTAACGGGCATCATTCTCATCCGCATCACTTTTAAATATTCTTATCATCTCAGTTTCTCGTCGCCGGATTTGTTTCAATGAGTTTTAAATATTTTCTGTTTGAAGACGTTGAAACTCAGTAGGTGAAGCAGTGTCCAGACGCCATTTTATTTCATATCACATTAACTTATAGTTCACTCCAAACCCCAGCGGGTGATGGGTCAACATCCTACATTCTACAACACAGTAGAAGACAAACAAAGAATCTCTTAACATTAAATTATAATTCATGGGAAAGAGGCTCATGATGCAGATTTCAGATGTTCACTGAACCCTGGAGACTCTGCAGAGCTTCTCCTTGAGGCGGCGTTGATCATGTGTGGAAGATAAACGTCCTGAGCCCATTCTTCAGAGTTCATGTCTGAAACACAGCCTCAACCAGAAGAAACGCTGGTTGAGCTTTGTGGTTTGGACAGACGCTTTTGTGTGCGGGTGGATGGGGGCGGTGTGGGCAGCTGGCTGCGGCCGGGGGGGGACACCTGGCCTCCTTTGTGGGACAGGACGTCGATGTCTCTCCTGAGGGACTCGGCCTGACTCGACTGCCTCCTCACCACCTCCTGCAGGCTGTCGATCGAATCCAGAATATTACGTCTCTTGGCGCCCTGGAACTGTCTGAATTGCTGGAAACACAAACACACAGATGAAACAAACTCACATGTTCCTACAACTCAAAAGTTAAAGATGATCAGAGATATCTGGAGATATTTGATTAATACGTGAAAATACAAATTACAATGTTTTTCCCCCTGGCGTTGAGTTGACACTCCAGTTCTATCTTCTCCTCGAGGAGCTTTTTCTTTGTGAGGAGATGTCTCGTGTTACGCCTGGTGACCTCCATCGAAGCCTTGCGGGCCTCGGCCACCTTCGCCTGAACCACACACACACGCACACGCACACACACACACACATACACAAACACACACACAAACACAGACACACACACCAAGATCAATAAATAAACTTACTTCATCTGTTGACTTTGAAGTGGATAGAAGAAAACAAGTGAGGTATCACATTATCTCAGTCTTATCAACACACACACAGACACACACACACACACACACACACACACGTACATCCCACTGTTGGAGTTCTTTCTCGTAAGCTGCTGCATGACGGTCTTTCTGCTGCTTCAGCTCCTCCAGCACCCTGTTCCCCGACAGCGTCTGCAGAATCTCCAGGTTCACCAGCCGCCCACACTTCATCATCATCAGCTTGTTGCACTCCATCTCCAGCTCTACAGACACACACACACAGACACACACACACCACACACACAGATCAGTAAACATACGACAGGAGAAGTGGCCTCTGAAGTTCACGTACTGAATCTTCACACTCTGTGATTGTCCTACCTAGGCCTTGAGCCTTCATGTCCTTGCACTCTCGGAGCAGTTTGCTGTGATGGTGCCGGGCTTGAACCTTCAGATCTCTCTGATGAGCCTTCTCCACCTGCAGCTGCTGGATGCGCTGCCCCAGCCTGGCCAGCTCCGCCCGGTCCACCACCAAACCCTCGCTCAGATCCGAGGGCACGGAGCCGTCCACGACAAACTCAATCTGACAGACACACGGAGAAGAGAGGGGGAAAAGGAAACGTGTGTTTGAGTGGAAGTCCAGGGCTGCCGATCTTTGCTTATGGTTTATTCTGTTCAAGAGCATTTCAGTTTGAGAGCAGGACCATCCACAGGTTAAACAAATATCTGAGTGCAGCGACAGTTGAGCACAAGCAGAGTAGATCTCAGCACAAGCAGAGTTCCTTTATCTGTGAGCACAGTTCAAACTGAGAAGATAAAGCAAGAGTGGAGGCCGACATTTCCTCCACGAGCAGGAAGTGCATCAGTTTGACATTTTACTTTCATAACCAGTCACCCCAGTCATCATCACCTGGTGCAGTCGCAGAGGAACCACCACGTCCAGCTCGTTCATTCTCTGACGTTTCTCTCTGTTGACCAACTCCAAGTCGTCATCAACGAATTTACGATTGCTCTTCCCCAGTTTCTCCTGCAGAGCCCACACACACAAAAAACACACACACACACACAACACACACGCACACACACACAAACACACAAAGGAGGATGTCAGTGGACAAAAAGTGCACATGGTAACAGAAAAATGTCGGACGATGTAAATCAAAGTTGACCTTCTTGACGAGGGCGGAACACTCGTCCTTCAGAGCTTCCACACACTTCTTGTCCTCCAGCAGCATCTCCTCCAGGTCCAGCCGACGCTCACGCAGCTGCAGTGTGTATTCAAACATCTGAGGGTCGCAGCCTGAAACACACACACAAGGTCTGAGGCCCTAATCAAACCCAGACATCACCTGTTTGAAGGTTTGTCTGTGGCACGGCACTGACCTGGAGGACACACGCTGTCATCAAGAGCTCCTTCCTCACTGTCGTAATCATCATCATCATCATCGTCATCATAGTCATCGTCATCCCAGTCGTCCTCGTCAGACTCTTCATCACTGTCCACGTCGTCCTCTGCAAACACACACTGAGATCATGAAGGACACACACAGCATCTCACAATCACACACACACTGTGTTACTTTGCTTCCCCTCACCTCTCGGCTCCTTCTTCTTCACGCGTTTGATTTTCTTCTCAAAGACTTTGGTGAGAAACTCTTGAAACTTGTTGTTGTCGCCCAGCGAGGCTCGGAGGGCGGAGCGCAGAGCCTTCTCTCTCTCCTGCAGCTTCACCATGTCCCGCTGCTTCAGCTGCAGCTGCTCCTGACACTCCTCCAGGTCGGCCTTAGAGAGGAGGAGTTCACAAAGTAACCACATGAGGACAACACGACGTGAAGAGAACGTCCACAGGTGCATGACCTCCACCCACCATGATGCTGTTCTCCTCCCTGATGCATGCGTCGAACTTCTCCTGCAGGCTGCTCTCCTTCGTCTCCAGATCCTTGAGGAGCAGCAGCTCCTGGTAGAGCTTCAGCCCACGGAGGTCGGCCAGCGTCAGCTTCAGGTCCAGATGAAGCCTCTGGTGACGCAGCTGCAGGAGCTCAGAGTCAAACTGACACACGGATGTTTCCATCTGAGGATTTCAAAATAAAAGTTATCCATCACAATATGTTATTTACATTTACAGATTGAATCTGAAGTTAATCTGACTGTTGATTGGCTGATGATCAGACACCTGCTCCAGCAGAGAGTCCTGCTCCTCCAACAGTCTGATCTCCTCCTCCCTGCCGAGCTCCTCCTCCAGCTCAGTCAGCCCCACTTCCTCCTCCACTGAGGTCTCCTCCTCCTCTTCTTCTTCTTCTCTCTCCTGATCATCCTCCTCTTTCTCCTTCATCTCATTCTCCAGCTGCTCCAACAAACGTGTAGTCCCCTCCTCCTTGTTCTCCCGTGTGTCCTTTAACCTGTTAGAACAATAAAACTGTAGATTTACTTTTTTAATCCAAATACCAGCAGTCAGAGAGACTTCATTGTGAACTGTCCTCGTACCTCTGCTCCCTCAGAACCCGGTATCGCTCCAGGGTCGCCCGGTTGCTCTGCAGCCGCTTCTCTGGGGTTTCCTCTGGCAGCATGGTCGGCAGGACGGGGGGAGCGCGGTGGAGATGGGACGCCAGACGCTGCTGGACCTTGTGGAGCCGCTTAGCCTGAGCTCTCAACTGAGACACCAGGAGAACCTTGGTGTCCCGCAAGGCCACGATGCGTCCATTCAGCTCAGTCTGCTTCTCACACATCTGATGGGATGAAGGAAGTCGTTAAATGAATCTGACATACCTGTAAATGAGGCAGTGTGTATGTGTGTGTTGGTTGAAGTGTGTACATTATCCTCCAGGTCTTTCAGCTCCGCTCTCTTCCTCCCGCTGGTCATCATCAGGTGTCTCGGCACCGTGTAGTCTTTGTCCGTCTTTAGTTTTAAGTCTCCGATGTTCTCCCGGGCTTTGCTGATGTTCTGCACGTCCTGCGGATCCTCGTAGTCCTCGTCTGGTTTCTCTGCGTAACTGAGGAACCAAAGATCAGAATCATCATCATCACAGGTTCACATCAAGGAACACGAGGACAATAGAAGAATTCCATGTAAGTGTCACGTTGTGGATCATCCCACTCACAGCTGGACCCATTCCTGCTTCCTGATGGCTAGTTTGGCTCGAGCCTGCTCGGCCTTCACCGCAGCCTTCTTCAGCCGCTCTTCTTGCCGATCGCCCAGTTTGATCGCTGCTGCACGAGTGACCTTGGGGCACAGCACCTCCTCCTCTGGAGAACGCACACAGGTTAAAAAAGCTCAAGCGTGTCTTTTTGAAACCAACGCACTGACACTGGCCCACCTGCTCTGTCATTGCTGTCTTTGTCAAGCTCAGTTCTGGACTTCCTGCGGTCTGATGTGACGTGTTTGTCCCGGTCAGGACAGCTGGGCGTGTCCTGGTGTCCCAGCTGGGCGGAGGACTTGGTGAGCAGACTGTAGGTGGAGACTCGGTGGTCGCTGCGGATCGCAACTAAGGTGATGACATTGGCCTCCTCCACGGAGTCTCTGAACCTGTGAACAACACATGAGAGGAGGGGTTCTCTCTGGTTGGAAGCTTGTGGACTTCTTCATATTAACAGAATCATTTTCATATCCACCATTTAAAGTGAACACAATTCACAATTTAACAATGTGCAGTAAACGCTATGTTCACTAGTTTCGCTCTGATGCAACCTGTCACTAATAAGATGGAGGGTTTCTCAGTAAGTTGTGTTTGTTCAATTGCTGTAAATTCACTTTCTACTTTCAACAACAGAAAACTTTCAAACAGTTCAAGGAAAGTTACTGAGCTCTGTTGACTTTAATATTTAATTTTTAAGTGTTCAAAGGGGTCATTCAATTAAATGTAACGTTTTTAAAGAAACTTAACTTAACTTAACTCATGATTATAAAACAATCGTGTGTGTGTGTGTGTGTGTGTGTGTGTGTGTGTGTGTGGTGTGTGTGTGTGTGTGTGTGTGTGTGTGTGTGTGTGTCAGTCAGTACCAGTCCTGCAGTTTGCTGAATGCGATGTGGCTGCGCTCCTTCTCCCAGCTCAGCTGCTGTCTGACCTCCATCATCCGCTGCAGCTTCAACTGTTCTGCCTCTTCTTTGAAACAGGGGTGCAGCTCCAGCTCCTACACACACACAGACACACACACAGAGACACACACACACAGAGACACACACACACACACACACCACACGTCAAACCCTAACCTTAAACACAACCAAGGTCTGACCCTGAATGGTTTTGTCTCCGTAAGTGTGTGTGTGTGTGTGTGTGTCTGTGTGTGTGTGTGTGTGTGTGTGTGTGTGTGTGTGTGTGTACCTCATGCTTCAGGCGGACGTGCTCGGGCAGACTCCTGTTGACCTTCAGCACCTGTTTGAACTTCTTCTGGAGCTCGGCCAGCTTCCTCTTCTTCTCTGTGATCTTCAGCTCGGCCTCCCGCTGCAGACGATCCTTCTCAAGCTTCAGCTTCGCCGTCACGATGCTGGAAGAGATTCAATTAAAATGATAAAGACAACTAACTTATCTACATTATGATACATTTTCATAAATAGACACTGATAGAAAGAAAAATGAAAGATACAGGAAGGAGGTGAGCGGAGGGAAAGGAGATTATCCCTGAAGGTTCTCACCTGTCAGCAGTGGGGCCCTCGATGTCCTGAGCATACGACTCTTTTTCAACACCCACCTGGGAACAGATGATTCATATGAAACTGAATATGATGATAATCCCTCTCCTTTAAATACACATGTGAAAAGGTAAAAGGTTGATAAGGCGTGGACCGACCCTGGGTGAAGGAACCGTGGCCTTCTTCTTCTGCAGGCTGGTCTGCAGCTCCTCCGGGGGGAGCAGGCTGAAGGAGAAGATGTTTCCGTCTTCACCCGCCGTCAGCACAAAGTTGTCGTCGTGGCTACAGCGAATGTGCCGCAGGTGTCCGTTATGGTTGTCGTGGACACTGAGGGCCCAGTAGTCCTTCATGGAGGAGAGGCCCTGGTCCTGCAGCAGGTAGACCCGGATGCTGCCTGAGTGCAAGCCGCAGAGCAGCAGCTTCATGTCCGAGCTACGAACAACACAACAAGAAAGCATGAGGCCGAAAACTTCAGCTGCCATCTTCAATAAGTTAAAATGTGAGGCTGTAGAGTTTGAACTCGGGCTACCTGAAGGTGACGGAGCGGAGGGGGTCATCGTCGGTGTCACAAACAGGTAAGAAGTCAAAGGGCTCATCCTGCTGTGGGTCCAGATCCTCACCCTGCTTCTCAGAGAACCTACAGTGATACAGGAAACCTGAGTCGAAGCCTCCCTACAGGAGAGAGAGAGAGAGAGAGAGAGAGAGAGGGAGAGAGAGAGAGAGAGAGAGAGAGAGAGAGAGAGAGAGAGAGGAGAGAGAGAGAGAGAGAGAGAGAGAGAGAGAGAGAGAGAGAGGAGAAACATAGATCATCCTCAGACTGTTTAAATCAGCTCTATGGCACTGTTACTGTGTCTGTGTGTGTGTGTGTGTGTGCGTGTGTGTGTGTGTGTGTGTGTGTGTGTGTGTGTGTGTGTGTGTGTGCGTGTGTGTGTGTGTCTGTGTGCGTGCGGACCATTGACAGCCAGAAACATCCAGGCTGTGAGTAGAAGCCACAGTAGAGAGGACTGGGAGGGTCGGGGATGTAGATGGGCGGTAACTCTTCTTCCTCCTCCTCATCTTCTTCATCTTCCACTCCTCCCAGCTTTGATTCTTTTAACAACTCTGCCTTCTTCTTCTCCTTCTCAGCCTGACGTCTTGCTTTTTCCTCCTCTCTCTGAAACACAAACATACAACAATAAAGGGAACCGAGTTTGTTATTTCCAACCACATCCAAGAGGAATCATTTCAAATAAACTTTGAGAGAGCAGGAGATGAGGGACAGAAAACATACTAGATTACAACAGTGTGATGTGATATAGACCTTGATTCGAGATTTGATGCTCCTGAACCTGAAGGACCTTCGAGGCAGCTCTGGCAGCTCAAAGCTCTTCGATGGCTTCTGAGCTTTGGGATCAGGACTGTGGAGCTCGACCACGTGACCGTTCTCACACAGGACGAGCAGCCGGTTTTCTTCCTGAGTGAAAAAGCAAGAGAATTCAGGTGGAAACGGTCACATTCCATCTCACATGTTCTCCAGTCTGCTGTCTGCAGGGATGGACGGCTGGATGCCAGACTCACGTGGGAGTGGGGGGGACCACTGCAGCCCCAGCACCGGCCCAGGGACATGGACCCAGCCGATTGGACGGTACGAGTCCCCGACGGTGAAGAAGAACACGGTGCTGTCTGAGCTCTGAGGAGGACACAAGGTGAGAGAGCTCCTTTAAAACCAGTGGAGTCGCCCTCTGCTGTATTCAGACTGGATCTCTAAGCATTCTTACCCCTGTGGCTAAGACTTCTCCATTTCGCTCATACGCCACAGCGGTCACAGGTGCATTGTGGGGTTTGAAGGCCTGTTTGAGGTTAAGTCTGGCGTCTCCTCTGTGTTGGCGCCGGGCGTCCGCAGGAAGCCGCTGAGGGTCGAACAGCTCCAGCAAGCGGACGACCCCGTCCTCGAAACCCGTCACCAGCAAACCTCCAGCCTGGCTCACCTGAAGACACACAACAGGGAGGAGGGTCACTCCTCTGTCCAGTCACGTGACTGTATGACTGGTTTTCGTACCGACACACTCACCTCAGGTGGAGCCCACATGAGGGCGGTTCCCCCCTGGAAGAAGCGGCTGATGGTCAGTTCTCTGTTGGACAGGAAGTCAAAAACTCTGACTGAACCTGGAGAGAGGGAGAGACACAGAACCTTATTAGTTTGTGTGTGTTTGTGTGTCTGTGTGTGTGTGCACAGGTGTGGAAATGTGTGACTCACGGTCCAGAGAGATCGTGGCCATCAGGTGGGATTTCGGGGACACGTCCAGGCCCTGGATCGCTCCGGCATGGAAGGAAAACAGGCACTCTGGATCGGGAGCCTGCACACACACACACACACACGCAAACACACACACACAGGCACACATACACATTACTTAATAAACAAAGTGGAGTATAACCAGCAGCGTGTGTATAAACATGTCAGTGTGGGGAACTTGCCGTGTGGGTGAAAGAAAGATCCAGTTTCCAGATCGCTCCGCAGGAATCCTGCAGCACGAGATTCACAGAGGAAAGAGATCAGAGCTGAGGTGGGAACGCATCGTGTATCACAAATGACCTTTGACCCCTTTGACCTGCACTGACCTGAGCAAACCAGACGAAGGAGTCGGGCTGTGGGCTCTTCACCGCAGACGAGAGGCAGACGTTGTTTCCGACCTCCAGCTCGTTTAAGGGCTCCATCTCGAACCGGCTGCTGTCCATGCTGCTGTCGGCAGAGTCGATCGTCTCAAAGTCCCAGCCCTGCAGGACGGATGCAGAGTCATGCTTAGAGAAAAATATCATTACATACATGTCGTGTGTTTTGAGGGTATGTGAGGATATCTCACCCGGACCATTCCATCAGAGCCGATGGTTAGCAGCTGTCCTTCCTCGAGGACAAACGGCTGGACCGTCCCGTTGTGGCAGCTCTGCCCGTTCTTTCGGCAGATCTCCACCTTGATGGTGTTTCCATCCCACAGCAGCAAGTTGCCCCAGTCTGTGCCGGACACCACCTGACAGGAGGGAGACGAGAAGCGAGGGTTCAATCAATACCTGGTCACTTGACCCCGACAGAGGAAACCCGACCTGTCACAGCAGCGGAGAACCGACCTTTCCATCAGGAAGCTCCACGTAGCCCTCGATGTCAGTCGACGCAGTTTTTCCAAAACGTCCCACGAGCCCCTGCAGCTTCAGACCGGTGAATGTGCTCGCCATTTTCCAGAACCTGACAGAGAAGGTATTTTTACCACATATATGATTGACTGATCTTTTTCTAACAATAAACTAAACTATCTGAACTTCCTCTGAAAATGTGAAAAGTGTTTCTGAGGCAGGTTTTTCAGTTTCAGGACGATCGGGTTGTTTACTTGATGTGTCCCGATCCGGACGACGTGAGCAGCTCTGGGTTGAACCTGGAGAACGTGACCCTGAAGACCTCCTGGGAGATGGCCTTGCAGCTCAGCATCACCTCCTCATCCCTCCAGTTCCACAGCGTCAGCATGAAGTCGGGGTAGCTGCCCACGCTGGCTAGCAGGCTGCCGTCACGGTTAAACTCCACAAAGCTGTACGCCTGCTCGGTGCCGCCTACACGTGATGGAGAACACATGGTCATGAGAGGAGAAGTGACGAAAGCTTCATGAAAAGGATTCGACTGATTCCATCTTCGTGTCTTTTACCTCTGAGGATCCGGTAAAGTCGTAACGATGGATATTCATATATGATGATGTTGGGCTGGTTTCCCTTCTCTGCTACAACAAAGTACTGTCTGCTAGGGTGTACCTTCATATCACACACACCCACAAACACACACACACAGACACAGACACACACAGTTTTTAAGCATGGCTACCTCAACGCTCTACTGGAGTGAATGTAAAGTTTTCTGTCAGACTGGAGCCTCAGTGGAACACATTCAGTTTGTCAGCCATCTTACGGTGATGGCGCCGATTCCTCCTCCGCTGCAGGAGCGCAGGTATCTCTGCTCCTTGGTGGAAATGTCCAGCAGCACCAGCAGGTTTCCTGCGATGAACATCAGAGTCGTCTCGTCCAGCAGCTGCAGGTTCGCATTGCGTCCACTCTCGTATCCGAAGGAGTGACTGAATGTTGAATCAATAAAGGATCAATATCACATTCTCTGTTATTCTTTTGTTTTCTGATTTCCACGAGACTTTGTGGAAGGATGGGAAATGGGTCTCGAAATTTCCCAGAAAATAACTTGACATTTCCAGAGGACTGATTTCTAGATTTCTAATTGTTATAGTTTCAGATTATATATATTAATACATATATTATATATTAGTTGCAGAAGGATACCAGAGGTGCAGGAGGTTCTCTGGGATGTCAGAGTCGGCTGTGATGGACGGTCTGGAGTGAAGAGCCTCATAGTCGTACTCCATGTCCTCAGGGAGATGCTTGGTTTGTTCGTCCTCAGCATCTCCACTTCCTGTGGAGGAGGAGACATTTCACATCAAATTTACCCCCCCATCTCTCTCTCAAGAAAGCTAATATAATAGAGAAAGATGATACAAGTCGAACTCCATCTGTATTTGCAGTCTGTTCAGTGCGTCTCTACCTTCAGTTGTTTCCTCGGCCGGTTCACCAACAGAGGCAGCTTCCTCTTTTTCAGACATTTTTAACGATCAGCTGCTCTTATTATTTTATCTGTGAAATGAACAGAGGAATTTATTAATTCAGAGAAATGTGCAGGTCCACCGTTGAGCTTTAAGTGACAGAACACAAAGTTAGCAACAGGATTCCAAGTCATTCCCTATCAAGTTAACACTCATTGTATGTGATCATGAAAGAAAGATGGGGATTGTGGAATTGATGGTTATTGAAATGTTCAATAAATGTAAACGTAACTTTTTTAAAGGTTTAATGAGCTGGTTTTCTCTCCTCGTCCGTTCAGTAAGGCAGCTCGTATAGAGGCAACAGAAACTAACAGTGATATGTGAAGATATGTGAAGGCTGCAGCCTTTATTGCCAAACTGTTAAGAGGCAGCTGCCTTGACTCCACACCAGGCCGTGGGACACACAGACATCAAAGCCCCGTTTCTCTGCACAGCTTTCTGTCAGCAAATAAACTAATTAAATAAAATATCTAAATATCCGGTAGAGACATTAGACTTAGTCTCCTGCACAGTGGTGAGAACTAGAGCTGTGGACAACACTTAATTTACCATCACTGACAATAACTCATGTGTCACTGCTGCTCCCTTCATCTCCATCAGACATGTTCAAATGTATAAAGACTTTAAACAGGATGTTACAAACTGTTCATTCTAATCAATGTAGTAAATTGTGTTATTTTGTTGATGTGTTCGGTTTCACGCAGCATCTGTTGTACTTGTGTCCCGGGAGCGGATCCTCACATTCGACTCGCTGAGCTTTATTTACTGTTTATAAAGTTTTACTCATGTTGAGTTAAGAACAAAGGATGTTGCACCTTGTTTACATCTATGACACAAATTGTCATTTGTGAATATGAGCTGAACAAATACAATGTGATGGATTAATGAAACGTTTAATAAATGTAAAGGTAACTTTTTAAAAGTTGTAAATGACTCTGACTCATATATTTCTATATTTACCTCATTGCCTGGTTTTCTCTTCTCCTCCGTTTCAGTTTAGAGGCGTTGCTAGGCAACAAGTAACATACCGCAAAGCCTGCCGGTCAATGTAGTTCACGAGTGGTTTCTGTAACTTGGGATGAAAAATAACGGAAAGTTTTGAGTAGAATTAGGATTTAAAGTTATTAAAGCATCATAATTATGATCTAATAATATGTTAGTGGGTTTAGACGAATGGATAAATAATTGACTTCTGATTAAATTTAATAAAAAGCTGAATCATCACATGATCAACTCCAACATATCGGTGTTACCATAGTAACACGAGGTTATGGGGCTGCTGGCCCTTTAAATCGGACTTGTAAACAAACATGGCCGCCTTGTGTCGCTGCTGAAGGACAAACATCACCGACAGATAACCACTCACGCTGCTGTCGGTGGCTGTTGGACTAAAACTATTTAAATCTACCGACACGTTGACGGTAAATGTTCGTATTCCGCCGTTCCGTCCCCGTCGAGCAGGTGTCGCGACTCTTGTTCGCTTTACGGTAGCTGACCTGGAACCTGATTGGACGTTTTGTGCCGTAAATCGAGACAGTGGCAGAACGCATGCGGATATTCCGGCAGCAGCGCGTGTGAGCTTCTGAAACGTGAGTTACAGATTTAAAAACGATTCAGAACTTTATTAATGTTCGTGTTTAACGTTACAAACTAAACAGAGACCAGCGGCAGAACCAGTGGTTTTATAAAACACGAGGACTTCCGGTGTTTGAAAGCGGAAACTTCATCTAATGTCTGCTGATGTTTATCAATCTGTGGTTTTTCCACCTTTATATCCACGTGTCTCACAGTGTTTACATCTCTTCACTGTCTGATCATCACACATCATAGATATTCATGAAATTATCATTTGTCAATTTAAGAAACACATGGAAGCGAAGTTGCATGTGTCCAGTTCAGCATTAAATACATATTAAATACATATGTTTTTATTTCTGTAACACTCCAGCGTATTTGTTCCTTCTTGGGATTACAAGATTTAAGTAACACACCTTCTTTCAGTAGCACATTAACAAAACATGTGGAAAAATACATGTCACACACAACATACAGATTGATTACATATCTATAAAATGTATTTGTTCCTTTCTCAGGCTTTCTCTGGATACCTGGCTAATTAAATGTGTTCATATGCTCAATTCATCAATATTCACTAAAACAGGGACATAAAACTGAAACTTCCATTCCACATAACTTCCACAGCACATTGTTCAGATTAGAAGTCACGACTCCATGTTGTATTTCTTTAAACACACAATCCAGTGACCCATCAACAGAGTAGAGCACTGATGACATCATATAGAAATGGTGATGTGAAGTATCTCTCTCTCCAGGTCCTGTGACTTAAAGCCTGTTTGTCTTTCTGCTGTTTCTCCTCCTCGTACTTTAGGATGGAGGCCAAATCCCCGAAGCCCTTTTCTCCTAAAGGCGGAAAGAAGTTTAGTCAGAAAGGAAAAGGTAAAGTCACGTTTCATATCCACCGGATGTGTGCGCAGTCTGTTTCCTGACCGGTCCTGTCACTCACGTGTTTCACTCTGTCCAGACTCCATAGGGACAAAACTGGGAGGTAAACCAGGAGGTAAACCAGGCGGTAAACCAGGCGGTAAACCAGGAGGTAAACCAGGAGGTAAACGGGAGGTAAACGGAGGTAAACTGGGAGGTAAACCAGGTGGTTATCTGGGCGGTAAACCAGGGGGTAAGAAACCCTTCAAGCCGTACAACAACGCAGAGAAGAAGAACCGGCCGGAGCACGGGAAACTTGAGGTCACAAAAGAACAGAAGTTTGGTTTCTCCAAACCAAACCTGGTGAAAGCTAAGAAGAGGAAACTCCAGCCAGCGAAAGAGGGAGATGAAGGTGAAGAAGGAGAAGGTGAGAAAACCTCTTTATGTTTCTTTACAGTGTTGTTTGTGATCTTTATGAATTTCACGTGGAAAGTTTGAGGATTTGCCGTCTGAACTTTACCTCGAGTTCCTCCACTGCCTGGTTCTGAATCTGTTCTTGGTCTGAATTGTGAAATCAGCTGCGGGAGCGAAGAAGACGAAGAAAGGCGAGTCGGAGCCGAAGAAGGAGATGACGGAGGAGGAGATAAAGAAAAACCGTCAGCAGATGAAGAAGGACCTGAAGAAGAACAGGCAGCAGGCGGAGAGGAAGGACATGTTCGAGATCATCTGTCACGCCAAACAAGTGTGGGGAAGCCTCCGGAGGTAAAAGACCTTTCACTGATCTGGGGTCAGAACGGAGAGAGAAACTCAAACTGGATCATTTCAGCACAGGTCGAATATGTAGTGAAGATATTCCAGTTGTTCAGACTCATTAATCCTCCATAAGAGGTAACCCATTACTAGTGGGTTGTAATCTAGTTAAATAATGATCATAATAATAATGTGTCTGGGTAGTGCTGATGTGTGTAGTGTGTTGTGTGTGTGTGTGTCAACAGGAAGAAATGTGATGAGGAGGTCGAAGAAGAAACTCATGACGGAGCTTCATGATCTGATCCGTGGGAAAACCAAGCAGGTGAGTTCCACTCTGTTATTTATTTTGTTTACTGTCCATTTGTTATTGTGTTGAGTGTTTTTGCGGTACAAAGTGTGTGTTGTCGACCTCTTTGTTGTGAACCGATGCTGCTGCTCTCGCTCTCGTATTTTGTCTGAACTGAAATCTTCTCCCTCCTCCAGATGGCGTATGCTCACGACTCGGTGCGAGTGCTGCAGTGCTTCCTCCAGTTCGGGAGCCACGAGCAGAGGAAGGAAGTGTTTGATGAACTTAAAGGTAAAAGCTGAGCAGCTGCTCTTCAGAGGCCGATGGGATGAGGATCTGATCTGTGGTCCAGCTCCTGGTTAACTGTTTTCATTTGTGATTTCCAGATGATGTCATTGGTTTGTGTAAGTCTCAATATGGCCGACATGTGGTGAAGAAACTGCTGATGTACGGGTGAGTCCTCCGATCTTCTTCTTCTCTGTTTACAGGTGCTTCTGTTCATTTATATCAACCCGCTCACTGGGATGTTGTTCAGTTGTGTGTCCTCACTTCTCCTGTGTAAGATTGTCGTTGTGTATTTCTTTCCTCCTCAGGAACAAGGAGCTGTTGGCAGCCGTGATTCAAACGTTTAAAGGTCACGTGCGCACGATGCTGCGTCACTCGGCCGCCTCGTCCATCATCGAGTACGCCTACAACGACAAGGCCGTGCTCGCTCAGAGACTCATGCTCACCGAGGAGCTGTACGGCACCACCTTCATCGTCTGCAAGGTACACACACACACACACACACAGACACACAATACATTTCCTCTGATTTGTACTAGATAATAAACCTGAGTGAAGTCAGTGGAAACACCTGTAACCGTCTCTCTCCCTGTTCAGTCCTCGGTGTGTAACACCATCGAGAAGGTGGCGGAGGGGAACCCTGGGAAGTTGAACAACATAATCGACGAGATGAAGCAGAGCCTCACACCCATGGCCACAAAGTAAGATAATTAATAAAGAATCATATGAGAATTGGAACGATATAAAATGATTTTATCTTTAAAAATCTGACAATGAGTTGTAAGACCTCTAACCCGGGCTCCTGTGTTTGTGTGTTTCCAGGGAGCAGGTCATCAAACACTCGCTGGTTCACAAGGTTTTCCTGGATTTCTTCCTGTTCTCACCTGAGAAGCCGAGGACGGTGAGAAGAAGCTCGACTCCCAGATGAACATTAAACTTTACACAGATCAGAAACTTCTTCCTGGATGAAGAGTCCACAGGTTTGTTTGAAAGTTTGTTTTTCTTCTGTTTGGTGATCAGGAAATGATCGAGTCCATCAGAGAGTCGGTCGTCTACATGGCGCACACACACGACGGAGCACGGGTGGCTATGCACTGCTTTTGGCACGGGACGGCCAAGGTGTGTAGAGACACACACACACTCTCACACACACAAATACACACACAGGAGAAGAGACAACACAATATCTTTGTTTATTTTATTCTTTGTTTCAGGACAGAAAAGTCATCATCAAAACTATGAAGACGTTCATGGTGAAGTTTGCTACGGTGAGTCCTCAGTGCTCCTCCATTCGTTCAGACACAAGCTCTTAGTCGAGAGTGAAGTTTAGAGAAGGTCGTAAAGCTCAGACTTCCTGTGATTGGTCCACAGGGGGAGTTCGGTCACCTGGTTCTTCTGGCTCTGTTCGACAGCGTGGACGACACCAAGCTGGTGAAACAAGCCGTGCTCTCAGTAAGATCATCTTCTTATAAACATGCTGGACTCATTCAGTTACATGTGACTCAGTGTTAAATCTGCTCTGTTCTCCGTCCTGCTCAGGAGATCCTGTTGTCTCTGGACGAGGTCATCAATAACAAATACGGTAAGAAGGTTCTGTTGTACCTGCTGAGCCCCAGAGACCCGGCTCACCTGCTGCCAGAGATCACCAAGGTGCTGGAGAAGGGAGACGGAAACGCTCACAGGTAAATAGATTATTAATCTGCAGTTAAAAGTTGATTCTGTCACAAAGCGATGAAACACGTGACTTGAGCTCCGTCGTCTCCTCTCCAGTAAAAAGGAACCTGCCATCCGGAGGAAGGAGCTGCTGGAGGTCGTCTCCCCGCCGCTGCTGGAGTATCTCCGGGACAACGCTGGCACCATGGTGATGGTGAAGGCCACCAGCGTCACCGTCAGCGACATCTTGGCGTCGGCCTGCGGGGACCTGAGGCCCGCCATGACGGCCGTGGCTCAGCTGGCCAACGAGGAGCTGCAGCCGGGGGGGGATCGACGGTCGGGTGCGTGTCACAGAAGATTCATGACGAGTAACGATTAGTCGGGTTGAAGGTTTTTATTCGAGGTTTTATTTTCTCTCTGCAGCTCCACATGGCCGAACATCCTGCAGGACACCTGGTGCTGAAGTGGCTCATCGAGCAGGACATGACGCTGGCGGAGGCCGAGAAAGAAGGTGAACACCAGTTTAACCCACTGGTCACGTGAAGAGGGAAACAACTGTTAGTCCAGGACGGAACTTTACAACAGATCAAACTGAAATCTGTAAAGTTTTTAAGAAACAGAATCAGGAGGTGAAGGTGAATGAAAGTGAAAATATTAAAAACACCTCTCTCTCTCTCTCTCTCTCTCCCTCGCTCGCCCTCTCAGAGCGGTTTGGCAGGATCCTGGTGGACACGGTGGGAACAGACAAAATGAAGAGCTGGGTGAAGGTGAACAGAGGAGCCATGGTTCTCTGCAGGTCAGTGCACGTGCATGTGCACTCACACAGACACACACACAGATTACAAACATGGTCATGAGCATATTGAGCAGGAAATGAAAAAGAGAGGACGTTTGTTAACCACTTGTTTTTGAATGTGTGTGTGTGTGTGCAGCCTCCTGAACAGCTGTGACAAGTCTGTGTCAGCGGAGGTGAAGGAGGCTCTGAAGTCCATCACGTCTCAGATCAGCAGCATCACCAACAACAAAGGGGCTGAAATCTTGTTGGAGAACCTCAACAAGTAGAGACTTTTAATTTGAAAAACAAACTGCTCACGTGAAACGTCCTGTTCAGACGACGAGGGTCCGAGGGAACGTTTGAAGGACGTGAACACAGCCTGGAACACGTTTGTGTGAATAATGAAATAAACGTGTTTTAAAGGAAGACGAGGAAAAAGCTTCAAATACCATTTTGACAGCAAAGAGCTCATATTGGTGTTTGGGCTTTTCTGTGACCCGCTCAGTGACCTCTTGTATCGTCTCCTGTCATTCGGCAGCCAATCATCTTGCATATTTAGTTTTATACGTTTATAATAGACAACTTTAAACAGGTCAATTATGGGCAAGTTAATGTTTTAACAAACGACGTCTCACAACCTCCTGTCCACTGATCCTCATCCATCCTGTTGTATGTTTTCTTTATTATTTTGTCATGATTGTTTCAGATGGAAAATGCAAAATAAATATGATGAAACTGTTTAAACAAGGTAAAGATCAATTATTGGCTTTAATCAACACAACGAGATAGAGCTGTTATCTGTGGAGCTGAAGTTCAGACTGTAAATAAAGATGGACGACATTACAGCTCCCCTATAGTGAAGCCTAATCCTCTGTACCGCCCCCTGGTGGCTGGCTGTAGTTCAGCTCTAACTGTACAAAAACAAAAAGGTTTCCGGTCATTTTGGGTTTTGATGAAGTTATTTGATGTTTTTAACTGAGTGAAGCGTCCTGATTGACAGCTGAGACGTCAAAGTCAAAAGTGCAAGATGGCCATAGCCGAGATTTATTGGCTTCACACACACACACACACACACACCTTTATAACAAGATAAAGAGACATTGGTTTATTATTAGAGACACAGACACACATGAGGGAGATAAACAGTTTTCACATCCAGATGTTTCTTCAACGTGATTTAATTCAGTGATGTCGTTCTCTCCTGAGTCCTGGATTACACGTGAGCTTTAGAGAATGATGGAGTGAGTGTGGATGGAGGAAAAGAAGAGGCTGATGAAGTTTGAAGCTTCAACACAAAACGTGTGGAGATTAAACTGAGGATTTCTGTTATAGAAATTGTTCTCAAATTAAATATAAAAACCTGAAGGACAGACAGAATGTTGCACTGCTGTAGAAAACATTCCACCGTGTGACGCCCCCCACTGGTCTCTGAAGGAACTGCTTCCAAGGTCAGATCAAGTCATTTCATCCAAAAACAATTCTCCCAGGATTTGAATCCTTTGATCTGAAGATCTACAGCCGGACCCGGTGCAGGCCGGAGGTCTTTGGCTGAGCGACCTCCTCGCAGCACTCGGCAAACCTCCTCGCCGCCCTCCTGGCCAAGTGCAGGTTCCCTCGGGCCTTGGTGACGGCCGTGTACTCGTGGGCCTTGAGCTTGGTGTAGTAGTCTGAGAACTTGTTGTAGAGCACCGAGATGGGCATGCCGTTGAGGATGATGCCGAAGGAGATGCATGCGAAGGCGAAGAGCCGGCCCAGGTTGGTCTCAGGGACCATGTCTCCATAGCCGACCGTGGAGATGCTCACCTGGAGGACGAAGGAGACACAGGTGAACAGATGCAGAGACGCAGCTGGATGGTTTCCAGTTGGAGCGACAGTGTGGAGATGACTCACTGTGGCCCACCACCACACATGGGGCATGGAGGTGAAGTTTGTGTTGTGCACGTCGCGCTCCACCGTGTACACCACAGCTGAAAACATGAAGATCCCCATCGCCATGAAGAGAAGCAGACAGCCCACCTGCAGACAAACACTCTCCATTTCCTCAAGATGTTACAAACCCAGGGAATTTAAATGTAGTTTTATAAAAGAGGACAGTTTGGCCTCTGTGGTGGTTTGAGTTCTACTGCCTGACCTCCTAGGTGGATAAGGTCATACTCTGCAGCCCCACCTGCTGGTAGCACTGTTTCAGTGTGAAGCCGAACGCCCTGAGGCCGGTCGAGTGACGAGCCAACTTCAGAATCCTGAAGATTCTCATCAGACGCATGATCCTCAGAACCTGACCGACCTGCCGAGAGAAAACACAAGATCTGATCAATCCGATGACGTGAAGGAACCTGAGGCATCGGTTGTTTCCTCGGCTCCATCGTACTTTTCCCACCCGGCCGACCGTCTCGATGTCTGCATGCAGGTGCACGTCCTCGTCCTCGAAACACTCCAGCATCATCTGCAGGTAGTGCGGCAGGATGGCGATCAGGTCCACGATGTTCAGAACGCTGCGTCCGAAGCGCTGGAGGTCGGGGGTGGAGACCAGGCGCAGCAGGTACTCCAGGGTGAAGAAGGTGATGCAGAAGGTCTCCACGTACTCGCCGTAGAATCTGCCGCTGAGCTGACCTGAGGCCGTCTGGAGAGGAAGGGACAGGGATCCTGCTTTGGACTGTGAAGCTGATGGACTGGTACTCTACTGCTGTTGGGTTCAGGGTCATAATATATCTGTGTTGGCCATTTTGTTAAAAAAAAACTCACTTTGTACTGCATCTCCTCCACGGTGTTGAGCGTCATGGCGACCAGTGACACCAGCACGAAGATGGAGGAGGCCACGCCCATCAGCTTGGCGGTGACCGAGGAGAACGGCTTCTCCATCAGGTCCCAGATTCTCCTGCGAGTCGACCCGAAGGCCATTTCGTGAAAGAACTCCTCCCTCTCCACCTCCACCTGAAGGAGCACCCACCGGAGACTTTACCACAAAGAGCAGGGGCCAGATGTTCACTGGACAACGCTTCAAAATACACATCGATACACAGATATTAATAAACACAACTGGTGGAACCAGCTGGAGGACAGTGGGTCGGAGCTTATTGTCCATCTGTCAAGACGCCAGTGACTCGTAATGTAGGTCAGACAGACTGAGACGCAGACGCCAGATTAGAGACGACTTGTCACAGGTAGAAGAATCAGAGCTGAACCAGTGGCGACCTCTGGACTTTTGTATTTTGGACAAAACCACTTCATCACAGGTCGTAGTGTGCGACTGTCTCCAGTGTGTGTGTGAGTGTGTGTGTTTCCTGCTGTGTCTTTGCTCTTGTAGGTCAGCATCTTGTCATCATGATGTCATTGTGACGTCACGGTGACATCACACTCCCGCCCACCCACCTCGGCCATCAGCTGCTTCTGGATCTTCAGCTGCTCGCTCTGCTCGTCCTGCCGCTCCTCGAAGGAGATGCGACAGCAGCGCTGGCTGTTCTTGATCCGGACGCCCCAGTAGTTGATCTCCTCCAGGAAGCTGCGGGGACACAGTTCGTCTTTGATCCAGAGGACACCCGTCCTGAGGACAAGCACAGGGACAACTCTTCAACATCACGTTCAGCACACGCTCGGTAACGTCTCCGCTCACCGACAGGCTTCACCTGTAGAAGCTGAAGATGTTGTGGAAGACTTTGGGATCTCGGTCGAAGAAGAACTCGTTGCTCTGGACGATGAAGTCGTCGCACAGGTCCAACTTCCGGCTGTGGTCCGTGCACGTGGCCAACCGGCCGATCCGGGTCTTTGGATAGCGGACAGCTAACCTGTAGGGCAGGTGGTAAACCTGGAGATCAGAACCTCGTGACTACAGCTGAAACTACATGTTGTCTTTACTTAGTTAATCTGTTTATATGTTTTTATATTGAATAACTGCAAATCCTTTAAAAGGCCGGAGGAGGATCTTGTAAAATCTCTCTTCAAATGTAAAAAGAAAACAGCTCTTTGCCTCTAGGTGGCCCCCAAGAGCAACAATTACAGCAGCTGTTCATCTTTGTGCCTGTAGGTGGCGACACACCCATAAACCACAGTACATCTGCAGGTCCACATGTTACTGCTATTACTTTTCATCCCCTACAGGGGGTGGTGTTGCTTCGAGATAAACCGTATTTCCCAAATCTTAGTTAGGGGTACGATAACAGTACATAGCGCCTCCTGGTGGAGAGCCTGTAGCAGCAGCGTGTAGAAGTTACCGTTCCTCCGACGTTGATGTTGAGGATGAAGTGTTTGTTCGGACACATCAGCAGACACGAGGGAGACACTGGGAATCGATCCTCCTCTTCCTCGTACTCATCGTAGAGATCGTAGATGTCTCTGCTCAGATCCTTCACGAAACAAAACCAATAAAGTCTGATGAACTAAACAATTAAGGTTTTAGGAAACATGAAGAATAAAATAATAAATTCAAAATATTTAGAGACTCAAGGGAAGTCAAATGATACTGGATTATAAATGCATTTGCAATAAAAAAAAGAAAAAATAATTTTCAAGCTATGAACAACTGGATGTAAATTGATCTGTTGACATTTGATGATTAGTACCAATCACCACTGATTAATAACTTTGTCCATGAACCTAGAACTGAAGTGAATAGAATAATGATCTGACTCCAGCGTCTCTGAGAACCTGCTGCTGCTCCTGAGGAGTAAAGGATCCGACCTGCATGGAGCTCCACGGCTTGAAGGTGCAGGTGAAGTCCACGTGGTCCAGCGGTTCTTTGGCAGCTTGAGTCCG
Organism: Pseudopleuronectes americanus; assembly: GCA_038501795.1. NCBI lineage: Eukaryota > Metazoa > Chordata > Actinopteri > Pleuronectiformes > Pleuronectidae > Pseudopleuronectes > Pseudopleuronectes americanus. The sequence goes on along the minus strand of CM076733.1, from coordinate 17,826,658 downwards.
GCTGCCGGGTTTGTAGCTGTGGAACAAGCTCCTGCTCCGGGCTCGGAGGTGGGACAACATGTCTCCTGCTGAGTGGGTTCGGATCTAACACGACTCAAACCTGCACGAAGACACGTCCTGGAAAACCCATCATCTAAACAGTTACACAGCTGGAGACCTGCAGAGCTCAGGGACACAGAGAAATGAAGTGAGTCTCATCGTCTACAGCTGCAGACTGAGATGATCCGGGTGCTTAGAGTTTTTAATACTATTATCCTCCTCCTCCTCCACCCCCCCCCTCTCTCTCCGACCTCCCACTTCAGCTAAATGTGCAAGTTGAGGTTCGGTGAAATCTTCAGTGTCAATTTGTTTTTGCACATCCTAAAAGTGATGATATACTTTAAAATATAAAATACTGAAAAGTGAATCATGTGCATATATTGTGATGTCAGGGTTTGGGAAGAGGAGTTGAGTCACTGGAGTTGATGTAGATTAAACACATTTTACATTTTGGAATGTTTTATTGTCCAATTTCCATCTTTCAAAGTATAATATAAATCTTCACATGTAAAACTGCAGCAGGAGCTTTTCCCTCCGTGTGGAACTCGGACGTCACGTCTGACATCTTTTAATCCAACAGTGTGTCCAACTGACAACTCAGATAAGTGGAGATTAATCCCGGCTGCAGTTAAACAGGGATAATGAACCGATGGGACTGGACTCATTTCCAAATAAGAAACCGACCCACTTCCCCTCTTCCTCCTGTTCTTCACTCAGCTGCCAGAGGGCGGATGTTTCACAGATTAAAGATGGAGGCCCAGCAGTTTTATAGGTGTCAGTAACGTGGGTTCGATTCTGCCTCTTTGTATAAATACTGTAGATCAGACAGCAGCTGGTTTAAAGTTTGAATTCTCACTGGTGTGATGAGAAGTTTAATTGTTGCCTCTGGGATCTGTAGTTTCACAACAATAGTTACACTTCCTTATTTCTTAAGTTGTAGTCTTTGGGTCTGAGAGGTCAAAGGTCACCAACCACACTTCAAATATAACCACATCTGGACACCTGAGCATTTCCCTCAGATTGTGAATAAAGCAAACACACACACACACGACAGAGGTTCTGAACAACGTTGTGGATCAGACTTTATTCTGCAAATCGGTTTCCTCACAGATACAGAGCTCTTAAGTTTTTAATAACGTTTCCCCTTCACTGTACAAGTCTAGAAAAAGTTCACAGCAACAGCACAAACATACAAAATAGTTTTAGCAAATTCAAATTGTGTTGATTTCATTTATTTTTGTGTCATTTTTAAGTTTTTTTTCTTTCTTGTTAAATACGTCTCTTCTGTAACTGTGACCCTGGTGCGATGCCCGACTTTAGCAAAAAGTGGATTTCAAGTCAAATGTATACAATCTTATTTACACGAGAACATTTGATCAAAGTGCATTGAAGAGTCCTGATTGGATGAATTCATATTTACAAGTGTTTACAAATGCTGTAACCATGGTGATCCGTACACAGCTTCTACAACAATAATAATAATAATAGAATAGTAAAAATGAGTTTCAGGAGGTACTGTAGAAAAGCAGGAAATAAAAATTAACAAATGAAACATGTGCATTTTTTTTGATTTACCGATCGAACATAAATATACAAAGTATCTGAGCCTGTGGGATCAGAGGAGGCAGGATATGACTCATGGACAATGGTTCCCCGACCGACCCTTCCCTTGAGCTCGGATCCACTTTCAGATCCTGTCGCCGTTCAGTCCGGACACAGGAATCCTCGTTAATGAGGCAAAGAGTCTCTCTCGTCTGTCGGTGACAAGATGGCGTCGGACTCCTCTAGGAGCCCGGGTGGGGTGAAAAGAGACAGGAAGTCGTCCGAGCTCCAAACAAACAAAAAACAAAAAAACGTAGCACTGAGTGAAATCCGTCATGATTCATCGTTGTATTCACATTAGTAACACTTCCACCGGTCGTCCGCAGCACAGACGATGACTCAACGCACTTCAGAAGGCATGTGGTCGTGAGGGCTGCTACAGACACCCGTCGGCATGGCAACAAGGAGGCGCCATGCAACGCTACGGGCTGCCGCACAAAAAGACAAACGACAAAAAAACAAAAACAACAAAACAAAAACAAGACGATCAGGACAAATCATCTTCTGTGCTCACGATGGAAATCTGGAGAGAGAAGGAGGGGGGGGGGAGAGAGGGAACACGTCATTAACAGGTTTTATTTGATTGTTTATTCTGTAAGTGAGTCATCGTCGCACAATTAAAACATTTGTCTCTTGTATTTCAACTTTCAGTTCTTTTCAATCAGGTCTTTTCTGTTCGTCGATATGTTTAATTGGATCATTAAGTGAGAGATTCAAGTGTAGATATGTTTTCATTGAGACTGGAAGCAGAGACACATTCTTCTGGTGAAAGTGAAAACGTCTCTGAAGCTCGTTAGTAAATCGTCTTCCTTTAATTGAATGAAGTTGATGTCGTGCTGCAGCTTCTCCACCGGACAGAGACACGTCCGCTGCAGCTGCACAGGTCGGACTCCATCTTAATCTGATTAATCTGTGCAGGCAGAGATGCGCCCCGGGGATTACGCCGGGTCAGGAGGTCGTGGTGAGAGTGAAGGTCACGATCGAGAAGTCTGCGTCCTCAGGGTGAAATGATTTAATCTGCTCAGAAACCGCAGCATTAAGAGCTGAAGCTGTTATTTACCACATTCCACTTATAGTGATAATGAAACTGATTGAGATTTGGGTTAAGATCGGTTCATCCAGACTTTTACCCATGATGCCCTCTGCTCCGTGGCGGTTCACTCACCGCAGGGTAGGTGTGTCCCACGTTGGCGCCGTGCCGGGTGATGTCGATGTTGAGGTCTTCTTCTGTGGTCTTCAGGTACACGGGGTTGTCGAAGTTCATGCTCTTCTGGTTCTTCAGCTGCCAGTTCCTCCACATCAGGTATCCGCCCGCCGCCGCCATCGCCAGCAGCACTGAAACACAGACACAGTCAGATGAACTGGTAATTGATATTTGATTTAGAATCAGAGTCAGTGCAGAGAGACGAGGACGTTTCTCCCCCCCCCCGGGCTCCAGAGTGTGAGCTCCACTCACAGACGGGCAGGATGGCCCAGGCTGCTGCAGAACCTCTGGCTGTGGAGTTCAACTGGATCGACGTGTTCACGTGGGCTTCTGCGAAAACAACAACACAAACAAAAACAACAAATCAACACTGAACTTTAACAATCATTAACAGATTTGAGTTTTCCAAGTCGTCTCCTTTGTTTCAAATCAGCTGAAAAAGAAGTAAATGTTAAAATGTCCTGAAACTGACGGATTAGGTTCCAAACTTTCTAAAAGATAAATGTTTTTTTTTAAGCTTTGTGTAAAGACTTGTTTCCAACACTATCCAGACTCTGGGAGTTTAGCTGCTGAAAGCAGCGGCCGGAGACGTCCGGACAAAAGAGACAAAAAGCAGGATTTATTTAACTGCTGCTGCCAAACGGCTCCACACAGATTCACCATGAACCGACACAAACTGAACGAGAGACGATGGATCACAGAGTCGGACGTCTGCTTCCTCTGCTTCCAACACTCGCTCCTTAATATCTATGACAAGGAGCCGGTTCTAGATATGAATGGATTTGGTCACTTCCTGTACTCGGCCACTAGGTGCTGCTCCTGCGCTTGATAGAAACCTCTGCAGAGCTCGAAGCTGGAAAGTTGTTAAACATGAGAATCGTCCAGAGTCGTGCAGACACATCAGCGTCACGTGCAGCAGCAGGAAAACACTTTAAACATCATTATAGCTTCAGATCGAGAATCAAACTAACTGAGTTAAAGTCACAAGAAACAAGCTGCAACTCATCAGCAGCATTTTCCAGAGTCAGGACAGAGTTACAGAATCAAACGTCTCCTCGCTCACAGACTGGAAATGAAGGCAGAAGTTTATTTAGCGCTGGGAAGCGTCACAGCTCATGAAGAGAATCATCTTATTATTATTTATGTCTCAGAGGAAACGGAACAATCTGCATGAATTAGTTTGAAAGTTATTAGAACTAGAAATGTAAGGACTCAAATACAACAAGTCACAACCCAACAACAAAGCAAAGTCAGGACTCGATATTTCAAAGGAAAGAATTCCAATCAAGGACGTTTACATTTCCGTCAGTTGATTAATAGAAACATCAGAAACGTTCAAAGAAAGAAGAGAAATCCAAACAAACCAATTTAGAGAAAGATTGTTAATCATCTGAGGAGAACTGGTTATTTAGAGCAAAGCCCCACATGCTTCAGACACGTCCCAGTAACACCAGCACGACGGCTTTACCTGGCGGCGGCTTCACCAGAGCTTTCCCATCATCCTTTGAGGGAGCGTTAGGAGGAGGAGGAGGAGGAGGAGGAGGGTCTGTCACAGAAAGAGCCACAGAGTCAAACTCTGACAACAAAGACGTGGAAGTCAAAGATCAGAACAAATCAGGTCTCAAGAGAAGAAGATGAGACAGATCGGAAAGCTCAGGGAAAAGGTCACGACCTCGTTCTCACTGCTTCTACATGATAAGTCATTTATCAATCACCAGAGAATTATGATGAAAGTTTTATTCATACTCGGAAACAGAGCTTCGTTCTCAGAGTTAATTTCTTCAAATACCAACATTAAAACGAAAGTATCTCTATTCATATGTAAGAGGGAGCATACAGCTCTCCATTCAGACTATTACAAAATAATGTTTCAAAAATAAATTGTATATCTTATTAAAAGGAATCAGATTTACTGGAAATTAAAGTTTTATATGTTGCAGCTCTGAGACTTGAAAACGGTAAGAAATCCACTAAATGGGACGATAAGAAAAAAACAAATCAGTTTTAAAAATTCATTAGTTCTTGTTTGTGCTCCGAGGCTGAAGCTTCACATCGAGGCCTCAGAACGTTTCTGACTCTACGTCAGGCAGCGTTTGAACTTCTCTCTCTTCACTTCTCTCTCTCTCTTTCTCTCTCTCTCTTCGTTAATCACACAACCTCCTTCTGTAGTGCACGTTACACCGCGATGCCTTCAGGGGCAGACTGTCAAACAGAGCGCCGTGATCAGAACGTGTTCAATTCATCTCCCTGAGTCTGAAAAGTGACTCAAAAAAGGCATAAAATCCTCAGAAAGATCAAGAGGAAGCCACTTTGATGAGAAACATGAAATCTAAAACACCTTGTTGGAGGTAAATAGAGACGTTGGACACCCCCAAAAGGAAACTAGATAAAAGGCAGAAAGGAATTCGAGCTGTTTTGGGCTTGATGAGCTTCTTAAAGTCAAAGTTGAGCTTGAATCAAACATCGACAGATCGGTAAGAGTCACAGTTGATATCTGAAGATCCAAACTGTTTCCACACTGAGTCAGAAACTCTGTGAAACATCTTGTATTTCAACCTGTGATCCCCGGCCTCCTCTAAAGACCGTTTCATGAATCCCTGTGTGGTTGTTCCCGGTTCAACCCGAAGTGAAGAGTGTTGTTATTATTATTACTTCTCCCACTAACGGGATTAGAGTCAGAGGAAGACGCACAATGATCCAGTCTGTGCCGGGTCCAGCTGCAGCGGCTGGAAAATGGGATAAACGTGTTCGCTGGAGGTTTAAAAAGGAGGCGAGGCCTTTGGCTGCGTCCCAACGAGGAGGAAGGTGGAGGAGCATTCACCCCCCCCCACACACACACACTCTATTCTCACTTCTAGACACAGGCGGGCGTGTAAACAGTTGTAGAAGCAAACGCATGCACATAAAGACGCTTGCAGGACAACCAGAGCATGCATGAAAACACGCAGAGACACACACAGAGACACACACAGAGACACACACACACCTAGCCTTTGGATAACATTAAGTTTGCATGGACTCACATTGTTCATAAAAATGATCTGGCACACACACACACACACATTCATGCACACTTTGCAGGGATGAAAGCACTCAAGCTGCATTGAAGTGTGGAAAGGAGGACGGACACACACTCATACACTAACACACTCACACACACACAGACACAGACACACACACCCCCCTTGGCAGTCTGGGTGGTACATTCAGTCAGCACAGCGGCTGTTAAGAGCCGAGCAGCAACTCCAGATTCCCAAGCAGCCCGTGAGGAGGCGAGTCAGGGAGCCCATTAGGTTTCTGTGGAGCTGGCAGGTTGTAAAACCTGCTGCAGAGCTGCGTGGGGACTCGTGCACGGATCATCACGTCCGACTGTACGACTCAGAAACAGGTCTGATGCTGAAACCGACACAGCTGCAGTCAGAACGTGTCTGCATGAGACTTCTCACTTGAGTTATATAACGTCAGGAAACATGATCCTAACGAGTTTGTGTCCCAATCTCTAGTTTCAAGTCTTCTACAATACGTCATGATGTTCATTTAGTAAATTATGATCCTCTGGGTCATGGATACAATGTGATTGACAGCTAGTACCATCCAATGGGTGCAGGGGGCTGGTGTATGTGAAATAAATCCTTCCTTTGTCATTCAAAGTAATGTCAAGTAGAGATGAATGGAGCAGATAAAAGATCTCAAAGAGGAAAGACTCCGTGGAAACAGACCGAGCTCGACGAGCCTCATAGGAAACTCCACAGGTTAAACACACAGACGCTCATTCAGCAGAGCGGCGAGTTGTCAGGGAGACGTTCCAGTGCTTTGCGTCTTGTTCTCAAAGTTTGAGTCCAATTAGCGGAGTATGTGCACAGAATTCATCCGACAGCTTCAACATCTGAGGCGGCTCCAGAATGAAAAGACGAATCTGTGGGAGCGGAGGAAGGAGCCGGGCGGCTCGAGACAAATCACGCAGAGGAAAGAAGATCAGAGCGAGGAGCGAGTTTCCCAGAAACCTTTCCACCGCCAGGAGGAGTGATGAGAGCAGGACGACAGCTAGATCATCTCTTAAAGCATTAATTCATTTATCTGGTATCAGGTATATCCACACAACTCTGTGTTAGGAAGGGACCTGGATCAAGAAGGAACCAAGTACATTTTGATGTAGATCTGGACAAGGGGGAGGATTCAGTTATTTTCTTAACCGCTTCTTTAACCTTGAGATAGGATGTGTTTTCACATTGTCACAGAACAATTCATGGATCCAGTTGAAAATCCAGTTATATTACCATTATTTCTTATTAGAGAATGGACGTCATCCTCCAACTAAACAGAACAAATCCCTGCTGCCAGGTTCTGAAAAGTGGAGTCTTTCCAGAACGACAACTATCACATACTGCACCAAACATTCTGCTGCCACAGCAGAAATCACACCACTGCTCAGACCAGGGAATAAAACAAGGATTCCTCCTCCAGCCTCAACCTCTGGAATGCAGCTGTCGAGTTGGGACTCAAACACAAGAGGAGGAGGAAGAGGAGGAGGAGGAGGAGGAGGATGAGGAGGAGGAGGAGGAGGAGGAGGAGGAAGAGGAGGAGGAAGAGGAGGAGACAGAGCTGCAGATGTGAGGCGACACTGAGACTCTCCAAAGAGACGCTGAAAACTGGATCACAACACAGACTCATCTGCAGTTCATCTGTCAGGCTGCTAACACAGAACGACAGCTGGTCACACACACAGACACACACACACACACTGTAAGGAAAGTACACAAGTGGCAGCGAAGGGGAAGTGATGAAGCCATTTGAGCCCAAAGAATTAGTCTGAATTGTTTCTTACAGTCGAATCAATCCTGCAAGAAGTCACATTCAAGACGAGCGACTCAGTGAAGAAGCAGCAGGAGGAAAACACAACTTCAAACATGCGTCTGTTTGCACGACTCACATCAATGAGCAGCTACAGCTCTGACACACACACACACACACACACAGAAGTTCATGTGTTCTACTCCCCACACCATACAATTACAAATATTCCCCCCCGTGATGTCATCGTCAGTGACCCGAATGTGTCCAGATACAAATCAGATACCCAGTGATATTCCTCCCCGGGGTTCCTGGGATGTGGTTTCATACACACACCCTTACTGGGAATAGCGTCCCGTGGACTGGTGACTCACCGGGTCGGCAGCGCAGGCCGTCAGCAGCCAGCTCCTGCCCCTCCGGACACACACAGGTGTACTTGGGCGAGTGCTTGTTGATCTGCGGAGCCGGCAGACACATGTAGCTACAGCCGCCGTTCTGTCCTTTCTCCGAGCACCAGTTCGTACCTGTCAACACAGAAACAAGCATCTAGAGCATCTGCACACATCAGATACAGAGAGTAATGATAATAGTCCCCGAGCTCCTCCTGCAGTCGGGTTCTTACCCGACAGCTGGATGAGCTCGTGGTAGACGATGATGTCCTGGGGGTCGTTCAGGTTGCTGGCCAGCGTCACCACGTCCGAGCCGCTGAACTTGTTGGCTCCGTAGATGGCTTCGTTCTCACCGTCTGTCCAGAAGACTCGATCCTGGAGAGACCACAGCAGAGTCAAACATTAATAGATTCATGTTCTCCAGCAGCAGTTAAATCCAAATATGTGCGATAATTACTTCTTCCCGTCTTATCTGGATTAAAAGGAAGTGATTTCTACAAACTATTTACCTCAAACACTATTAACAGAAGTGTTCAGATGGTTTTCCAAATACATACTAAACACTGTGATGGAGAGATTAAAGTGGGGACGAATCCAAACTGTCGAAACCATTTGCCTCCAAGCTCATTATTTATTTTATGTCTCCATCACATCGGTAACAGGAGGAGTTCACACATTTGTTTGTGAGCAGGATTAAACAAAAACTACAGATTACCATGAAACCATGCAGCTGAGGATTTTCCCCTTTAGTACCTAAAATACTGAGTGAAGGGAACACAGGACATAAAACTCTCTCCAGCTGCTGATTGGTTGAGACGTGTTCTGAACCTTTAACACGTCACATGTGAGTAAATGTGACGCAGAGAGGCAGCAGTGTGTGTGAGGGAAACAGCGAGAGAGCCACACGTCCACGGTTCAGTGATTCATCAAGAACGTGCAGGAAACTGAGAAGCTCACGTGTGTTGCATCCTGCTCATAAAGAAAAATCGCTGTTGCACGAAAATAAAAAAAGAAATGAGCGACTTCAAGATGCCGATGGGAGCCAGATGTTTTATGACCTGTGTTTTCAGAGGGAATTAAACGAGGTGCTGAGCTGCAGTACCTCAAAGACCGTGAGAGCGAAGGGATGCGCCAGGTATTCGGAGGACTGCAGGATCTTCTTCCTGTTGTCTCCGTTCAGGTCCACGCTGCAGAGCATGTGCAGCTTCGAGTCGACCCAGTACAACCTGCCCTTGATCAGATCTGAGGGGGGGACAGGATGTGCATGAGCAGAGGACGCACGGAATGACAGAACAGGAGGAAAGGAATAATTACAAAAAGTGTGAAACGATAAACACGACAAGATGAATATTGAATGAAAGTGCGTTGGACGGGAGGAATGAGGGAGAAGAGCAGAGGAGACAGATTGAACATGGAAGGCAGAGGAAGGAGGGAGAGACAAAATGTAAAATCAATAAAACCATTTCATCAGCGACAGCACAGTGAAGACACACATTTGATTATATAAATATGATGCTGGATGTTTCTATCGACAGAGAGGAGAATGTTCAGCGACAACATGGCTGCAGATCTCCCAGGGTTCTCGTGTGCTCTCACCCAGAGTGATTCCATTGGGCCACTGGATGTCATTCGCCACCAGAACCTGTCTGTTCGCTCCGTTCATACCGGACTTCTCAATCTTTGCAGGTTCGCCCCAGTCAGACCAGTAAAGAAACCTGCACGACCAACAAACACACACACACACACACTCATAAATATGCACCGTCAGCAGCAGATAGAAGATTGTGAAGAGTCGTCCCACTGACCCGGACAGCGGATCCACGGCGATGGACGCCGGTTCTTTGAGGCCTCTGCTGAACAGAACCTTCTGCTTGGTTCCGTTGTAGTTGGAAACCGAGATGCTTTTGGTGCTGAGATCCGACCAGTACAGGTTCTTATAGATCCAGTCCACGGCGATTCCCACGGGGGTCTGGACGTTGTCGATCACTTTGATGTGGGTGCCGACGTCCCCTCGTCTGTCCAGCATGGTGCTGGGAGGACACGGAGGACAAGGACATGAGATTAACCAGGTGGTTTACTGCAGAACCTGAGGATCTATATTACACATTAGAGGAAAACATAAAGAACATTATCTACAAAATGACATTTGTATTTTCATCTGGCTTTCTTTCATCTCAGGAAACATGAAAATCAAACTGAGCAAACTTGAATCATGCAGGACTGTCCAACCAGATTTCAGGATTCTGCAGCTTCTCTCTTGCTTGGCCATATTTCCTTCATATGCTTGTGTATATAATCTAGCTGTATATAATCTACCTGTACATAATCTACCTGTACATAATCTACCCGTACATAATCTACCCAGTATATAATCTACCTGTATATAATCTACCCGTATATGATCTACCTGTATATAATCTACCCGTACATAATCTACCCTGTATATAATCTACCCGTATATAACTACCCTGTACATAATCTACCTGTATATAATCTACCCTGTACATAATCTACCTGTATATAATCTACCCGTACATAATCTACCCAGTATCATAATCTACCCGTACATAATCTACCCGTACATAATCTACCCGTACATAATCTACCCGTACATAATCTACCCGTACATAATCTACCCGTATATAATCTACCCGTATATAATCTACCTGTATAGTGATCTACCTGTATATAATCTACCCGTATATAATCTACCTGTATATAACCTACCCGTACATAATCTACCCGTACATAATCTACCTGTACATAATCTACCTGTACATAATCTACCTGTATATAATCTACCTGTATATAATCTACCTGTATATGGCCTTGTGGCCGAGGTCGGCCCAGAAGATGGTCTGCTGGTTGAAGTCTGCGTCCAGAGCCACCGTGTTCCTCTGCTGTTCCACGATCTGAGTGTACTCCTTCCTCTCCAGACCCAGACGCCGGATGTCCCTCCGGTTGGTGAAGATGAGGCAGGGCTCCTTCCCTGCAGAGAGAGGACACTCATCACACGAGGCACAGCGGCTGGAAAGGTCAACGCTGCAGCTCGGCTCTTTAAAATGTGCCTCAGGTTCCTCAGAGTGGGATCTCTGATTGAATCGGTTTTATTAAATGTTTAAAAAACATCTTTTTAAAGTTCGTGGGTTCTTTGTGATGAATAGAAAACAGAGCAGCTCAATAACTCATTTGTTGGTTGTGTGTATGTGTGTGTGTGTGTGTGTGTATCTCTCACTCTCAGGCCTCGGATTAAAGAATCCTCCAAAAATATGTTTCAACTAAATAATTCCACAGAGTTTTTTTCGGCACAAAGCGAGTGAATCCGCCCGAGGGGTCGTCTGCTGCTCTCGACTCACCCACGGCCTTGCACACTCCGGTGGTCGGGTCCATCTGGTAGCCGTTGTGGCACTCACACTTGTACCCCCCCTTCAGGTTGATGCAGATCTGGCTGCAGATGCCGGGGTTCACACACTCGTTGATGTCTGCACACAGAGACGGAGAGATGACGGAGGGAAACAGCTGGAGTCGCACACGATGCATCAATCAGGTCAGTCGAGCAACTCAATTAAAACAATTAGCAAACCTGCAGCTTGGTCATATCCAGTGTTCAGTTAATAGAGGAAATCAAGCCGGGGTCAGAAGGACAGAAAGCTCAGTTTGTTTACTTCTCTAGAAACAAGCTGCTCTCATCAGAATCACAATGTTCTCAGGAGTTTAGAGGTGATTTTACATCAAGGAGCAGATTTACAGACACTAGCAAACCCTCGCGGTTCCTTCTAGTTGGGATTAGACACATTCCCCCAATATCCTAACCGGGACTAGACTCAGTGGCTCAGTAACCAAACCATCGATTCAAATCCTCGTGAAAACAACACAGAATTTCAGCTCTCGGGGGAAAAAGAGAGAGATTACAACACAGCTGATCCCATTTCACACCGAATCCTTCAGAGTCCAAACGAACAGAGTAACTCTGACAACAGGCTTCTGCACGTCGGACCCAGACTGCGGGATTAAAGATTTCTAAGAAACCCCATGTTCTCAAATTCAACAATGTCAGAATAAAAGACAAGATGGTGGATATCTCTCGTTCGTCTGAAGGTCGAACCCGAGGCTACGCTGAGCTAAAGCTAAATCGGACAATACTAACAAATGATAATTATATTAGTGAATATCTCCAGCTGTGATGCAACAAGGCTCCAGAGTGATGGGGGGGGGGCCTACCTCCGCAGGTCTTGTGGTCGAGGAGCTGAAGTCCCGGTGAGCAGTCGCACTCGAAGCCGATCACCATGTCCTTACAGATGTGTGAGCAGCCGCCGTTATTCATGAGACACTCGTTCACATCTGAGACGCACAGAAGGAAACAGGCATGACCACTTCAGGTGATTACGAAACAATCTGAAATAAAACACGTTTTCTTATTTCTTTAGATGTGCGTTCATTGAGAAGAGGCTCTTAAAGAGACAGGAGCTAAAAGCAGGGGTTTGAGACAGAGGCTGAAAGGAGGAGCTGCAGCAAAGTGATGTTTTCTGAACATTGAAGCAGGTAAACCTTTTTCAAATCTTTACACCTGAACCACAGGACACGTGCATGAGGCAACACTGCATGTAAATATATTCATTAAACCCACAAACAAGATTCTATAACGTCCCTATGATCTGATTCAACCACTCACTGCATTCCTTGATGGGCTCGTCGCTCCAGTCGGGGCAGTCTCGGGCCTTGTTGCACACCTTGTTCATCTCGATGCACTCCCCGCTGCGGCACTTGAACTTGTCTGGTCCGTTACACTGAGTCACTGGAGAGAGACGCACACAAATGTAATATCTCAGGAGGCGTTCATAAAAAGACTCCAATATCTTCAAATACTCCCTGCTCTGAAAACTCAAAACACAAAAGGGCCTTTGTGTGCACATGGGCTGAGTTAAGAAATAGTTCATTGTATTTAAAACAAAAGCTTCAGCGCTATTGAACGGATTTCTTCTCGCAAAATCATTTTGAGAAATGTTTTGAGAAAACTTTGCATTTGTCCTTTGAAAGATTTATCAAACTCCATTCCACTGGTGAATCAGATTCACATCCAGTGAAAAAAACAACCTGCTTTTATACGTGAGCACAAACTGAAGAGGACTGTAATTTCATTTTGGGTAAAAGTACCTGTGGGAAACACACAATTACCATTTATACGCCCACAGAATGTACACACACACAAAGCCAGAGGTCGAATTCAAAAACAGAAACACATCAGAGGACAAAAATGAGTAAATGTACTGTCGTCCCCCCCCCGGCAGTGTCCTCAGGATAATTTAACACAGTCGTCTGTAGAACCACAAACACACACACACACACTTAGCACAAAAACACACACTTAGCACCCACTGTTTTTGCAGTTGGTTTCATCGGATCCGTCGACGCAGTCTCGGACACCGTTACACTGTCGACTGCCCGCGATGCAGTTTCCATCATCACACTTGAACTGATCCGATCCACATGTGCGTGTAGCTGCAAAGGACACACACACACACACACACACACACACACACACACGTACACACAGTTACACATGTGGCGCTGAAACAATGCACCACCTGACTGACAGTTATCACAGCTAATTGACGGTATTTGAATTGTTAGACACACAAAATCGAAGGCGAGCACGTACGACAGTTTGCCTCGTCGCTGCCGTCCTTGCAGTCGGGGTCTCCGTCACACCTCCACTTCTTGTGGATGCACTCCCCCGAGCGACACTGCATCTCGCTGGACGAACATTTGGCCGGCGGCGTCGGGTGACGGCCGCAGCGAGACGGGGACTCGTCCGACTGGTCCTGCAGGAGAGAGAGAGAGAGAGAGAAGATGAGACTCTTATACCAACCGTCCTGACAAACTGGTTCTAATGAGGAAACAGATCTTTGTAGTTTCAACATGGTGAGATTATAAGAGCATCTAAAAGGAAAAAAGACACGTGGCGATCACATGATCTGAGGGGGGGGGCGGACAGAGGAGCAGTCACCGATGTTCAACCAGACGGAGATCAACACGAGCAGCAGTAACGGTTTCCTCACACTTTCATCATCTCACAAAGTCCCTGACTCATGTGGGAGCAGATTAATGAAGTGTGAGAATGTGTGTTGTGTGCGCCTGCAGCTTCATTACAGTTTGTAATGACGCAGGAGTGCGAGAGAGGGAGGGGGGAGAGAGAGGGAGCGAGGGAGGGAGGGAGGGAGGGAGGGAGGGAGGGACAATGACCTTCTCACTGAACGCAGCATTTTCATTTCAGGGTGTGAGTGTTTGTTTAATTCTTCTTTTCCTCGTCACAGTGACACACACACAGTTAATTATCAGGTTCAAAGGAAAACGCTGACTCAGGGGAACTTGTTCTGCCATGTGTGAATACATGTTCACAGTCTGTGTGTGTGTGTGTGTGTGTGAGTGTATGTGTCAGGTCAATATCTGAGTGTTGAACTTGCAGAATGTGTGAGTCCAGGGACACAACACTAAGACCGAGACAGTGATAAATCTACTGAAGGCTCATTTATGCTCAATGCTCGATACAGAAACGTGTGTTGGTTTAATCCGTATCAGTGCACGTCCTCTGAAGACTTGTCAAGCTGCCCCCGGACCTCACACACACACACACACACACACAGACACACAAAGATATCAGTCCCCTAAACATACCTGAACCATGCATTAGGAACTGGGAAATCAGTAAAAATGTCCCATCTCACAATCTGTAAAGAATCTGAAAGTTCTTCCCTGGCCCACGTTCCTTCTTCTCGCCTCATTCCCGTTCTTACCTGGCAGTCCACGTCGTCGTCACACACCCAGCTGGCCGGGATGCACGAGGAGTTCCCACACTGGAACTCGCTGGGGCCGCAGGAGGACGGCGCACACTCCACCTCGTCGGAGCCGTCGCCGCAGTCGTCCTCGCCGTTACACACAAAGTTCCGTGAGATGCAGCGGCCGCTGGCGCACGTGAACTCGTTGGGAGCACAAGTGATGTTACCTGGAGGAAGAAAGTTAAACCTGATATTTAACTTTTACTTATTTCCCCCCATGTGTGCACCTTGTTTTTAAATTCCTGCTTCCCTGAGTAAAGCGAACAATGAGACAACGTAGGAGGCAAAGTGACAGGTCATCACATTTTGATTGACATAAGGCTGACAGGTAGGTGTGTGTGTGTGTGTGTTTGTGTGTGTGACAGTGAAACCTGCTGCTGCAGCATTGTGAGTATAATGATGCATAAATAAAACTCAACAACTGACGCAGCTCACAATACTCATTATTTTAGAGTGAAACACTGAGTCGCTCTGATGTGAAAACGTTGTGTGTGTGTGTTTATATATTTAATTCTCCCCTCGTTAAAATGCTCCCAGCATGCAACAGGCTGCTTCACTGTTTCCTGTCAGATTTAATTATCTCAGTTTGTGCAGGCAGAGCTCGACACTCTGCAGAAGATGAGGAACGGTGTTTAGGATAAACAGCTGCAGGACGAGGAGTAAGTGATGCCCTCATCACGTGCATGAACAACAACAGCACGTCTCCTCTTCTAAAAAAAGAAAAGGATGATTGCATCTTTAAAAGCCGAAGCAGTGTTGTGCGTTTGTGCAGAAAGTTGTGTGTCCTTGCACGGAATGAATCAGATGCACAGCTGCACAGTCCTGAATGATTTAGTCTGAACTTCCTCCTGTGAATGTGGAGCCGCCACCGGTAAGTTCAGTTGCTGCAACAATTCTCGTTCTTTCCTTAAATTCAAATGACTTCTTCACTATATAAATAAATAAATCTGCTTCCTGCTGGTTTCAGGCAAATTTTCCCCCCAAAAAAATGCAGCCACAGCAGATTGCAGCCGTCAGTGTCTCAGAAACCACAAAGTTAATAAGAAGAGTTCGATAGAAACAGTAAAGTGACGGTTGACTTGGAAACTGAATTCACCAAACTGTCATTGGACACGAGTCTTTCTTTCTCATCAGCTTATTATTACAAACGGAACCGAGAATAACAAAGAATTATGTAGATAAATAAAATGTGTTTTTGTAAGTTAGAGCCAATGTCAATCATTTGTAAATGAAAGTTTGAATTAAACTGTTTAAGCTCAACGTGAAGTAAAATCCTCAATGTGTGGATTCAGGCTCGGTCGCCCTTTGTGTGTTTATGTTGTGAGTAGTGTGTGTGTGTGTGTGTGTGTGTTTACCCACCACAGTTGACCTCTTCCTCTCCGTTGTCACAGTCCTTCTCTCCGTCACACTTCCAGAAGATGGGGATGCACTGGGTGGATCCGGCTCCGCAGCTGAACTCGTTCACTCGACACGTCCTCATGTCTGCGTGGACAGAAGAACAGAAACACTGTTTGTTTGTTTTCTTAATTAAAACATGAACACAAATCACTTTGTGTTGCATTGTCCACTTTGGGCAAAACAAATCAAAATGAAGGGAGATTCATTTTCATATTTAATGACCAAGAGAAATGGAAAGTTGTTGAGGAGACAATCTGTCCAAGAAGAAAGTTCCTCTTCTTTGGGTGGAAGCAGAATGTTGTTAATTCACATCTTACAAATAGTAAATCCCTCAAATACACAAAGCTACAGGAGCTTCATCTTGTGAATTCTGCTGTGAGAAAATAAACTTTATTCCAAGTCAAGTTTGAAGCTTTCGTGAGATGAAAACAATTTGGAAGATTCTAGACTAGAAGTAAACTAACTACAGTTATCGATCAGCTCAGTTTGCAGCCACACTTCTAATTAACCAGTTTTATTCAGACGTTCAAGACCAAAAAGTCTTTACTTCTCATGACCAGGGATTTATCCACATAGACGTAGATAAACCAGCTGTTGAAGGAGCAGAACCAACACCCTGCAGGTTGACATGTGACGCTCGCTGCCCTTTGTGCACCGAGGACTAAAATAACACGAGGACAGGGGACACGGGACAAGCAGCTGTTATTGTTGTGGCAGATTAATGGTTTTGTCGAGCTTCGAGTTCCCCGACACAAGAAAGAGGTTTTTTACTTTATATGAATTTTAAAGGAGACATTAAAAGGTTGTTTTTTTTCCCAGTCTCTTCTTTCTAGTGCGTTAGATTTTAGTGAATGTAAAAGTTCTGCCAATTTAAATAACTCTGGAGCAAAGGAAGCTGCAGAGAAAAGACTAAAACATCTGAGTGGTTAAAAAGCTTCAGGGCTTCATGATGTCACGAGACACGTTTACATAATAAGCTCAGAGTTCGTCTTCCTTTCACTTCAAATCTGTTACGAGGAGACGAATAAAACAAGAGGCGAATCCGCAGCGTGACCCCGTGCACGTGTGACAGAGCCCGAAATACAAGCTCCAGAACCAGTTGACCAATCAGAGCAGACTAGGCTTCATCAGGAGGTGCACTAATTAGAGGGGGGGAGGGGGGGGGGACGGGACACTCGCCAGTAAAACCAACAAAGAAGAAGAAGCGTTTCCGACAGTGGCTGAAAAAAGGAGCCACAGCAACAGACAGTTTGAGGAAAGACCGTGTGAACAGAATCTGAAACTCTGATGTCCTGGTTGTGTCTGCATGTTCAGAAACTGAAACTCACTTCCTTAATTCAACACTGATGCAAGAACCAGTTCCAAACACACAATCAGACACACACACGCACACACACTTTAAGATTCCATTCACTGCTGCCAGGTCACATGCAGCAGCTGATCAAACAGTTCAGAGATACAACAGCTGTAGTCGACTGGGTTTGACCTGCACGTACGCCACTGCAGCCACGACTGGAACTTAACACGACACACAACACACACACACACACACACCCTTTAACACCGTTGGACACGTGTGTGCAAGTGGAGACATGCACACGCAGGTTGTACTATTTTAATGTGCACGAGCACGACCCAATGCCACAAAGTCAGCGAGGGAGAGATCAGGAGCCGCAGCAGGAAACCGACTCTTTCACGTTCTCAGCAGGAGTCTCCGCTGAAGCAGAAGTTTGAAGAGGTGGATTTAAAAATGATCAAAAAAAGGTCAAATTAATCAGAAACAAATGTAAAAACAAGGAGTCAGAGTCAGAACTGAACCTGGAGAAGCAGCGTTCAGGTTTTAAACTCTGCTGCAGAGACGTCTAGAGACAAATTACCAGTTTATTCTTCCAGTTTTGAGGCGATACCAACTGGGATGAACCAAACCTCCATCCATCACGAGGAATATTAATGTACCATCAATCATTTCATCTTCTACTTTATGTTTATTTCAGCATATCCACTTTATTTCCTCTCTGTTTCACTGCAGGAACTCTGGAGCTCCTCTCGGCACCGAGACCTTGAATAACTCTGGTGTTTCAGCAGCTCCACAAATTACAGCGCTCTCTTATTTTGGCGGGGAGCACCGCAGGGCCCCATCCCAGTGGTACAGCTGGGACCTGCTCTGTTTTCTTGCAGGCAACTGGTTTTATTTCTGTGCGGCTCTCAGGTTCGAACGCTGCTGTGTCGACACACTGCAGAGAGGCTGGAGTCTGAGCCCATTACACACGTCTGTGCTGCGCCGACAAACAACACAAACACCCAGAGATGGAAGTCTGGAAAACGACCAGACTTCACAATCAGAGACTCAAGAAGTGGTCGTGTTATTAAAGACCTTCATATCCATCATATCTCCAGGAGAATGCATCATTTAGTTCTTCCATTGAGACAGTAGTGTAAGTCAAACTGATAAACAGCTGCTGAGAGTTGTCTTTATATTAAGATATTAAATAAACTGCAGCCAACCTGTTTCTACACATCGATTTGTCGTCTTAACGCTTGTGAACAGACCCGAGATCCAGCGTTCAATTACAGAACCCGGTGATGAAACAGACCAGGAAGCAAACATCAGAGCCAACAAGTGTCTGATCGAGTGTCTTCCTCTTCCCTCTGATGTTTATCTCTGAACCCGAAGCAGACGCCAAAGTCCATTTGTCTTTGTGCCGAGCGGCTCCTCGTTAAAAAAACACACACTTCAGGATTCAAACACTTCCCCTTCACAGCTGGTTTCTCAGATTCCAGCTCAGCGAGACCTCACGTCACACCGATACTCAGCAGCTCGTTACTTTTCCATTTAAACAACTTATTTATTTGACTAGTTAGTCGAGCGTCTTTATTTCATATTTACGATCTCAGACCAGAGAAGAGCACTCGTTACAAAGTTCTCGATTCAAAGTACGGACTCTGATTTTACGAGCTTGTTAAGTTCAATCCCTCCCAACAGGGATTCTCTGAAAATGAATGTAGACCCAGGTTTCCTCGCTCCTGGGGAAAGTTCCTGTTTGTGGAGAAAACAGTTCTATAAGCTGCTTAAAGCTCAGAGAAGCTGTTTTCAGTTAATCCTCCACAAACAATACAAGCAAATATAAAACCTGAAGAGATTCCTGACACTGTGCACTTACATGCTGCCGACAAGTACAAAGACTCATTGTGTGTCTGTGGAAACAAAACACAAAACCCCCTCAGAACCTTCACTGTGTGTCGTGTTTACAGTGACAGGCACGTGAGGAGGTTGAATAAACTGTTCTTAGGTCAGCTGGCTGTTTGTGTGCCTCCTGTGCACTTTAGGGTTGCTCAGGCCATCTGACCTCCTGAGGGGACACGTGCACAAACCCTGGGTTCATACGTTCTGTTCATTATGCTCCACCTGGTTCTGGATCTGCATTCATGAGCCTTTGTCGCTCCGCACACGTCTGAATTCAGCTATTTGTTCAAAGTAACTTATAAATAATACAAGTGGCTGCCCTGTGTGTGTTCTCATGTGGCAGGAATAATAATCCATCAAGCAGCATGGACGTGTTCACAGAACATTCCCTGAACAAAACCAGGTTACAGAGCTTTTCAATACATCCCCACACAATGTTTAGAGATTAATTACTTCATGTTTGATGCCTTGGGGATAAAAATAAGATCAGTATCAAGAGGAGATTTAATATCTGAAGTTTGAGCCTTGAACCTTCCATCGACACATTCCCAGAACAAACACCTTTTAATTGAGCTGGTCAGAGAAGTGAACCCATGTACTCACGGCAGATTTCCAGGCTCTCGTCGGACCCGTCCTCGCAGTCCGGCTCCCCGTCGCAGTGCCACCTCTTCGGGACACACTGTCCGTTCTGACACACAAAGTCCAACTCTGCACACGTCTTCTGAACTGGAGAGAGAAGAGAATCATCTCAGAGGAGAGAGTCTCACACAGACTTTAGATTCTTTCATGAGACTCAAGAGAAAACACAAAGTGAGGGAAGAAGAGAAACTTATTCTCACACGTCTCATAAATATGAATTACACAACACCCTCCCGCAGCTTATTCCTTATGCAGGTGAAGAGGTTGTGAGTTTTAAATTTGACAAAAGCACAAACTTCGCATTGAGAAAAGATTTCAAAGTGAACCTCTGGAGATTTAACTGCTGCATTCGATCAAAACACCAAGAGACTAAGTGAAATGAAAAGTGAAGAAAGGAAATCTGTGTTCAAAACGATACGACACAGCAGATTAACAATATTTAGGAACAACTGGGACGACCAGCGGCAATTGTAGGGAGGAATCGATTATTAAATACAACTTAAATTCATCTTATATCTACATTAATACAGTTTTGAATGCTGGTGATTCACACGCATCACATCTAAAAGCTTCGACCTTCCTGCGGCTGAAGAACAGACGAACACGCAGAGAAAGAGGATGAAGGAGAAGAAGTGATGGACAGATGGTCGTCCACTCTGAAGCAGGGAGAGCACTGCTGCTAGGCAACGGCATAAAGACAGAGGGAAAGGATGAGGTCATCGGGAATATCAACGATTTCCTGTCTTATTACACAGTTTCAACAAATTACTGGTTTCATCCATTTCTGTTAGGCCTTTATTTTGAAACATCTACAGGAAGTGTTGAGTGTCTCTGGCTGCAGGGACGTCTGTGAAAATAAAGATTTAAACTTGATTTACCACGTGAAGCATGAAAGTGTTTAATCTGCTGTGCAAAGAAAAACCCTGCAGGAAGTTTCCAGTAAATTTATGTCCGAAGGGGTTTTTCAGGATTCTGTATTTTTCATAAAAATCGCCCACACTATGATCAGCTGTTCTTTTCCTCCACCTCCCTCCCTCTCGCTGTTCCATCCTCCCTCCCAGTATCATATGACCCAGATAAAATGAGCGACAAGAAAAGGGAGAAAGAAGGTCTGTGATACACAACGACGCACACTCCTGTCGCATCCATATTTAGCTCTGCTCCATCTCCCCAGGTCATTCTGTACCGAGGGATTCTGGGAAGGTTTATTGGACGGGACAGGCGAACATCACATGACATCTGTCACGCCACAGCCACGTGAGCGGAGGTGAAGAACCAGGTTTCGTGAGGTGACCTGTCCACATGCATCCGACTCGTTATCCAACTTTATTTACATATTGGGAAACAGAATCCTCCTCTGGGTCGTCAGGACTTTCAATAAGAGAGAAGCGGCCTTTCAAAAAAGAATTATATTTGACCAAATGAGATGAAAAGACCAAAACCAAAAGGTGTGACTTCAAGATGAAAATGTATCTTTATATTTCACGTTTAATAATTAGCTTACTTTCTAATTCAAGTTCTCTTCATTTGTTTTTGTATTTTAGTTATGATTCAACTTTAAAATATCAAACCTCCGTTGAATGTCTTTGTCATCATAGCTCGACAACAACAACATCTGAAGAGTCATTGACCAATTTTTAAATAAGTCTAAACATATTCTGTGTCAGCCCCCGACCCACAGCTCCTCCCTCACTGGACACAGACCGGTCCACACACCGCTGTGGTCGGGCCACAAGCGAACAGCTGTTACTGGTTTTCCACGAGAACAGTAAGTCCTCTGTGCCGACACTGGTGTGGTCAGCGGCTCCCAGTGCCCAGTGTGTGTCCCCAGCGCCGGTTCTCTCTCACCACAGGAGCTCTCGTCGCTGCCGTCGGTGCAGTCCTCGTCCCCGTCACACTGCCAGATGGTCGGGATGCAGCGGCCGTTTCCACACTGGAACTGGCTGGCCTCACATTCCGTCTTCGTGCCTACACAGGAAGAAGAAAACCAGAAACAATTAAGTGTCAATTGTCCCAAATGTTTTCATCAGCATCGTTTACTGTCTGTTTGGATGTAATTACCGCACACGGAGCAGCGATCTCAGTAATACAGTTAGAAAAGGTTTAAACAGAGCAGCTGCCTCTGAGCCTCCGTGCAGCAGCAGCAGCTCCACAGCAATTTGATTTCTTCTTCCTAAAACAACCTGATTCTTATTTTCTATACAAATCAATTATCACAGCGAACAGCGGAGATAAGACGTCCTTGAATTAAACAGTGTGTTACACTTAAAGACACACACACACACATACACCTGATGTTTGCATTGCAGCTAAAGTGGCATCCATATTTTAGCGTAAAATATTGAGACGTAAACTCCAGTGACCTGAAAGTTAAACAGACGGGAAAATAATCAGTAGAGAGACAATTAACTAAATCAATTAATCTGTAAATTACTTTACAAACACATTTGCTGCTTTCATCCTCTTAAAAAGAAAGATTTTCTGCCTCAGATTTATTAAAATGTGTTTGGATAAATCCTCCTTCTGGGCTTTAAGATGTTGATTTCACATCAGCATTAATATAAATCTCCTTCTAATCTGACCCGACACATCTCGTTAATCCATCCAGTAGTTTCTACTTAATCCGGCCAACTAACAGACAAATGAACAAACACAGATGAAAACATAGTGAAGTCAAAATATTCTGAAGATTAACTACATCTAAATAAAGTATTGACCCTGATTTGTAATTGAAGGAAGTGAAACCACCTTGAAATGTGTTTTTTCCTTCGACACAGTAAAAAGCAGGATTTCCACTGTGTCCTACAAAGTGTTTGTTGCAGGGCACAATGTACAGTCTGCTGAGATAGTGACGACTCCGGGTCTTTAAATAACCGTCTGCCCTTGACGCCGGCTGTAGTCTGGACTGTGGCTCTGTTGGTAAGTGGAGCACAGAGATCTGATGGAAGCTGAGCAGAGTGATGCCACCGAGGAGTCAGATATCTGTCACTAAAGGTTCCACTGTTGAAGGGAGATGGAATAACTGGGCAAAACTTAAAAAAAACAAAAAACACAGCTCATGTTTTGAGGAACAGAAACTGGAACTTCTTTATCCCAGAAACTTTGTTCAAGGAACTAAAAGTTTTCCTGCAGAGAGTCTCTTCTAAGATTAGCTGCTAAAATACCAACAAGCAGTTTAACTTCTTTATTTTTACAGGTCATGGTGGAAAAACGCGACCGCTCACGTCAACAGGAAATTCAGAATCACCGGTTCAGGGGCCACACTCGAACCCCGGGGCTGCAAATTAATGTTGTGTTTGTGTCCGATGCTGTAAATCAGATCAAAAATAAACATCTCAAACAAAATTGAATTTCATTTTTCACCACGGCTCTAACTTCATACCAAGTGGAGAGTCAGATATTCTTACGGCCTTAAATTCCCCAACACGACTTCATCCCCAGAGAAGCAACAAGCTCTAAACATGAGTCATCATCACGAGCTGCTTCATGACAAAGAGATTTTCAGTCCTGACTCATCACAACAACGACGACGCCTGCTGACGTACAGTGAAGAGCTCGGGGGGGAGGAGGCAGAAGAAAGAGCCTCAGGCTGAGCTGATGCAATACGCAAGTGCATGTAGTGTTGAACAAACCTGTGTCATTCAACTAAAGACACAAAACCTTATTTAAAACACAAGCAGTCGAAACACAAACCTTGAACTCTGCAGAATGTTCCTCCAGTGTAAAATCTGTAAATGCTTCATATCTCTAAACTCTGTGCAACCAAAACTAAAAGGTTTATGCAAATCAATACATTTTAAAGACAAGAATTATTTTTGTCATCACGTTTTTGCTAAAAACACAAAACATGTTGATCCAAAGGATTTTCCAGAATATGAACAGAATATTTCTTTGCCCCCGATAAGTTCTTTGAACAATGCAAATGTTTTTGTTGTTGGATTCAAGAGGTTTCTGCTCTGTGCTGCAAAAATAATGTCCGTTCCAGCAATATGGTTTTTATTTTAAAATTCTGGGTTAAAGAAGAATTAGCAGATAAAATAATTGACCAATCCATTAACTGCTGTGTTCACCACAATGTTGTTCACCACCATAATAGTTTTGGGATTCGATACCGAGTTGAACATTTCAAACTATTGACAGAAACATCACTGGTCATTTAAAACAGCCTGAAGGTGTGAACGTCAGCATGAAGGATTATTGGTCTTGTTGATCGACAGGAACTCTGCAGGGAGAAGCCTGTGGAATAACAGTTTATCTAATGGGAGGGGTGATGGATGGATGATCATTACAGATTCCTTTGTAAAAGAAGAACGGTTCACAGATCTAAAGCAAATCACAAACTCCACATTCTGTCAAATGATCACTGAGCGTAATATTTTAACTTCATTTCAAGACTGTAAAAATGAGATTAGTACATTTTAGACTTTAAGACATGACAAGACTTTGTAATAAGAAAATCCTCCAGGTAAAACAATAAATTAACTATTACCTCAAATCAAAAAATCAAGCTTGGGGGGTCTTAAAAGAATTTTACATTAGAACGCATTTAAAATTTGACTTAAACTTAGAAATACCCAAATGTATTTTTAGACCTAGTGTGTAATATTTTGATGCCTAATATTCAGATGTTCTTCCGACTTGCTGCTGGAACCAAGAACCCAAGTTGCAGGGACTGGTGATATTCAAGTGTTTCCTCTGTGGTCCCTGTTCCAGTGTCTCCAGTGAACCCAATCGACTTCCTGTCTGGAAACGTGCACACTCAGCACTTTGATCCAATC
Source organism: Pseudopleuronectes americanus (assembly GCA_038501795.1). NCBI lineage: Eukaryota > Metazoa > Chordata > Actinopteri > Pleuronectiformes > Pleuronectidae > Pseudopleuronectes > Pseudopleuronectes americanus. The sequence goes on along the minus strand of CM076733.1, from coordinate 17,801,798 downwards.
AGCACAACAAGGGACTTCTGTAGAAACTTAAAGTTTCAGACCTGCTTCCTTTCCCTCTGCAGCGTCAGAATTCTTAGATTTCCTCACCAGCTATGATCCCTTGCGCTGTCTAGCACTTCAGTTCCTGTTATGCAGAGTTTCAAATCAACAACCGCCAAGCAGCAAGTTCTTCGACACTCATTTATAAAAGGATAATAAAACATTATCCTGATGGTCTCATCCCAGTTTTGAGTTGGTCCATCTAATAATTCACAGAGTCTCTGTGTACATGAGTCTCACATCGAGAACTATTCATCTCATCGGCTTCACAATCAACTCGTCAAAGGCCCAAAGAAGAAAATAAACATCACAGCTCAATTCTGTTTAACTAAAGGTTTTCATGTGAAAGATTAATAATCAGTCGATGTCAATCAGGCAGCACAATATATCAAAACTAGGCTTCTTCTAATTTAGCTCTGCCCTCAGATCCAACAGGCGTGCAGCAAAAACAAAACCATCTCCCCCGCACGGCACTCCATCATTGTGCGCTGTATAAACGCTGTCACACTGGAGGTCATGGTAATGCAATTTTCCCCAGTAACAGAAATGGTTGCAGAGTCCTCCTCCTCCTCCTCCTCCTCCTCCTCCTCCTCCTCCTCCTCCTCCTCCTCCTCCTCCTCCTCCTCCTCCTCCTCCTCCTCCTCCTCCTCCTCCTCCTCCTCCTCCAGCCGAGCGCCCGTATAGCCGAGGATCTGGGTCTTGCACATATCACAGTAACCATGGAGGGAAAAAAGAAAAACATCCATTTTAATCAGGCCAGTGTTAACGCTGCGGCTCTCACTGGTATCTAACACGCGTGACGTCTTGTTCAAATAGACTGTGTGTGTGTGTGTGTGTGTGTCTGTGTGTGTGTGTGTGTGTGTACTAGTTTTGATTCAGTGTTACCCCCCCAAAGGCCATTTTCCACGGTAGGTTGGAATTCAAGAGACGGGGATCTGAGCCAAAAGCAGCCACAGCTCCCTGCTTCTCCCAGTTCTATATACTGGTTAGAACACAAACACTGACGACACTATTAGAAACTGCACTAATAAAATAAAAAAAATAAAAAAAATCAAGGTTTGTTGCTTCGTGCAGCTAAGGCCGGAAAGAAACGTCCACAAGAACCAAACTCCGTCAGATCCTTCAGACGGAGCTCCTCCACCAGCACATGACGTGGACTCGATATGGATTTACTTTGGGGTCCATGTTACTAAACTCAACTCTCTATAACAGGAGTTTAATAAATCATTTCAGACCTAATAGCCACATGCCTGAAACAAAATTCAGTTTCATTTAAAGAAAAACGTTACCAGCGTTTTCACAACAGCCGATTCTCCACGTGCTTGTCAGTGTACGAGGTCTAAAAGCTTTAATGTGCAGGAGCAACTTCAGGTTTGTGTTGACTTTACTTTTCACTGCTGCAGTTCAGTTCCAGAAGTAAACATTTATATTAATTCATTGTCTGAATAGAGAATTCAACAAATCAACCATAATGTTTTAACCATCCAGGGTAGACTCACCACGAGTCAGTGAAACAATGTTAGATCTTCCTGAAGAGGAGAAGAACTACACTACCCAGAATCCTCAGGCCTTATAACGACGTCTGATTGGTGGAGCTCGTCGTTACTATGGAAATGTTAAACCACAAAAGTGAAATCACCACAGTGGTCCTCTCTTTCTAACGTGCTGCGTTTCTAAGAGACAAGAAAAGAGTCAAAAGGCTGAAAATCACAACAAGGTAAAAGTCGCTTAGAGGCGCTTGGTAGTTTCTTTACTCTTAAAATAATTATCCACACTCTTGTATCTTTGTCTTTTCTGATCTGAATCAAGGACAAACAGAATCAGCCCGTTCCCGACAGGCCGGTTTAACACAAACACTGAACTAGTCAAGATAAAAAAAACACAACGTTTGCTGCTTCCAATTTCCCAAATGTGGCAAATTAAATCTCAGACGGACTCACGTTGACTTTTCTCTTAATTAGAGGCTCCTCAGTAGCTGGCCCCCCCCCCGGAACTCTGCCCCAACTCAGAGATCAGGTCCCTGAACTCACCTCCTCAACTGCTGTCAGTGTACGTCGACAACGTTCGAGTCTCTTGAAAAGTGCGATACAAACAAAAATTGTGCGTCACTTTGAGATCAATGTTATTATAGTTAAACAGAAATTGCCAGTTGCTCATTTAGTTTGTTAGAGTCTGAATAAAATCATGTGAGAGTCCAGAGAACAGTCCCAAGAAATAGAGAAGCTACAACCAAAAGGCTGGATTGTGATTACTCAGATAAACAATACGCCTGCTCACGTATACTTTTATATACATATACTGAAAATACTTCAATCATTCCAGCAGTCAATGTCTCTGTCTGACATGTTCTTACATCTCAAATCACCAGGAGACTAATGGTGATTAGTGAACGTGGAATGTTTCCCTGATTGAACTCTTCTGTCGTTAGGAAGTAGGTTCGATTCCTCTGCTCCTCATCAGGCCTCCATAGACATCACCTGTATCCTCCCTCCCTCCCCCCCACTGTCTTCCCTTCTCCCCCACTCCGAATATAAATAAATAAATAAATAAATAAATGACGGTCCTCAGTGGGGGTGGAGGAGATGGAGGAGAGTCCCACAGAGGAGATGGAGGAGGACATGTCGCTGCAGCACCAGGACACATCCGGAGACGATGAGGACAGAACCGGGGCTTGATTTCTATAAAAGGGAATTAAATGACCGATGATTGGACAAGAGAGGGCCGCGACAAGGACTCGATGTACGGGGGGGAGCAGCGCCGACCAGCCGGGGCCTCTCCACCACCAGCCCCATTCTCATCATTTAAGACAAAACACTCCGAATAATCCACCGTGATTCTAAACGCTGCGTTGAAAACACACAGGCAGCGGTGCACGGCTGGTGTCGGTCCCCACAGAGGCGGTGAGTCGGCCGCGTTGCTCCGGAGGTGCACGAGCCCCGAGGCGGTCGTTCGTTCAAGGAGCAGCCGAGACAGGTGCACGCAGCTCGGCCACGTTAGCGACCTGGCCCCGGTGTGGAGGAGACTTACCGTGCACGTCCCCGGTGCTGTGAAGACACAGGAGCAGGAGGAGGAGGAGGATCCCCGGGCCGGACCGGACCGTGTCTCCCGGTGTGGACCGGACCGTGTCTCCCGGTGTGGACCGGAGCATGTCTCCCGGTAGATCGGTCGCTTGTAGCTGGGCTCGCGGGTCGCGTCCTGTCGGTTCCTGCCTCTCGCGCTCGGCCTGCTCGCGCTTTCAATCAGCCGGTTCACGCGCAAACCACACGACACGCACATATATATAGATATGCACGCGCACGCACACACACAAACACACGGTCCAGAGGCGCTCGTGCGGACCGGACCGAGCAGCACGCGCCTCCCTTTGATGTCCCTCTACCACCACGCGCCGCGGCTCGGCCTCCGGTAAAAGAGAGAGAGAGGGAGAGAGAGAGTGGGAAGGAGAGGGAGAGGGAGTGAGAGGGAGGGGGGAGAGAGAGAGGGAAAGAGAGATAAATAATCAATATTCAATAACGACTCATATGAATAATTGCATATATTGTCCTATTAATTTAGAGCAGAAATCATGACTTGTATATAATGATACTGTAGATTTACATCCTGAGTATTGAACTGTCTTTATATCAACACATTTAACATACAGGTTATTATTATTATTTACAAACTATAGATTTATTATCAAACAATCCCTGTTGTTGTTGTTATTGAAACAAAGAAGGATATATATCTATAGATTATAGATTACCTACCGATTGATCATATTTTTGTTAACTGATTTTATTATCTATGTTGATATTATCAGTATATACTATACATATCTATATCAATACATGAAAAACAAGTATTTAATTCAAAGTATTATTATTTAATTTGAACATAGTAATCTATAGATAAGTATTTCTGGGTTGTAATATAATTACCCTCCTTGTGGGCACAAGTGGAATTACAGGAGCAATGGCGGAATTACATTTGCATACATTTCCCAAGATTCTCTGATTCATGTTGATTGAGCAAGTGGAACAGGACCTGAGCGATATTACTATACAATATACATATATAAAAATACACTCTATCACACATAAAAAAAACATAAAATACACAATCACACATCAAAATATAACAAAATACCTAATTATCACACATTAAAATATAAAATACACATAATTATGGATTATAAGCAGTAATATTTATCATTTGTTTCATCAAGCCTTTTATACCCGTGTTTTGAAAGGTGCTGTATAAGTAAAGTTCATGATTACTTCTTCTCAAAGTCAGATCCTGTCAGCGACCTCAGATCTTCCCCCTCCATGTGTCAGAGGTTCTTTCCCCCGGCTCTGATCCTCTCGCCTGTCGATGATCCAGACGGCTGCGAGCTGCCAGCTTTCATCGGCTCCCACAGTTTTTATCAGAGGATTGAACCTCCTCCTCAGTGAAGGCTGATGGCTGCTGATTCACCCTGAGGCTTCTGTCCCAGATTTTTTACATCCCCTCAAATCACACATACACATGAAACCACTGAGCAGCTCTGATGGAAAATCCTCCTTTTCAGACTCACAAGCAGGATCCTGAGAATCCAGATTCATCCCTTTCTCTAATTTACCCGTCTATGTTTGTTCGGGAAAATATAGCTAATATGCAGAATTTAGATTCCTCCATGTCGGCAATGCCCAGTGGGCGGATAGTATCTAACATATATAATCCTATTCTTATGAACACGATGTCTGAAGAACGCCTGCAGGAAATGTCTTGACTCAGCGATGAACTCATTTGATTTTGGTGGTCGAGGGGTCAAAGGTCAAAGACATTGTGACCTTACAAAGCAACTTTTTGGTTAGTGAACTTTAAATCAACCAGAATTTGGAGGTTAAAGTTCAAGATTGATCGATGATATTGTAAGTATTGTGGAGTAATTCAGAAAAAAGTAATAAAAGAAAGGCCTGTCCGAAAACATCAGGTGTGTCTGTGTTCATGGTTAGTTCCTCCATGTTTAATAATTTTACTTTTGTCGTCAATATGAAGCTGCACAAGTTCAAACTTAAAAAGGAAACAACCAGAGGCTCTAAACAATCCTTTATAAACATATTACACGTTTGTAAAAAAACGTTATATTTACATTTTGATAGACACATTTATTTTACAGTAGATACAGCATTTACACATATAGTCATTTACAGTATAAAAGTCAGTGCTGCACAAACTAGAACAGCTGTTTTCAAACATGTGGCACCAGTAATGTTGAGTAATACTGAGTTATACTTTCAAAATGTCTATTTTTACATTATAAAAAAAATACAGTTTAAGTGGAAAATGCAGGATTCAGTCAATTATTCAGATCATAGTTCATTCAAGGTTTTAGAGTAAAGTTGATCCTGGTTCGGTTGTCCAAAAATGTGACTCATAGGGATGAACTGTGTCGTTTTGTGTCACAGCGCCCCCTGTGGACAAAACACTCCACTTCCATCTGACTCTCCTGGATTGGACTTCATCACTTCATCTTTTTACACTTTCCTGTTTGCAAACAGCTGCAGGAACATGAAGCTTTGTGCATTCTGGTGTAAGTGAGAGCTCAGATCAGTTTAACCATCTGTGCCCAGTCGTTTCTTATCGTTTATTTCCATGAGTTGTTGATTGTTCGGCAGGAGAGACTCTGGTTTCAGTTTCTGTGAGTTTATCGTTTCCACTCGTTTGATTGTTTGCCTGTGACTTCACGATGCAGCGTGAGTGAGCGTGAGCCGCGACAGAGGCACGAGCTCTGCCGACTGTTTGGATTCCAGGGGTCTGCTGAAAGGCTTCTTCAGGCAGAGCGAGCCGTGGTGAGGAAGAGGATGTGTGTGGTAGTGTTCGATCAGGGTCGACAGAGAGGGGAAGGTCACCTCGGAGTCCAGGAACAAGATGTCCTCCTGTCCGACAGAGCAACAGTTAGTCCTGTCCTCACTCAGAGACAATCTATATACAACAGAGAGAAGTGTGTGTGTGTGTGTGTGTGTGTGTGTGTTTCTTACGTCTGCAAACAGTCGGTAGTTTCTGGCTTTGCCTAAACTGCCATCCCACACCACCAGCACCTGGAAAACACATCATATAATACAAATGGGTTTATATATATATATATATAAATATTTAGTATAATATATCTGCTATTGGCAAAATAATGAAGTGAGTTTTCAGGAAATCCACATTATTTGGATCCTAAGCTGAAAATCCAACATGAGGCTCAGCCGAGGTTCCAACGTGAGACTTTATGTTTTGAAGTTGCTGAGCTCGGCACATTTTAATTTGTTACCTTTGAGGTTTTGGTTCCAGAGTTTCTGATTCCGTACAGTCCTTCCTCCGGGGGGTCGGGACCCTCTCTGAACAACCTGCAGGTACAAACAATGATGACTCTTTAAATCAACTCATTTCATTCAGATAATTTTGTTTGCAATTTACAATTAAAAGTCTGTTCAATCTTTGCCTGAAATAGATCAGCAAGGGAAAGCTGTTTCCTTTTTTGCCACTAGAGGGCAGTAACGTCACTATTTGTCATAACAAGAACATGAAACTGTCCAAATCTATCTGAGGATAAAAGAAGTTGCTGCATCCGGTTGTAATAAATGTATTAATAATCTCCTTCTTGCTCAGTTGCATTTCCATCAAGGTTTAATTATGTTACACTGAATTAAAATAATTCAGTTAATTATTGCAGAGAATGTGTATCGATATAAAATGAGGGTCATATTCAATTGCAGAAAATTATATTTCTAGCTATCGATATTGTTTTATTGCCCTGTGCATCTTAACGAGTGGCTGTTATGATGGTGAAGGAGACCGATAGTGAGAGAGAGAAGGTTTCACTTTGTGTACGAGCTGAACATCAACGTCTGTGTGTTTATATCACTCTCTGTATAAAGTGCATTTAAAATAACAGTGAAACTCACTTCAGCTGATTTTAGACGATGCTCTTTTATCATTAAACCCACAATCACAACCGACTGACTCAATACAGAAATCTACCCACAATGCACCTGACCTACACCTCATTCAACTATTCTAGGTCTGAAACTAACAAACACACTTAAAGCTCGATATTCAAAAATAAAGTCGTACTTTTCTACGAAGCAGGTTTCGGTCGTGTCGATGAACACGGAGTCCGGCAGCTGCACCTGTGGAAAGAAGCACAACAACATGTAAACAACATGTTTACAGGAGCACGGATATCGACAAGAACTACAACAGAGGTGGCCCCGCCCACAAATAATAATCAAAGTCTCCAGACGTTGGGTAAAGATCCCAACAAAAGTCCCATCAGCTTTATTTTTATATTTCTTTCAGGGTAATTATGACTGATATCAAAAGAATCATATCTGTTGAATTAATTGCACTGTGTTGTATGATTGTATAAAGTATGAATATTTGTCTTTAGGTCAAACTGAGCAGCTCTGAGTTTGCTCCACAGTGATGAGATGTCTCAGTCTCGATCAGTTTCTTACGTTCTCGTAGTCGTCGTCCGAGTCGTCGTCTCCTTCACTTGGATCCGGTTTCCACCTGAACTCGGACGGCGTCTCGTCTCCTGACGAGCGGAAGCTCTGTCCCTCGGGAGACGCTCTTCTGGTGGGAGAACATGTGTCAGTGAGGAAGAGGAAGAGGAAGCGACCAAGAATCAACCTCGATCACTTTTTTATATTTTTTTAAGACTGCAGGAAATAAACATCAGGGGAATTTACAGAAGTAAAACGTGAGGATATTTTTAGTTTGCTGACGAGGTGTATTAGTGGACAGGTTTTTTCCTCCTTCTAACTTTCTGTTTCTACATTTGTTCTAATCGCTGATTTGACTGAATCAAATTTGATGTTATAGTTAATTTCCATTCGTCCTTTAATGCAACGAGGCAAACAGACGGATTTTAAATGAATGTGGAATTGATTTCTTTTTGCATTTGTGTGCAGCTTACTGAAGAGAGGTTCCCGGTGGCTTGGACTTGGCGGCTGGCGTCGGGGGTCTGAGGGCCGGCGTCGGGGGCTTGGTCGCCATCGGCTTGTTGTGCAGTCCAGGTTTGTGCAGAGGAGAGAGCGGAGGGGGTCCAGGGAGAAGTGGGTGACTGGGGGTCAGGGATTCTGATGCCACAGGTCTGGTGGCGGGCTGATGGGTCAGCAGGGTGGGCTTTTGGCGGAGACGGTTGTGGCCCAGCGATTGGCTCCCTAAAACATTCAAGGAGCAGTGGGCGGGGCCATTTGGCGGCATCCTGGTCTCCAATTGCTCACAGATGGGCAGAGTGGAGATCATCTGGTTAGAAAGGGTCGACAGAGGCCGCCAGTCCCTGTTGAGGACCCCCGGCTCACCTGGGGAGGGCGGCTTGTTCAGGGGAGGAGTTCTCTTTGGCTTGTTCAGAGGAGGAGGAGGAGGAGGAGGAGGAGAGTCGTGAGAAGAGGGCTTTCGCAGGTGGGACGTAAAGGGCATAGGAGGAGGAGGGGGGCCTCTGCTGGGCTCCTTCAGGATGAAGGGAGGTGGGAAGACGGGCGGAGGTCTTTTGGGGAGCGGGGCGGTCGGGTTCCTGTGCTGCGGCGGGACGGGGGGGGGCGGGCCTTTGTGGAAACTGAGACCAGAGTCGTGACGAAACTGGAACACTGCCGGCACCGGAGGGGGAGGGTAGGTTGGGGGGGGGCCCCGTCGGGCGACCTGGAGAGGGGAGAGATAAACCAAACTGACTTCCTGTTTGTAGTAAAGTTTCGCCTAATGAACACAGAGGGACAGAGCAGGAGTCAGCTACAACTGTGTGTGTGTTGTTCTGCATCATCACCTGTAGATGGCGGCGAGTAGTCGGCGTCGGGCTGCAGGTAGTCTTCCTCATCGTCATCATCGTCCTCCTCAACGTAATCTGGACACAGCAGAAAGGGGTTAACGACAGGTTAAAAAACCGATCAGGTGTGTTTTGTGAGTGCGTTCCTCGGGGGTTGTGTTACCGTCGTCTGCGTTGCTGTCGTGGTGCGTGATGTCCATCGGCCGCTCGATGGTGCCGTAGAAACTGTCAGCGTCGGAGTCAGAGTCGCTACGGCAACAAAGACAACGTCATTATGAGGAAATCATCAAGTTTAAAGATCACGTGCGTAAGATTTAGGTGAAAGGATCTATCGGCAGGAATTAAATATAAAATAATCCTCTGGGTTTCATCTGGTGTCTGGTATTCAGCTGCAATATGACACTTCACCACTAGATGTCACTAAACTCTGCACACTGAACCTTTAAGTGGATTAATAAATAGATGGATAGGCGTGTGAGGTGAAGCTACCTGGGAATGAGAGACTCTTTCCGGTCGTTGTAGTGATCGATCTCCCGCCGCAGCTGTCGCATCCATTTCTTCGAGACAACAAAAAGACAGTCTGAGTGTTGTGTCGTTGTGTCGTTGTGTAAAATGTATAAATTCAATACATGATATTGCACAGAAGAACACATTCTGATGGTTAAATGTATTTTCTTGGTTCTCACCCTGCGCTCGTCCTCGCTGGCGGCTGAAAAGAACCAGGTCCTGTGTTTCTTGCTGAAGTGGACGATCTTAAAAGGAAAAACGTTGTTGGACGTCGTCTCCTCAGCGGCTCTCATCACTCTGTGGAAGAGGTCAAAGTTCAAACTGCAACTTATTGTCTGTCCATTTGACACATGTCCACATTTGGGTCCTGTGCTGCAGACAGCCACCAGGGGGCGACCAAGATCATTCAGCTGTCATGTCCATCCATCTTTATTTACAGTGAGCGGTGAACGTTTCACTGACCTGTTGTAGCCATTGAGAGAGAACGCCCCCTGTGGTGCTGGAGAGGTACTGGTCTTAAAGTAGTACACACAGCCCTTGTGAATGATGATGTATCTCAGTGGCCCTGAAAGATATGAGAAGGTTTCTATCCATCCTCACAGGGATCATTTCTTGGATATTACATAACATATTGAGGCTTTAGGTGTTACTCTTAAATCTCTTTATCAGGAACTCACATTTCATGAGGCTGAACTGGCTGCCCCCCTTCTTGTGGAGGTACCCGGACTTGGAAACTCCTCCGGGCATGGTGAGGAGGTTCTGAGCCCCGATGGCTCGCATCGGCACAGGCCAGCACACCGCTGGAGACGACATGGTTCTGCAGAGGAGGAAGAGGACAGCGGGGTGTTAGGTTACAGCGAAGGTCCGTCACGGGAGTTTTTGCAGGATTGTGGAAAACGTTTATCTTCATAAAAGAGCTAATTTCTCCAGCGAGGCCCTTTAGTCTCCCACTGAAACCACTAAATCGTTATCTGGATCTGCACAAAACTACACACACTCACAGATATCAGGCTTCTTAATGTGCCTGATTCTTTTCATCAAGATTCATTAAATCATTCTTTTGGAAATTAAAGAATCCGACCATTTGTCTGAATCTAAATCTGTTTCTTTCTTGGTCCGTGTTTCCGTCTTTCTGTAAATTTATTCAGAAGTTATTGTATTTATTCTTTGATGCAAGCAAACAAACCAACCTCCTCCTGGGCAAAGATGATGATCGACAATTACGAGAAACGTTTACTTACATTTGTAGACAAGCTCAGGACAAAGTAGTGTTTTCATGCTGAGAAAATTCAATTTCCTGAAATATTTCCCTTTCCTCGTGAGGGGAATCATGTTTGATTGTCAAAGTACGATAAGTTTCTTTAATCCATGCAACACTAGAATGCAAGATTCATCAAGATCCATGAATTGTTCTCTGAGAAATCAGTTGTCTTTCAATCAAACAAACCAACGAACGGGTGAAAACAGAAGAATCCTTTACCAGTGCAGGAGGAAGGAGTTTTTCTTTTTCTTCTACTCTAACACCTCTCAGGTGTTGCCTACCTCCTCCTGAGCCTTTTGCTGATTCTCTCCCTCAGCAGGTCGACTGTGGAGGTGAAGCTCGGCAGGTTCATCACAGAGAAGCCGGACTGACGAGGCAGCGGAGCGGACTCAGACATCTCAACCCTCTCTCTCTCCCTCTCCCTCTCTTTCTCTCTCTATCAGGAAGCCTTTGTTGATTTCTATCTCCCTCGCCCTCTCTCGCACATAAATACACTCTGAGATAAATACGTGAATGCACACACACACATTCAGTCCAGACAGGAAACACATAATGTCCTGGGTTCTTGTGCTGCGGCTCAAGAGGTGTGTGCATGTGGGTGTGTGTGTCTGTGTGTGTGTGTAATGAGAGAGAGAAAGAGAGAGAGAGAGAGAGAGAGAGAGAGAGAGAGAGAGAGAGAGAGAGAGAGAGAGAGAGAGAGAGAGAGAGAGAGAGAGAGCAGTGGTCAAATAAACATCCCAACTAAAGTTCTTCATCCTCTGTTTATACATAACTTCCAGTTTATCGAGATCATCTACTGACTTCGTACGGAAGGAGAGGGAGTGTGTGTATGTGTGTGTGAGTGTGTGTGTGAGTGTGTGTATGTGTGTGTGTGTGTGTGTGTGTGAGGCTGAGGAATGAAGAAAGATGTCTTGCCAGAATCTCCTCCCTTTCACTGAGATAAAAGTGCAGATGTGGTATTTTCTCTCCAGCACCACCACTGCCTCCTCCACACCTGCTGTAAATCTGTCAGTCTGTCACCCCAGGTCTCCGTGTGCTTGAGGTGAACCAGGTCTCATCTGATCTGTGCACAGAACAACCTTTCTCCATCTCTTATACTCACCGTAAAGCTGCTGTAATCTCAACCATCTCCAGCGTGTAAACTCACAAATGATCCGAGATCCTCCTGAAAACTCTGGTAACTGAAACCGAAACCTGCTCCTCCTGGATTATGATGTTTGGATCCATCTAAATGATCCGGAACAAACGTTTCCTCTGGGGTTTGCAATCTGTCCTCCACCCAAACTGCTCCAGTGCCACAATCATCACGTCCATGCACGTTCTCCAGAAAGTTGTTACCTTTCTGACTTAGTGTCTCCGGCTACTTCAAGACCCTCCCACACTCCACCTCTCCGAACACGGAGGAAGAACCTCTACTGTTGGATGTTTATCTTCACGATGGCCCCTGACGATTTGCCCAGTAACTCAGCATCAACTGTTTCCTCTGAAGAAGCAAAGAGCTTTAACGACCTCAGCCCGTGGAGGAGTTGATTTGAAAGCACCACAGCAGCATCTCGAACCTTGACCTCAGACTTCTTTAACCAAGTTTTAGCTGTTGAGCCAAAAAGCAACACAAACCGCAAGTCAAGCTCAGATCTCACGAGCGACACATTCTCACGCTGTTCGACACCTCGTCAGAAACACTGCACATTTCAGACTCTTTATTAACTTGTGCTTTTCTTAACTTACTTTATTGGACTGGTTGGATTCTCTCCACTGGTTTCCCTGATGGAAATAATCACCGGCCTCTTTCAAACCAACTGGCAACTTTCCCCACTTCCTACATTTTATTCTACAAACCTAACAGCTTCAGTGATGACTCATCCTCCCCGAGAGATGACATCATATCAGCCCTGTTTCCGCCTCTCTTCACTGGCGACCTGTTAGTTTAAGAATTGATTTTAAGATGTGATTCATAACTTATAAAAGCTCTTTGTGGTTCAGCTCCCAGATTCATAACTGAACTGCTGCTATATTACAAGAGATTACAATTTTGTATTATTTCATTTGCTTCTGTCCTGTCATATTTTATTTTGTTTTAACTTTGTAAAGCACTTTGTAACTTTGTTTTAAAAGGCTCTGTATTAATAGAGTTTATTATTATTATTATTATTATTATTATTATTATTATTATTATTATTATTATTATTATTATCATCTATATTCTCTTTGCTCCAGGTTCATATTCTGGTCCAAAAGAAAATCAGTGGAAAGAGAATTCATATCGTTCACTTCCTCAAATACTAAAACTGTTTACAACTCTTTTATACGTGAAATGTACAGAATAAAAATGTTCCTTAAAACATAGGACTAAATACATCTAAATATTATTTAATAATTAAGTAATAATAATTGAATTAAATCAACTTTTGTCTTTATACTTGACCTAAGTGTTTCCAAATTTTTTCATACACACTTGCTCAGAGTCACTTACCAGTGAAATTTTAAAAACTGAAGACCACAAACCATTTTCTCACTAAATTGATGTCATGTGGTTTTTAAAGACGTCTTCGTGGAACGTCCTCCTCAGAAACCTTGAGGTCACGGGTTTCATTTCTGAAACATCACATCACCATGATGAACAGATCCAGGACCTGTGCCAACGTCACCCTCCTTTGGCGAAGGTGGCACAACCGCACAGAGACGGATTTACAGGGAGATTGAGATCTGCCCCCCCGCTACCCAAATGACACATGAGGGCAGGTTTCCTGTAAACGAAGCCTTTCCTCAAACTCGTCCTCAGAAGTGACCAAGGCAACGACGGACAATCCAAACTCACACGGATCAACACAACAGACTCAGAGGTGACATTCAGAGACTGAGAAGAAGAAGGCTGATCTGAAATCTGCACAATCTCCGTCTTCTAGTCAAAGTCCATTAATCCATGGCAAATAAAAACATCAACGCATTTCTAACACATGCAGATAATCAACAGATGTCACAAAGTAGAAAAAAATCTTCTTTTTGGTTTCATCTTTCTGAATCACAGGCGAGAAACATCATCTGAATTTGTGCAGTTGCTTTTATTCTTTCTCGTTTGGCTCTTGTAAAAACCAAAGTGTCTCTGAAGCCTTGTTAATATGTTTTCATGGGAGAAAAGTTGATTCAGAGAAACTTCACTGCAGCGACTCCACAGGGACGAGGAGTGTGTGAGAGTCGCAGGTTCACGTCTGAAGAAAGATGTAAATCTATATTAAATGCGTCATGAGAAACTATGTGAGTTTACTTCTGACTCCCTCGGCTGACATGTAAACACCAACATATATTTAGCCTAACAGCATATGTAAAAAGCAGATACATTTATAATTACTTCATAATTCAGATATTAACCAATCATCAACGTCTCCAACTGAAATTTGCAGCTTTCACACGGTTGATGAAATCCCTCGGTTGCCTCAGCGTCCTCGACTAATGGGGAAGAAACCAAATCCAACGATAACCGATGCAGATGACGTAAACAAACATTTTTGCTTTTTGAAGGACGACTTATACCTATGTTAAGAAGAACAACCACAAAATGCTAAATTCCTGAAAACCACATGAAGCCAGAAACCAACCTACGTGTCGACAGGGTTTCAGAACCGGTCCCCAAGCCCAAGCGAGGTAAGATAAAAGTTAGATGATTAGTAACACCAAGCAAACTGAAAAACGAAAACTTACACGACACTCCTCTGCTCCCTGAAGCATATCCTAGTGCTCGGCTTGGTGCGCCTCGAGAACGACTTCCCCCTCATGGACGGAGAGGACATGTCGGTGGACATGAGGCCGGCGGCACAGCGCGGTACACCAGCATACTTTTAAAACAGGTGGAGCGACCGGAGGACGTAGGTACGGTGGGACGGAACAAAGGAGGAATGGCCTGAGTTGTAGATTCGAGAGTAGACGACTAGTGAGATTTGGAGAATCAGGATCCGAAGGTGGAGGAAAGTCAGAAAAGAAGGAGGAACAAATGGAAAGAGGGATTGATGGAGAAAATGGAGGAAGCCTAGTTAAAGGAATGGCGGAGAAGCGTCGGTCTTGTCGAGCAGAGAGTCTGTCAGTGGCCTGCGCCCCTCGCACACCGCCACTCGCTTCCTGAAGGGGCCATGTTCTCCAGCCCCGGCCTCTCATTGGTCAAGCAGCGCTGGCAGGTTCCTTCCTGCTTCCTCAGTGCTAGTGTGTGATTGGCTGCCGGACGCAAACCACAACATTGCAAACAAATACGCCACACACACTCAGACAGAACCTGGGAAAGAGGCTGGGGGGGACTTTCCATTCAGTAAGGCTGGAACAATACAAAGGTCAACACACACACACACACACACACACACACACTAAGGCCTGAAATGGCAGTTCCTGTGAAGGTTTGAGCAGCGACTGATTTGCATCATGAGAGCAGACCCACGTTTCCTGGGAAGGTTTCAGTGCGAATAGGGGCAATGGTGTGTAGCAAGTGGACCCACACAAGGCTGTGTGCAGTATTTGTAACGTGAAATGCAAAGTGGTTAACACATCTGAACGTATGACACACATGATCCTGATCATGGTCCTGAATCGACTGAGATGTGTACCAGCCATGTTCCTGTGTGAGGCTGCAGGGGAAGTTTCATGTTTGTGAAATCTAAAGTGTGTAATTGAGGAATGAGGGATTTCAACCTTCAGCTTCCCAGTGTCCTGACATCACAACCTTATAATGATCTTGTCCCCCTCTAGTCTAACAGTCAAGTTGTTCTGCAGACCCCCGGAAGTAAAACCAAGACCCCACAAGCCACCTATCACTACAGGACATGTCGGGGGGGCTGCTCTTCCGAGACGTGCACAGGAAGTCTGAGCAGCAGACGTGTTTTTTTTAAGCAACACACAAGAACACAAGATGAAACAAACAATGTGAATAAACAATAATTTGCTTCGTGCTCATTTACTTTCACGCCTCCTGCTTGAAAAGCTTAAAACAAGTTTTCAACCATAGAATTGAGTCATTCACGTTATGGGGATCTGCTTTTTGTCCCCACAAAGAAGACATGTCCCCGTAATGTGACAACATGAGTCATACCTGGACCACACACACACACACACATACACACACACACACACTTCATCGAATGAAGTCTGTGAGATCCAGCTGAAAGCTCCGGCAGCCACACCTTTGAGCATATACAGTTAGCTACTAATACTCAACAGGTATATTGAAAAATGCCAGAATAAACAAAAGACCATTAAATTAGCATGAACTGTGCAGGAACCCCAAATGTCAAGAATAAACTAACCTGTTGAAATCCTCTAGAGCCCAACTGGAGTTATATCAACACAGCCGAGTGTAGACAACGCCCACGTGTCATCATCAAACATATACCAATGGACACACAAACTCGTCCATAAAGAGAAGCCATGAAAGACTGAGACAGCTCCACGTGCTGCTGTGACAGCCCCCCCCCCATCAAACAGATTAATTGAATCCTTACATTTATTTAGTTAGTGAGAAAAAACATCTGATGCAAAACTGACGCTGGTCTCGTCTGCGTCTGAAATCGAGAATCGTTTGTTTCAGAAACGTCTTTGAACTAGAATCTGACAAGGACAGAAATTACTGGAGAATCACATTATGTTAGATGACGTTACACAAAAAATACAACTCCACGAACATTCATTGTTATGCAGATGATACACTGGTATATTTTTTCAATGAAGCCAGATGAAACCTTAAAGACATAAATACTTGGATAACCTTTTGCTAATAAGCTCAAGTTATAAACCTCCGGCCTGCAGACATCTCAGAAACTATTTCATGATATCGTTATAGTTGACATAAGCTTCCTGTAAACATTTGGCTCGAGTTCGGTCGGCCTTGGTGAGTTTTGCTTCGGAGACAAAACTCCCCAACAAATAAAGACAACAAAAAACAAAAAAGAGTCCACGCTTCTGGATTATTACAAATCCTCATCACCTGCCTGATCCAGAGAGCTGCTGTGGAACCGCAAACCACCGACTTCCCTCACGGTTCTCGTCAACACTTATCATTTCGATTATGATTGTTCATCTCGATATGTGGAACTTGACATTGAACTGTTGTGCTCTGCTCCACCCAAACAGCTGAGGCTGGTGTTTGCCGAGTCAGACTCTGGTTCAGCTCGAGGTTTCCTCCTGTGAGAATACGGTCTGAAACTGCTTTTTATGAAAATGTGGCACTACATAAATAAAACTGACGTGACATAAAACCATCAAGAAGCGACACACTGTCTGAACCGTAACACAAACTAGACACAAACTAGGAGAAGTTCTCTGGGTGACTTGTGTGTAGAGAGCAGCCGTTATAGTCTGTGTAGAATCATTTCTTCCTCTCATTAAAGAAAATGTCTCCGTCTTTAAAAAACCAGACAGTCCATAAAGTTCACATTCAGAGAGAACTGTGTGAATCAAACTCACCCATGGAGCGCTGCATCAGCCGTGTAGTTCCTCTGTCCGTGACTGTCATCAGGGGTTTGAGTCCCACACAGCCTCGCCTCCTGCCCACTTCACTTCCTGGCGTTTCAGAGCTACTGTACAACGTGTCGTGACACCCTCCCTTCAACCACAAGAGAAACTTAGCTGCACTGGGTTCTGCTCACAGAGTGCACTCCTCAGCAGTATTTACTCCTTTATGGTGTAATGCAATCCCCAGTTTGCAGGATTTGGGGAAAGTCCATTGAAATCAGGAATCAGCTCATAACTGTGACAACGAAGTGTATTTATTTAAATACACACACGTATCAGGTTTCAGCGGCTGCAGGACTTCATGAATAACTTCCCCTTTACAGACGGATCATTCCTCCAACGTCTGCTCAGCAATTATGTCATAAACAATCACACCCACACTGAAGTCCGTGTCCACAGTCTCAAACTAAACCAGCTCTGGGTGCAGGGAGCATTTTTATAGATTTTATTGTGAATTTGAAAGTTCTGGAGACGATAAGCATATTGTTGTAGACAGGGGTTTTACTATAGTTTTACATATTAACCAACTCATGCTCCAGAACTTGAATGTCCAGTAAAAGTTGGCGTGAGCGAGTGGACGTGTTGATGCAGTTTCTAACACGTGATGGACATGAAACTGGAAGAACACAAATATCTCAGGATGAAGAAGAGGAGCCAGACAACGTAGAGGACGAAGACGTGAGATTGGAAAGACGAGGACATTCCAGAGCTTCTGGTGATGAGGGCCGGTTTCCTTACGGCTTTAGTGTCACTCCGTGGTTTCTTCTTCTCCTTGTTGTGGCACGATGTGGCTGCAGGGGGCGGTGTTGCTAAGTGAAAGTGACACAGGGCTGCTTTAATGATTAAAAGTATCAATGCCCGATACAGTTGTTGTGTTGCTGTTGTGTTGTCAATCCTTTGTCTCAGGTGTACAGAGAGACTCCTGTAATCTGGTTTCTCAGTTCATTCATCCCACGGCTCATTTCTAGGTATATTTTCTGTCAGTCTGGAATCTGAACCTCAGACAGGGAGAGTCAATTCACTGCGGCTTCCCTTTGTCTGTGTGCAGGCGGTAATCACAGGGATCTGCTGGGGAGTGAACACTTTCCTCCACCGCAGCTCATCTGTCGGCAGCGTCTGTGTAGTCTGAGCTTTGTCCTCCTGATAAACAAACGCTCATCTCCAACCAAGAGTCTCACACTCGCCCTTTGTGCTGAGGTTTAAACAAAAGAAGAGTCATGGGAAACGTAGGGTGACGAAAATATAATGAATATTTACCTAATAATCCCATTTAAGACTTTCTGACACGCAGATTTGCGTAGCTATCTTTCTTTGCCAACCAGGACCAGTTCATGTGAAGCCCGGTGAAATAATTTGAATTATTTTGCGTCTGTGTTGGAGTGATTTGCATGTTGTGGTTTTCTTCTGTGAACGGGATAAAGACAGAAGACGGGTGTGTAGGTGTGCATGTGAGAAGGTGGTGGGTGATTTGGGTTGGTGGGGGTGGAGTGGAAACACAGACGGGGATAGAAACTTCTCAGGTCTTTCTCGAGAACATCGATATTTATGTTTAGGGGATAAACACATGAGTATGTTTTATTTGAATATTTCTTCCATGGGAGACTGTTTGGTTTTGATCTTTTCTTTTGGCTTGTTTGACATTTTGTCCTTTGGTATCATCCCTTCATGTTCTTCCTCCTATCTGAGGTCAGGTGTCAGTGGCAGCAGCGAGATGTTCCAGACATCCTTCTCCCCTGCTGCATCCAGATAAGAGGTCCAATTCCTCCAGCGAGTTCTGGGTCCACTCTGGGGTCGGCCCCCCCCCGCCCTTGAGGCCTGCAGGAGGAGCCCCCGATAAGACGCCCGAGCCACCGCAACTGACCCTTTGTGACCCTGACCTCCTCACACAGCTTCTCTGAGGCTGAGCTCAGCCACCCGACAGAGACAATACATTTCGCCTGCTTGCATCTGCAGTCTCATTCTGTCAGTGACTGTCAGGAGGTCACAGACGACCACCTGCTTCACGCTCGGCTGCAGTGAACCCCACCACCCAACACAAACACACACACATCTGTCAGTAAACAGGACGGTTAACTGCACCTTGGAAGAACATGGGGCAGCTTAACTGAGCCTGGAACCAAACCTGACTGACACCACCTGATCACATCTCACACATTCTTCGAGCTGAACAGTCAGTGATGGAAAAACTGAAGACGTCTCTCGGCTTCAGCTTTTTAAAATAATGCAGGTATATTTAGTGCTGAGTTAAAAGTCCCTTTGTTATATAAGTGGGCGGCCAGAGACAATCAGATAGATGTGTGTGTTTCCGTGTGTACACAAAAAGATACACAGCACCGAGCCTAACCACAGAACTGGCGACTTCCTGTGTTTGAAGAATGACTGCCGCGTCCGTTTCAGACCACTGACTTCCTCCTCACTGCGTCTGTACAGTGGGTTTCTCACACTTCGGTTGTGTGTGTGTGTGTGTGCGTTAAACTAAATAATCACGTAACATCTCAAACATTGTGAGAGAATCTAACTGTTGCTACAGATAAAGGTTCACAAGCTGGGATGGTCGTACCGGGAATCAGATCCAGGTGGAATTGGGTCATGGATGTGTGATGCATTGTATAATATTCCTGTTTTTGTTATTTGTGTATTTTGTTTTAATGGATTCTCTCTGAGCTTCTTCGAATGACATTTGTGACGTGAATAAACCTGTCAAGACGAAGGCCAAGGTCTAGCTGCAATGCATCCTGGGAAACGGAGACAGATCCACCTGCTGGAACCTTCGTGACCTGGGATTGGAATGATGCATTTAAAGGAGTCTATGAATCGGGACGGACGAGTCCTGCTGCTGGTGGAGTGAAGCCTCTGATCGGGATTGAGTGGCCGATAGAAGCCAGATCCCATGACCAGCCTCACTGCAAGATGGCAGCGTTTGTGAGTCGAGTGTTTTGGGCTTTACTTCTGGATAACGAGAGGAGGTGGAGACGTGTCGTCCATCTTTACATTCAATCTATTTACCTATCTACTGTGACTGAGGCGTAGCAGGAGAGTTTCTGCTTCAACAGGACGTTGACTGCTCTTAGAGACGTCCTTGTGCGACCTGAGATTCCAAAGAACCTACACACAAATAAGCGTGTGTCTACTTTGTGTGCGAGAGGATCCAGTGGGTGTGTGTTTGTGAGAGTGTTAAAGGGGATGTTTGACTTGTCGGGACAGTGAGCAGCGTCACACTGCAGCTCCTCCTCCCACGCTTCTCACAGAGAGGAACCCACGGCTCTATTATTATCATGACTGACAGGAAACATGTTGAACCACACCAGAGAACTGAGTCGACTTTCACTCGTCTCCAAGTCTCTGACTCATCTCCTCCTCCTCGGCTGTTTGTTCTGACGCTCCTTTCTCTCGCTCGCTTTCTATTTTCTGCTTCAGGACTTTTAGTTTTTCTAACAGTTTCTTTCTTCTGCTTCCTGCACGTGACATGAAATGACTAGTAAACAACTTCCCCTGCTTTTCTCTGCTACTCTGACTAGTGAATAAATTAATTATTGTTTTTTGTTGCTTAGAGAATTAAGACCAACTTGCACATAGGGACTTTTTTCTATCAAAACAGTTTTGAAAGAATTATTCAACATTTACAACTGAATTTTTAAATACTGTCGATTATCAACACAAACATTTACGAGTTTAAATTCATAACCTTCAGATTTTAACAGTGAAAGGTCGATGATGATTTAAAGCAGAAGACAGAGTCTGTTGAATTTCTACATTTATCTGAAACCAAAGTCTTTCTCTGACCATCACAAGTGTAAATCTGTCTCGTGTGACATGTGTGGATTAAACAGTATTTAATTAACTTATTTTTGCAGTTTTATAAAGTAATAATATTAAAAAAGAACTTGAATTTATACAGCCCCTTTAAAAGGACCCGAGGACGATTTCCATGTGTCTGTGGAGACGAAAAAGAGAAAAGAAAAGAAAGTAAAAACAGGACAGAAACTAATGTCCAACATTTTGTTTCCACAGTGTTTTGGGCTTGTTGCACTGTTTGTAAAGAAAGTTATTGTCTGACTTCATTCATATAAATGTACTATGATGTGTTTGACCACTGAGTGTGTAGGAGCTGTGGCTGAAGAGGAGGATGCTGCCCCCTAGTGGCAAATAGAGTGCAGACACAAAACAATAAAAGGC
Source organism: Pseudopleuronectes americanus (assembly GCA_038501795.1). NCBI lineage: Eukaryota > Metazoa > Chordata > Actinopteri > Pleuronectiformes > Pleuronectidae > Pseudopleuronectes > Pseudopleuronectes americanus. The sequence goes on along the minus strand of CM076733.1, from coordinate 17,780,553 downwards.
TTGTGAATAACAAATGGAAAAGTTCAGATCCAGAATAAAACAATGGCACCACGTAGTGGCGAACTGCTTGCACTGCACACTCCAGGTCCACAACATTAAGATTAAGATGCATTTTAAGATCGACTTCACTTAATACAAATCTCTGTCTTTGCCTCTCTCTAAAATAATAATAAATAGAATTCATAAAAAACATTGTATCGCTAAATGAGAGTTTAAACTCTCCTTCCTTCTCCTCTCTCCTTTCCCACGTCTCTCTCTCTCTCTCTCTCTCTCTCTCTCTCTCTCTCTCTCTCTCTCTCTCTCTCTCTCTCTCTCTCTCTCTCTCTCTCTCTCTCTCTCTCTCTCTCTTCTTTTGTCTTTTAATAGGTTTTGTAAAAACCTTTGAGGAAACGGAAGAAAGACATAACAAGAAAACCATCAGCGATTAAAATAGCAGCTTCACGGAGCCAATTAGTGTCAAATGAACTGAGAAAACACAATAAAATCCACAAAGAGAAGAGAGTTTCCTCTAATTAAACGTTTTACAGGCGAGTCTCTTCTGTGAACCACGGGGACCCAGAAATACGCCTGTGTCTCATATTAAGGAGGAACAATAAAAGATGCTCTCGCTCTTCACTGAAAACACTCATTAATAATACCTGATTAATACATTGGGGATAATTAATGAACAGATAGATGTAAAGGGAAGCATTAGAGGAGGAATTTAAACAGAATTTATAATAAAGCAAAGAAATTCAACTCTCACAGCTTCTACGAGGTCGTAGAGAATTAACATTGTAATTTAACACCAATTTTCTTTATGAATACAAAATAAGTGGAAGAAAGAATAAATGTATTTCTGCCTTTTCACAGACGAGGTACTTAAGTCAAGCATCACCCACTGGACACGTTTCTTACAGCTCTCTAGCGCCTCCTAGGGCGTAGGAAGAGTGATGCAACTGATGGGAGGGGGTGCCAGTGATCAAGCTACTTGAGGCTTCAGTGTAAAACATATATTCAAACCAGGAACCTTCTTGTAGTGAGGCAACTGTGCAAACCACAAGAAAATGATCATTAATAATCACTCATTTGGATTTGAAAGAGTTAAAAGCAGGACTTTGATTATCTTCTGTCAATAATGACAATGATGTTGTAAATGTAAACAACACTTTCTTGCCCAGACCCACAACATGAACAGATTCCACTGCTGCTGAAGTGTCCACGAGCAACAGAGATGGAAAGAAATGACATATTTCCTGTAAGACCTTATTTGTGATGGAAAGTGTCTGATTTATAAATGTTCCCTGGAAACAGTCACACTTCACTTCCACTAAATGACCTCAGGAGTAAAAATAGACTCGCGTGGGGATTTCATTTGAAGCTTTAGTGAATTTACTCACATTTCAATGACGTTCACAATAATACAGTGACCTGCGGATTTATAAAAAATAGCAAGTGAGACATTGAGTGACATATTTGAGTAAATGTTTATCCAGTGGAGGCAGGTCGGAGTCGCCCACTCACACAGGCTGAGGTGAGGATTTCAAAAACACGGAGCTGATTCCAGTTAATGGAAAACGTCATGAGTGCAGACACACAACACAACGTGGAAAATGTGGTGAGAATAGATTTCTCTCTCCGTCTGCTCTCTTCCTTCTTTCTTCTCGTTTCCTCTCCGTCTCTTTTCCTGCTGTTGATTCTCTCTGTGCAACATCGGCGGATGAAAATTTGTTATTTTTGTGTGTTTGTATTTGGTTTGTTTATGTTCACTCACACACAGTTTGGTGACAGGGAGTGTGAAGCGAGTTCAACATAACTTTTTGTTATGATAATCTGTGGCTGTCAACTGTCTCAGAGTGGATTCATTATTAAGAGACATCATCAGAACTACAAATAAAGTACACATTTTTAATAAATTAGATAAAAACTCTGATATCAGCTGGTGAAAAAAGTTCCAGCGACATAAAGAAGTGACTTTCAAGGAATTAAATTTGAAATATTTAGAGTCAACAACTAGAATAAAGAAGGGTGTCCTGTAAATAAGCAAAGGGATTTTATTAAGTTTATTTCTGAGGTGGACAGTTTCCGCTGCCGAAGCAGAGAAGAGGAGACACAACCTGATTAAGTCAAAATTAAATGTTCATCCATTATCATGTGAAAATATTTAATAAAAAACATTGTACAATTTAGTTTTTAATTCAATGAATCTACTCTTCAATATCTGTAATTCCTCCTGTAATGTTTCTCTTTATTCCAGATGTGTCGGCCAGTGATCTCTGCCACATCTCCCCATCTCCTGCTCTGCTTTCTGATCCTAACCTCCTCGCATGTCCTCCTCCTGCCTCCACAATCCAGACTGTGTGTGTGTGTGTTCTGCGTTTCAGGTCAAAACCTGAGTCTTTACAACATGTTTAGAGTTTGATATGTTGATGTGGAGCTAAAGGGAGAATCCAGGGTAGATGATATCATGTTTAATACGATGGAAAACCACGACCGAGCCTTCAAATAGATGTTTTGACGTTTCTCTCTGACTCAAAGTGTCGTAGTGACAGTCCAGCACTTCTGTCTCCGCTCATAACATATTTACAAAGTAGAATCCCTGTGTCCGTGCGTCCACCGCGCCACAGAGGAGGGTTATTGTGGGTCAGCAGCTCCAGTGAAACAACACGGGCGGGTTTCAGGCCACAGGTCCAGAGACGAGTGCCCATGTAAGGACACTTCCTCCCCCAGAGACGGGGGCCTCTTGGCCGAGCTCGCTGACTGGGAGCCTCCTCCGCCCGGCACTCTGTAATTACTGATGGTCTCTGCATCGAGGGCTGCAGAGCTACAGAGCCTCCAAGACTCAGAGCCTCGGAGCCACGGAGCCTCGGAGCCTCGGAGCCTCGTTCGTGTTGGTCCAGAGGAGCTGGGTCCAAACGTCTTTCCAATTAGAGCCGAGAAAACACGTGTGTAAACATGTAATCACATATTCACACATGTACAGGAAGCTCCAACAGAATCTGTGCTTATACTAACCCATGTTGTTGCACTTGTGTGTGTGAAAAAAACACTTTACACATTCACACCTTTCACAAATGTTTGAAATGTATAAAAGCTGGATAAAGTTTCATGTATTGGGTGTAAGAGGAGGAGTTTAATTTGAACGTATGATATGTCACTAAAGCAGCTTGAGGGTTTGATGAGGTTGTGAAGCAGCGTGGGATGATGGGAGTTGTCCTCGTCACCACTGCTGATGAAAATCTAGCAGAGGTGTCGGTAAAAAGCCAACGTCTTTACTTCTTGGTAATACTCGAAAGGTCAGAGGTCAGTCTGAGTGAAGCAAGAAATTTTAAATCCAGTGTCCAGAATCGAGGCATTTTAGCGTTTAAAGATCGCCATGTCTCTCTGTTCTGAGTTCTCTAAACACCAAACAAAAGCACATTATATTTAATATCTGCAGTGAATCTTTACTGGAGAAAGAAATGTCTCGTAAATATATGAAAAACAGAAAAAGAGAAATTAAATATCTAAATATCGCAGCGTTCTCCCTCAGGTTGAGAAATGTGCTGACTGGCCATCGGAGGCCCAGTTCAGCGGTGTTGTCGTGGTCAGTGGTCAGTGACAGAGCGTGTTTTGTGTGTTCCTGCTTTTTGGGAATCTCACTGATGGATTTATGACATGTCGGAAAAACGGGTAACCTCCAAAACCATGGGGCAGTACAGAGACCAGTCCGGGGCGAGCGGGGGGTTAGAGCTGAGTCAGCTGCCCACTGTGTCAGGGGTTGAACTTCTCAGAACAGATGCTCTCCAGGACAAAGCTGTCTGAGAGTCTGAGGCCGACCAGTGACTGTGAACGGGACATCTACACTTCCTCCAACCATCCATGAACAACACTGAAAGATGGTGGAAACAACCACAGAGTCTGCAGAGTGCAGCAATTGGTGGAGGAAGCCGTGTTTCCAAAGTTCATCTGAACCACTCACCCGACCAATCACGATATTTAACCTTGAACTAAACTAATTCAAACTTATCAGGCGTCCACATTCCCACCGGTGTGAAAGCAGTTTGGACCGTTCTCTCTGTGAAGGGACAGAAACATGAGGTTGACGTGAGGTCACTCCTGGTCCAGAGGCCACGGCTCCTTCACTTCCTGCGTTATTTCAGCTCTCTGTGGTCACGACACAAATTCTTGAGGCCACATTGAGCTGCCATGGACGCGGAGCGAGCTTTGGCGTCTGCATGAGATGTCGTGATTATGTCTGCTGTGTTTCCTCCGGCGCTCAGTGGGCCGTTCTGCTCTTCTATAGAATACGACGGTATGGAATGTCACGGTGACCACCAAACATATTTTTATTCATATATTTAAACCATGATTTGAGGTTCTGATGGGATGTGATGCTGCTGCGTCTCCACGAGCGTCACCAAGCAAAGAGAGCAGATCCTTTTTCACATTTTCAAATCTGGAAGTAGATTCTTTCCACTTAACCTGCTGCATTTTCCATTTCAACCTCTTCGCTGCCTCGAGGTTTCATGTGAAGGTCTGAGAAACAAACGACTTTATTGTAGTTTTAAATAGATTCAATGATTCAACACGAAACCTAAAATAAATAAAATGTGAGACGAAAACCTCATTAAAGACGATCATCATGCAGGCTGGGTCATGTCTCGTGGCAAAGAATAAAGAAACAAGTGACCACCTACACAAGTACCTAAACACACACTCACACACAGACACACACACACACACACACACTTGCAAGCTCGTGCACATAACTCAACATCTTGAGGTTCTCAAAAACACATTTAGAATTTACAGTTCTCTGCAGTTCTTTGAGGGCAGACGGAGGATGAGTCTGCTGTCGTGTCACTGACCACACTACTGCACACACACACAGAGACACACACACACACACACACACACGCACACACACACAAACACACACAGGTACTGCAGAGTCTTGCAAAACCCACAATAACGTAAACTTTTCAATCACTTTGGCTGAAAAAGGATTTCTCCAACTTTCAAGATCGTAATCGATATCCAGGTCAAGACTTCATCTTTCTCCTGGTTTATCCGGGTTTACAGTCCGATTAGTTTCTTTACTCTCGCGACTCAACCTTTTGTAATGCTCTCACTCAGAAACCTACGCTCACGCTCTAATATACCCTGCTTGCGCTTGGATTTCCTGCTCAAGCTCGAGCTCCAGCTCTTTACCTTGTGCTCACGCTACTCCCCAACCGATAAAATCCAGGTAAAGAGTTGACGAGTGAAATTGTTCTGCCTGTGTTTTCTGTTTCCTTTAACCGGGTTCATGAACCCCTCCCCTTCACAGCTGTATTATTACACCTCCTTCCTGTCGATGTGCTTTTCTCACCTATAAATAATATTTTCAGTTAACACGATAGAATGTGTAGTTATATGTGAACACAGATAGAAACCGGAGACAGCTGCCGGTCCCACAGTGAAAAACACGACACTGATCTCATCCTATCGACTGAGGCTTGTTTCATTAGAAACCAGCCTCACGCTTTACGACCGGGGTTCACTGCCTCGTCGTGGTCGAGTCTCCTTCAGATATCAAGTGTAAAGTCTGTTTATTAGACATTAATGAATCACTGGGGGCAGGAGCTGCTGGAAAAAACGTTATCCTTTAAATAGAAATTGAAAACCAGATGTTTATGGGCAGCGAGTCCATGAGACATGATTCTATAACTTGTGTTTAGAATTATGAAGAGTTTTCTCTTTCTGATGTTACAGTGGAAACACTGGGTGGTTTCAATACAACATATTATATCCGTTTCTGCTTCTTTAAATCTTCATCCGTCTCACTGGGATTCAATAAAGTAACCTGAATATATACAGACGCTGTTGTACAGTCAACTCACTGCAGGTTCTGTCGTCTTTTTCCATAACACGCCGCACCACAGACGAAGGGGGTTTTCCAACAGCAGCTGCCATAGTTTATGTTGTAGGTCGAGAGAACAATAGATATGAACCTGTGGCTGCTGTAGGCCACAGTGATGCTGTATCACACACCACAGTGAGGCAGTGTGTAACCTGAGGCTGGAGTGTTGTTGTATCCTTTACTGTTCATATCCAAACAAACTGCAGACGGGTTTTCACCAGGTCACTGAAGAGGAAGCATGTTTTCCAGAAGGAGGTTGTGGCCTCATCCCTGAATGTGAAGGCTCAGAGATGTTAGTGGGGCGGCAGACTTCAGTTACTCCTGCTGGTTCGTGAGCTGCTGGTTTGAAGCCTCGAGTTCAGCACGTTGTCCGGCGCCATCTTGGCTTTTTGAAACCAGACGTTACCATATTTGGAGGAGCGGGGGGGGTGGAGCCTGACTGAGAGCTAATGGACTCTTCACGCCCACCTACACCCGTCACCTGCTCCCATTGGACGCTAGCTGTCAATCACAGTATCCACGCCCCAACACATACAGAATTTTCTATTTGACTTTGGATGGACCATAATTTGGACCTAAACCCTAAACTCCAGGCTCTCACCTTTGATTAGAGGGTGTTCACTTTTTTAAATGCATATAAATTTCATGTTGTAGAGACGTCCAACAACAGATGACACGACGTCAGCATTGGGCAAACAAAGTCCAACACGGTTTCAAACACTAGGTGGCGTTATGAGTCATGTCAGACCCAGAAATTCCCATAATATTCAGCATTAATGTGACTCGTCAACGAACATGTCGTGGAATTTAATTTATACATTAAAACACACATTTTAGTGTCTCTTAAATTTTGGGGACAGATGTGGATTAGGCTTTTTTATTCACTTTCCTTAAATTTGCAACATGGGACATTTTTCAATTACAACCATTTATGTAAAAACTTTAATTTTCCCTTCTCGCCCTCCTCTCCTCTTCAATCCTCTTTTCACTTTCCTTTCAGGCAGCGAGGAGCTGTCTGGAGCGTCGGACCACAACATGGCCACAACTGTCCATCTTCACCATCTTCACAGACAGAAATACCCCGTGCAGCCACACCCTCGCACAGACTACACAAACTCAACCCAAAATATACGCAGTTACAATAACGACCTAAATCTCCTCAGAGATGTGACGACCGAACAGGTAACGTGACCGAGTGTCTTCTTTCCCTGAATATAAAGAAATCAAGCAAGAAGAATTCACAACCAATCCTGAAGAGCACAACTCTACAACAAACCAACACATTTCTTTGTTTTAACGGCACCACATTGGTTTATTTCCCTGTTCTGGTGCAAAGGAACAATGTCAGAGTTTGACTTTATGGTGGGTTTTAACCACGCTGCTTGTTAAATATTATTGGTGAGCAGAATAAACCAAAACACAGACTGAACTTCCTGTGAGACAGAAACCAGCGCGACCCAAACCTCTGATGGTTGTTGTCACGTCACAAGTTTACTCAGAAACACAACCAGCAGCAGATCCGCCCACCACAGCGAATAAATGACCTCAATACATATCCCAAACACAAACTGGAAAAGTATACGTCTCCTTTAAAATGAATTTACTCTAAAGCACCTGTATGAGTGAAATCCATAAACCTCAAATTAACGGAGCGTAAAATGAAACTGGATTTCGAGGAGGATCGATCACACGTCAGACAACGAGGTAACGTCATCCATCGTCTCCTCCAGCAAAGAAAAATGTTGTACTGCTCAACATCGAGATCTGTGTCTGAACCCAAACCAGAGCCACCCAGAGTGAATCCAGAATAAAATGAATTACATCGTCAGACAAAATCAACAGAAGACATAATATCTCGTCTGAAACGCCAAAGCAAACAGAGGTCTGAGTTTCTCTGCGTTGATGGAGATGATTGTAGACATGAGAGCGATGACATGTGGGCAGACGTTCTTATGCTTAACACACACACACACAGACACACACACACACACACACACTTTCTCCTTAGGCTCATAATTAGAAAAGGAATGTCTGACAAAGGCTGGTGGGGAACCACCCTGAGCCCCTCGCACAGGCAGGAAGCTTGACGTATATTTCAGACCAGTAATTCAGAAGCTGCTCGCTCCGCGTCTCTGTGAATGAATCTGACAACGATCCAAGTAAAAACAAAAAAACACCCCTCAAATTTGCACCTTCCTCAGCTTCTCGAAATCTAAGATCCCGAATTTAGCCGAAGCTTCTTATAGGAAAAAAAAATAAGAAAAACAGTAGGTTTCCACATTTAGAGCTCCGTCATTACGAGCGACCATAAAGTGCAGCGCTGTCAGGACCTCGAACGCCAGAGTGATTCTCTCCGAACGCCATCAAATAGAAGAAGAAAAGCTCTCGGAAGAAATTAAAGCTTTGAATCTGGATCTGACTCTAGAAGCTCATCTAAAAAAACTAGAGTTTGGGAAGAGGGCGGCGTGATTTCACATTTCTAGATAACACATTTGGCTAATCAGTTGCGATCAGGATAGAAAAAGTGCGGTGGCATATTCGTAGATGGTTTGATGAGGTGCTCACTGACCCTGTGAAGAACTCGCCCATGCACCGACTTTTATGTGGGTGTTGCATCTTGGGTACGTTTCTGAGGACGTTCACAACCTGTCCACCAAACAGACGCAGGAGATGGAAGCAGCCATCTTGCGTAGACAACAATAAACGCCACAGGCCTGATTCCGAATGCTTCTGACTCGATTGTGCTGCATCACTCTCGTGCAGGACTTCAGATATCTCTCTATACTACAAGTCTCATTATACAACTCTCATCTCCAGTGCCAGTGGAAACCAGTTTCATGCAGAGTGGACGCAGCTGTAGCTCTATATACAGAGCGAACCGTGTCTGTGCCAGACTACACCAGGCCGAAAACGAGCGTCTGTAATTAGTGACAGAAAACCTGCTGTAATGTCAGAGTGGGTCTAAAAGAGAGGGAGCGCTACGCACTGGCACAGCAGAGGGTGAAGTGATTATACAGCAGCTGAACATTTAGCTACGGCTGAATAAACATAATAAATGTACATCAACTCTGGCACAAACAAAAAAAACTTAAAATAAACATCACAAGTGCCTTTTAAAAGTGAAGCAAGTAAAACAACCTGAACTTTCCAGGAAATGTAGTGAATCTGAAACACTGCTTCATGAGGTCAGTTTAGCTTTTCACCTCCGACGAGGTAATAAGCAGCAAATCAAATCTGTTTCAAAAACTTTAATAAAGGACAAAAGTTCCAGAGTGGGCGCAAAAACATGTTTGACACAACTCAAGCTTCTATTTATTTTTAAATGTGAGATCAGAAGCTGGAGCTTCATTCATGGGAACTACGATAGAAACCAAAGGCCTGTTTGCATCGTGTGGATTCCCAGTCATTAAAAACCAGTAACTCACCAGTCGTATTTCCCCACATGACAATCAGCCTGAAAATCAAACAGCATCCACCACCATGTGAGCCGCTGCCACTCTCTTTTGCTTTCTATCGTCCAAACCAAAGTTGACTTTATTGCCGTTGTTGTATTTAGGTTAAGTTCTTGTGTTTGAACCTTGGAGTTGGACGTTCGTGGTTCCTGTTGGACACAGACTCACACTTGTAGCCATCAAAGAATCAGATTTCGAAATAGAATTGTGACCGATAAAACACAAGTTTACGATTTGAGCTTAAACCTGAGGCCTCAGCTTCTTGTAAAGTTATTCATATAAGTCATATTCCTTGTTTGTAAATGACCATGTGACTTCCTGTGTCACCACGACATAAACACGTGATCCCAAAAAACCTTCATAGTCACATGCTGCTGGTTCCATGAGAGAGAGAGAGAGAAAGAGAGAGAGAGAGTGAGAGAGAGAGAGAGAGACATAGAGAGGAGGACCTGTGGTCTGTGAGGAATCCGGAAGTGATAAAAAACCCTGAAATAACAATTTTATTTTTGTGTTTTTCAAAAACACGTTTATGTTTGAAGCTTTTTTTTTCTTTCTTCTCTTTCTCTTTTTATAATTTCATTTTGAGCACGAAACCCAAGTTTGCTTTAAAGTCAGCACTAAACCGGTTCCCAGGTTTGATTCTCAGTTGTTCTTTTAGAGCTTTTCACCAGATTAACAATATTATTCTTACTGAGATCTGTTTGTGCTGCAGACGTCCAGCAGTCGACCACATCAAGCCGGAGCCTCGTTGTGTTGACTTCCTGTCTCAACAACTGCGGCTCCTTCAGACTTAATTGTTTATGGGAGAAGCAGAATTCACAGACGGTTCAACTCAAACAAAAACAAACGTTTGTTTACTGTGATTGACTTTAGCTGTTTCTCTGATTCAATCCATCCATTATCGTTACTGATATTTTATAAGGGGTGACAAGCAGCTGGAGGCAGATATCAGATATTGGGCGATGTACGTCCTGGACAGGTCGACCACGTCTGGGCTGACGGCACAGGACCATTCACACCTGTGGTTTAATTAGCATCACCAATCAGCTAATTGGTCTGTGGGAGGAGGCCGGAGAACATGGAAAACACCCGAGAGAGAACCTGGGATCTGAACCTGGAACTGTCTCAATGTGAGCCGGCGGTGATACCCACTGAACCACCGTGCCGCCAAGCGCTAAGAAGAAGCAGTTGTAAACTCAAAAAAAGGATCTAAAGCCTTGTTAGTGTCTCCGAGACGAACAAATACAGATTTTTATTGTCTTCAGAAGTTTAATTGAGGGTAATCTCCTTGGTGATGAAACTTTTTGACAAACTTGTTGAAGGTTTGGTCTTCACAGGAACACAAAAACACAAATCTGGACACACACACTTCTGGGTTCTCACTTATCTTCTTTTATGTTGTGTTCCTGTCTGCCAGCCACTGTCAACCACATTTATAGGCTGAACAGTGTGTGTGTCTGTATGTGCGTGTGTGTGTTTGGTGCACAGCGAGTCGTGTCATCTCCACCACATCTGACCTCGAGCAACGTCCATTAATGATCTCGTATATACTTTTTATAATCACAGAATTTGATGGACTAATGTTCTATTAAAAAAAACGCAGCAATTACCACAAACACACAAACGTCCTGAGGTCGCTGTTAAAAAGGGATTATTTCCACTAGAACGTGACCGATGACATCAGCCTCACAATACGAGTGTGAGTGTGTGTGTGTGTGTGTGTGTGTGTTGATGGCGAGTTGTTGATAGAATTCCATCCTCCATCGTTGTGTGTTGCTTGTGTCTGTTTTTTACTTTTCTCCCTTTTAACGACATTTCTGCGTTTATTCCAAAATAAACATTTCACACCAACGCTTCTCACCGCTCTCATTTTGTTTTATTCCAGATGCTGGAAACTGTCGGAGGCCTCACAGGAGACTCAGTGTTCCAGACCAGTTCAAACAGTGTTCCAGACCAGTTCAAACTGTGTTCCAGACCAGTTCAAACTGTGTTCCAGACCAGTTCATCCTCTGCTCGGCTGGTTTGATGTTTTTTACTGTTAAGACCTTTGTTTCTTCTTTAGTGCTGCAGTGGGTTGTGTTAGATTTCTCCTTCTTCGGACTGTTTGGTGACCCTGGTTTCTTCTTTATTACACACACACACACAAATAATTATACGAACATGACTCACACCAAAGTGAAACCAAAGCCCCCTGGTGGCTGGCTGCAGTATAGGACATGAACCCCGCCATCTCCATGTCGGCAGATGGGACATGGAGCAAAACAACAAATGTCAAATTACTTTTTTGTGAGAGGTGACGCACCGCCGCTAGCCTGACGTTAACTCGCTAACCACATATCCTGCTTCATAGAGCGGGAAATCTGTAATACTCACATAAACAAAACATTTATCAGAGGTTCAGACTTTATCCAGCGTGTCCCGACAGATTCACTCCAGACACGTCTGATGTCTCATTCTGCTTAACTCCTCCATTAACTCTGTTCCAACAACTGTAAACTCTAAATCACTCATGTTCTCTCTCTCACACACACACACACACACACACACACACACACACACACACACACTTGTGTCCAGGTTTCAAGGTTTAAATAACTAATCACCATTTATTTGTGTTCCTCACAAACACAAAGAAACACAACACAAACAAACAAGCTCAGATCTTTAACCTTCGACCACAGTGACATTTCTCCGGGGGCGTACAAGACTGAGCAGGACGCTCCCGCCGTGGTTCCTGTGCGACATACCTCCGCGTGTCGGTAGAAAGAGGAAAGTGTTGTGTAATTGTACGTTTGTGACTCTCGAGGCCTCACAACTCATCAAGCTGTCAGAGCTCAACACGTCTGCTGCACCATCAAAGACTCGCTGTGACTGCAAGTGTCTGTGCAGGTGTTGTCTTGTGGAAACATCTACCATCGTTTTGTGAGACCTCTATAAACGGGGGAACTAATGTGAATATGCAGAATCTGTTGGCGAGGGACAAGGTTTTTTGTTTCAGTTTCTTGTTTGACCAATCGGGTTTGATCAGGCTCTGATTGGCCGAAGGTCAAACTGGATCACGCGAAACCAAAATGATCAGAAAAACAACAGCTGATTGCTAAAGGTGTGAATTTTCCCGCCTTTCTAACGATGCTGCTCGGGGGGATAAAGTCTTCTGGTTTGTCTGCTCCAAACTGAAATGCATTCAAATGTAAACAACCGTACGTCTGCATGTGAGAGCATCAAACCTCCGCACAGACACGCCTCAGACATTCTACTGTAATTACAGGTTGAATTCAGGTGACATTTTACTGCACGAACAAATCAGATTTAATGATCTGTCGACTCAACAATGCTGTAAATCAAAAATTACCTGGGAATTCAGGGAATGCACGTCTGTCTGGATTCACCCATGAATGTACACTAATACTGAGTTTATACTGAATACGACTAAGCTGGGGAAGTAGATCCAGATTTTTATTTGGATATGCACCAAACTGCACAAATTTGTCATCAAGATCCATTAATTATTCTCTGACGAATAAAATTAAAGGTAAAACTTTCAACTTTCTTGACTTTAAAATGTATTCACAGGCTCCTTTTCATGCAACAACCTCCACACACACACAACTTCCCTTCTCTGTTTTCATCAGTTTCAGACAAATCAGAGTCAGATGATTTTCTGTCTGTGAGGAAGCTGAATCATTGTCACACCACCCGTCGCTACACACTGCTGTTTTTCCCAGAGCCTGTCACTGCATGTCCTTAAATTAACTTTATACACGTGTGTGCGGAGGAGAACAAATACATTCACATGCTTCTGTCTGGGTTGTAAGTGTCTGCATGTCTTTATCCATGTGTGTGTGTGTGTGTGTGTGTGTGTGTGTGTGTTTTGCCCCCGCACCACCACAGGAAGAGTGGGAGAGGGAGACGAGAGGTGGACCACGGCGCGGTTAACCACACAATATCACGTGCTGCGAGCCGATTGGCCGCTGCCAGAGGATGGAGGGTTTATAAACCTCGGCTGCAGCGGCAGCATCACCGAGCAGCAAACACCACCCAGGAGATAAACTAAAGAGAAAACCTCCTCCACCTCTTTCTGCCCGACTCGTCCCTGCAGCTTCAAAACAAGGTCAGGATGAATATTTATCACTCTGAATGTTGTGTTTGGGAGTTTTTTGTGTGTGATGAGATTTGGGAGTGCAGGTTCATATTAGAACAAGTTGATGGAATTGTGCTTGTTTTAATTTAAAGGATGCAACACTTAGAGATTAGCCCTGAAGTTCAAGTTCTTTCATGCATGAAACACACAATGTGGTCAAAAGTATGTGTATAACTACCCAACTCCTTGTGTATTCTTAAAATAATTACACAGCATATAGAGATATAGTCGTGTTTTTACAACTTTGCAGCAACAGTTTTTGTTTCGTCCTCTACACTGAACTGGAACGCTGATTGTGTTGATTGTGAGTCCAGTACCAGTGCTGGACCTCACTCATGATTCTGAGCAGCAGCCGTGTCCAAAAAACTTCTTGTGCAAAGTCGTCCCAGAGGAGTGGACGCATGGTCCTGGAATCACGGGTCCAACTGTCCCATATGGTTTACATGCAGGGTGTCCACATACTTTTGGCCACATGACGTATGCTCTTTATGGATTTTATCTAGTAATCTAGTTTTACAACACTTAGCAACATGTGTGTGTGTGTGAGGAAGAGGAAGCTACCGGCAGCAGGAAGTTCACCACTGGATTGTGTGTGACATGACCAGTGTGGGACCCGGTAAACCACACAGAATAATCACAACGACAACACACACACACACACGCAGACTAAATGACGATCTGAAGAGCTGAGGAGTTGTAAACAGGTTTAGTTCTCGTAAACTCTGAGGTTGGTACTTGCATTTCTAGAAGCACGTGTTCTTCCCTTTACGTTTAAACTCATTCGGTCTGAGAAGCACAAAGACAGAAAACTATTCAGATGCAAAGATTATAGAAAAGTGTGCGACAGTTCGTTAAATTTTGATCAGAGCCGAACTAAGCTCTAAGAAAACAGCTCCTAGCTCAACTTTAAACCAAATCTTAGTCTGAAAACCAATCATAGTGGGGACCAGACTCAATGTCCTCACAAGGTCTAAAGCTGGAGCCGGTCCTGACAAAGATAGATGTAAAGAATTACACACACACACTTATACGGTCATAAGGGCGTCTATCATGTTTCTGCTGCTGTGGCTTTCCAGTTATAACCTGGTGAATTATATAGTATAAGAAGAGTCCATCATTAAAGATGGAGGGAGACACGCCCACAGCATACACACAAAAAGTAGAGTTACAGTAAAGGACGGGAGAAGAAGAAAACGTTTAATTATTACTGTAAAACTCCACCTTAGTAAAGAAATACATAGAGTTTACTGCGGCCATCTTTAAATAAAACCAATTAAAACACACAAACTACTAATGAGCATTTCCCATTTAGACAAAGCCTCTTACAACTAATTTAAAACACACAGCAGCACTTGTGTTCCTCTAAAAACATGAAGTCGCACACTGTTGTTTATTTTTGACTCCCAACACAAACACACGCACACCTTCCTGCGGCCGGAACAGCTGACTCAGGCATAACATGCGTTTTCATCCACAACAGAAAATAGTGAATTGTTTATCATATCACGGTTGTTATGGCGACTTTGCAGAAAATATTTGGTGCCAATAGATTTAACCATTATGGGTCCATAATGCTCCTTTTGCACTTTTGAGGTTGAACTGAAAACCTGAATTATCACAGTAAAGTTTTAAAAACTGTTCATATAGTGTTTTAAACTAAGTTACCAATTGTGTTGATATAAATTCTTACCTTTAAATTCACGCTTAATTCATTGGTGTGTCCAAAATTTAAGTAATTTTTACAATTTGGTCCAACAATCTTCTTTTCAGCACAACTCTACATTATAATCATTCTGGGTTTGACCTTTAAATCAAAACCTCCTCTTTTCTAAATAACACCCGTTATTTTTTTCACGTCTTTTTGACCAAAATCTGCCAGAAACAGAAACATCCGGTCTCCTACTGTAACCCCCCCCGCCCTCCAGAGTCATGTGATTATCCTCCACTGATGACAGAGGAACCGTTTCATCGTGTTAAGAAGGCGTGGTCAAGGTCACATTACTGCTGGTTTGACTCTGTAATCAAGGACCTTAATGACTTCCTGTGACACAGACAGGAAGTGTCCCCGCTAGTTAACGGTCAGGTGACCGGGCGGCCTCCGCTTTGAGGAAGGAATCTGGGGCGAGAGAATTAGCTGACGAGACTTTTAAATATGGCATCATCATTGAGTTTCGAGTATTTTGTAAATGATTATCCTTCATCGTTTTATTGTGTAACTTCAACCTGCGTGTTTGTGTTTATTTTCGTTCCAGACAACAAACTCTGACACCATGAAAGTGGCCGTTGTTTTCATCCTGCTCTTCGCCACAGTTCTCTGTCGGCCGGTGAGTTGTTTCTCTCTCAAGTTTTGCTGAGCTATGAACATCATTTGATCGATTTATTAATTTGATTTTAACTTATTAATCTTGGACGAATCTGTTTGTTTATTTTCCAGGCAAAGAAAGTTTCTCTGAGCAGTTCAGAGAGCTCTGAAGAGGTGTCGAGACGAGAAGCTGCCAGGAAGCAGGCGGCTTTGGTTCCCCAGACCCGTGCAGCACCGGTTCAGGTAAATTATTATCCATTATCTTGTCTTGTCTTTCCTCCTCAGCCCCTTTTCTAATCTCCCCATTCACTCACTTTCTTTTACAACCCATTGAATCAAGGCTGAATAACCAATCAGCCCAATGAAGCAGGGGCCTTGACCCTCAGCAGCATCTCACAGACCACACACCAGTGTTGTCGTGAGGCACAAATCTGTCATCAACTTTTTGAAACACATGAAAAGACTGGGTGTGTGGTTTCTGTGGATCAAAACACATTCCAGTTCTTTCTTCTCTAAACACTGACTGTACAGAAAAGGCTGTGTGAACCGTACAAAGGAACGTTAATCACATTTGCTTACTTGTCTCTGATGTTGCAGGCAGCTTCCTCCGCCTCAGACGAGAGCGCAGAGAGTTCAGAACAGGTGAGAGTCATTAAATCCCCAAAATTAAACAAAACAATCATAACTTTCTCAAATCTGTTGATCCTGAAAACAATTCTGGTGAAGTTTAAGACTCCGGTTATGTGTGATTTTGGCCACAGGGGGCAGCAGTGGCTCCAGTAGTGGTGGACCCATCCGTCAGCCCTGACCCGACCCCGACCTCAGACACCACCGACAGCCAGGACAGTGAGGATGATGACGATGATGATGATGAAACAGAAGTGAGTAGAAATACTTTTGCTGGATTTGGTTAAGGCTGGTTTTATCAAACGGAACCAGGATGAAGGTTTATTTAACCCAATAGTTCTCCTACAGATTTAAGAACCTTTGAATCTTTTGATTTTATAATATTCCAACACAAATCCTGTTTTTCCTCGCTCATCCTCTCATCTCCTCCGTGTCTCCAGGAAGCTGAGGAAGAGGAGGATGAGTCCAGCGACAGCTCGGAGTCTGGCGAGTCCTCCAGCCCGGCTCCGGCCACCGTCAGCCCCACGGTCTTCACAGAGGAGCCCATGATCGAAACCACCGAGGATCCCATCTTGCCGACCATCGTTTTCGACCCGGAAACGGCCCGTGGCGACAGCTTGGGAAAATATCCCAACGAATACAAGTCCATCATCTACGTGGAGGACAAATCCTACAACAAGCTGCCCTCTCCCTACAAGTCCTGGGAGTACGTCAACACAGGGAAGAAGGCGGCCTATGACATTACCGACGGCAACGATGTGGAGAAGTCGCTGCCAGTGTATAAGGTAAAGGTCAGTTTGAGCTTTGTGTGAGGGACAGGTGGCGATTCATCAGTAGAGTCCGAATGAAATGTGGCATTAGGCTATAAGCACAAGTTATATGGTACATTGTTCAGCTTCAGCCTTTTCTGACGCACAATTTAAAACCTGAAAAGATTCAATCGTTTCATATGTTTTAACTGAAGTATTCAAATATAAATCAACTAGGATATATTAAATATATCAAACAAGAATAAATAAGGCTCTTCCATTAAGGTTTAATCTAACAAATCCTCTCTTCCCTCCCCTGCTACACCTCCAGGCTATTCATGTCCACACTGACATCCTGGAGGAGGACACCAGCACCCCTGAGATGGAGGGCCAGGGCCTGGACGTCACTCAGGACCAGGAAATCGAACCCCGCCAGGCCTCCCTCCCAGCAGAGGAAGGGGACCAGAGCACCAGCGATGCCACAACCAATGAAAGCTCCAGCGCCACACAGGAAGAGGAAGAGGAGACCACCAGCGCCTCGAGCGCCAGCGCCAGCGCCAGCGCGGAGTCCCAGGACGAGGAGAGCAGCGAGGAGGCCACGGCCACGCCCGGCGCCGCAGACAGCGACTCCGACGAGAGCACGGAGAACGACTCGGATGAGGAGGAGGGGGCCATACCTGACGCTACCACCGACTTGCCAATGGTCATCACTGCCAAATAAGCCCCTCCCATCCAGGAAATGGCACATACAGATGTGGGCAAACTGCCTCCAGGTGCAAGAATAAAACCAAAACTCCACAACCTCTTTCCACTGCCGGGCCAAACAGGAACTGAACAGGCTTGATTATTATTGATTATATCTCTGTGATTATTTGTTGTTGAGGCAGAAATGCTTTTTCTAAACAGGTATATATATATATATATTTTACTTGAGCAGTCTTGGAAACCACCATGTTTGACTCTGCAGGGGGAGAGTGGTTGAAAGTGAGGAGTTCTACCTTCAACAGGAGGTTGATTGACCTCGTGACCTTTGTCCCGTCACCTCTCCGTCGTGTTGCTGCAGGGTCCGAGGTTAAAACTGCAAAAAGAGCAAAGACACAAACTTGAGTTCTAATATCTACACTAGCACAACACTGCATTTAATCATGAATTAACATCTGCAAAGTACAGTTTTATTATTTATAATCATTTCAAGCATATTAACAAAAATAAACCTTGTCATTAAGTCGTCTTCCTGTGTGGCTTAGCTTTGTCGCTTGCTAGAATCCAACCTGCTGGTGTAGATGGAGAAACTCAAACCATCCCGGGCTCAGACGTACAACACAGTCCAGTTCATTTGCACAGTTCCTACCTACACTACATGTTGTTCGTCTCATGTCGTTTACTGTACTGTATCATATTGTACCATTTATAAAATTTTAATAAAGTTCTTTTTCGTAACAAAGACCGGATGTTTGTGTCCAGTTGTTTTAGATCATAGATTGTAAATTAAGCTAAATTATCCCGAACGCCAGAGTCAGTACAGATCAGGGGAGGAGCTTCGGTATCAAGGTCCTGTCATCACAAGCACTCGACCAATCAGTCAGTCCCAACTATCAATCAAGACGTTTCACTATATTTCATAGGATCAACTAATTAAAACCAAACTAATGAGAATCATCAACACTTTAAGATAAATAAATGTGTTAAGAAAATTACCTAGAATGTATTAGGCAAATGCAGGAAACAAATTTATGACCTGTACTGACGCAAGCCACCAGGTGGTGCACAAGATCCAATTATGCTCCATCGTTATTTACAGTCTGCTTTAGACGTAGAGACAGGAAGTCCAGTGAGATGATGAAATACTGATGCAGAATAAGAAAAGCAGAAAAAAAGAGTCATGAATATGTTCACAACTAATGTAAGTGAAGAGATCTGTTTGCTTTGGTAAAGTAACAGATCAAACAGATCAAAACCTACAACTTCAGTCAAACATATCAATCAACATTCACAATGTTTATATCCATTCCTTTCATCACTGTCCTTCTCCTGGACGTCCTAAAGATACAGATTACAAACTTAAATGCTGCAATTAATAACTTTCCCCACTAGATGGGGCTGAGTCATTTTAAAGTTTGTCTCTTCACTACAATAATGCAAATTAAAAAAAAATTAATCTAAAAGGCAATGAATACGATTTTATCTAGTAATTAGAAAAGTATCTAATCATACTTATTGTCACCAATTCACAAATGTATTTATAATTTGCTGCGATGCCCAACAGAAGCGTCACTTCGCCAAAACTTCACCAACACATTAATCATCTTCCTTTTTGGTTTTCTGTTAAAACAGAAACAAATTATTAATCCCCAAGTTCCCAAAGCCATATTTAATGAAAGGATGAATTTACAGCAGTTAAAATAAAACAGAATGAATAACTACATCTTAATTCAACACGTACATATACAGAGAGCTTACTAGACAAACAGGACACACCCTGCTGACAGACACACATTCTGGCTTTTAATACTTTTCACTTTTCTTTTTCTGTAAAATAAGTTGACTGTTGTAACTGTCTTTAAATACTACAGCTTGTGACCCAGCTGATGCCCAGCTGATTTGTATGTTTGTTTATGTCAGGCCACAATTTGTATAGAATACTTTACTGACCAGTTAATAAAGGAAGACGTGACTGAACGGGACATGGACCTTGGTTTGGACCGTGGCCCGAGTGCAGACCTGCCTCACGGTCTTATTGTCAGGATTGATAACAGATGCAGACTCCACACGAGGACAGTTCCAGTAAAACGGCTTTAATTTGACTGACAGGTTTGGTGCAACCTCAAAACACATGATAAATAAACACAAGGTACACTCTCTAACTAATCTATGCGGGGCAGACGAAGACAGGAAGTAACAACAAATAAAAACAGGAAGTAATAAACCAAAAGAGAAAACAACAAGTTCATAAACACGATGAGTCCAAACACAGATCCACTAAGACAAATAACATTTGTGGACAAAGCTCTAATGTGTTTTCTTGTGGTTAAACAGTTGTGTCAGAAGCTTAGTTGTCTCCTCTGCTATCGGTGATGGGAGAGAACGTTGGAATCTCCTCTGTGAAACAGAGCGTCACATCGGTGGACGGGGAAACAGAGCCGTCCGTCGAGCCTTCCGTCGCGGTCGGGTCATCCGTGGTGATCATGCCTGGTTTGGTGAGGCGCTCCTCTCCTTCCCTCATGGTCGTCATGGCAGCAGTACTCGTCATAGGTGGGCTGGTGGGATCTGTGACAAGAACTTCCTCTGAAGACTCGCTCGACTCCGAGGACTCGCTCGACTCCGAGGAATCAGAGGAATCGGAGGAATCGGAGGAATCGGAGGAATCGGAGGAATCGGAGGAATCGGAGGAATCGGAGGAATCTTGGTCAGAAGATTCAGACGAGCGCAAGAACCTCCGGTAGTTCCCGTTCAGCCATCCCTGGTTCAGGTCACTGTCGGCGATGTCGGCATCAGAGCGGATCTGAGGAGGAAATTAGGAAATTAGTCGTTACACTTAAAAACTACAGAGGACCGGTAGAAGAAAGGTCCAGGAATATATTTTACTTTCTTTAATATGGTGAGATTGAAGGGATCTTAGAGAGTTCACGCTTCCATCACGACCCGAAAGTCCCCTTATGAACTCCCAAATACATTCACTAGATCCATAGTTTCTGGATCTGCACTAAATTGCAAAAATTTTGAAAAACTTTCTCACAAAGACAATGAAAAGAAATTCCTGGATCTTTCCCCTGCACCAAACTTTAATGGGTTTTAACTGATCCATACAAAACAGAATTTCTCCTCCCATTGGTGCTGAATTCCGACTTTTGGACGAGTGCTATTGCCAAGCCGTGCCAGCTTTTGGAGATCAGCACGTCTATTGTGAAACAGCTAACAATGTCCGTCCTCTGATTGACTGCTGGGTGGGTCCTCAAACTATTTTCATTTTCTGCCCACAGAGTTATGCACAAGTCAAATTTTTACATTGTGGTATTGCAAGATGAATTTGCGGTGGTTCACTCACCGGCTTGGCCGAGGTGGTCGTAAGAACGACGAGGAGGAGGGCGGATGTCAGAAGCTTCATCTCTCCTCCTGTCAGCGAGGGAGCGAAGCCACAAACAAAAACAGTTACTGATACACAACCAGAAACAACACACTGACTCAGGCTGAGCACAACAACGAGAAGTGAATGAAACTCACATTTAATCCAGCATGTTCTCAACAGAGATAAATATTAAAATACTTGGAAAGAAGTAATCCATCATCGTCAGATAGAAATCAAAACAAAAACACTATCAAATGTGAACAATAAAGTAAAATAAAGGTTGAAACTTACCAGCAGATCTGATATTTGATCCTTTGTAAATTCTTTTAAATCCGGATTAAAACAAAGAGTCTCTGCAGCGGTGATCACTTTCTGTCTCAGTGTAGAAATATGTCCCACATCCATCCAGGGCTGCTTCATAAATACTGCCTGTGCAGACCGGGGCGGGGGGGGGGCAGGGCATTGATGGGCACCGGGTGAGGGGGGGGGGTGAGGATTGGGTAACACTGGGTTTCCTAAGGTTAGGGTAGGGGGGAGGGACTAAAGCGTGGATGAGTAAGAGGGGAAATGTTTTTATTTGGTTGCATGAGTTATGTTTTTAAATATTTGAGGTTTAATCCAAAGTAATACTTCCCAAAAAATCCCAGTCGATGTTTGCGTTGATCCACAAATTCAACATTTTCCTTGATTTCTATAAGTATATAAATGTTTAGGGGACTGATATTTATGAGTATGAGTAAATTGGTACAGATCCAAATAAAAAAAACTGGATCCAGTGAAGGATTTCCTGACATCAACAATATTTCCTTGTCTTACAAAAAATGTGTTGTGGTTGATGTTGACATAGGGCTGAAGATGTCTCGAGGTGAAAATCAGACGCTTTGACAGGATTAGATTGAGAAACGACAACTGGTGACGAAGGCCTGAAGATGACGTGGCAGATAAACACAGACAGACTCCTGGAGCGTTTTCAAGTCAGTGGAATCTTACAGTGGAGCTAGAGTGGAGACACACTTTGATCAAACAGCCGCGTGTGTGTGTGTGTGTGTGTCTGTGTGTGTAACACCACTATGCTACTTCATCTCCCCCCCAGGATTACATCACCTTGGCCACATTAGTAGCACCACCATCGTGAGGCGCACATTTCTGGTGTGAAGCGTTTCCTCTGTCTCACACTCGGCTCAGACTGGGATAGAACTGTCGAGCCTCTGGTTGGTGGACAAACCGCTAATAAACAAATGCAAATCACGATGTCCCATTTCATCTCCCTTGACCCTGCCCCTGTATATGAAGCGTCCGTCACTGGGACGCCACTCGCCTCATCAGCAGCAGCCAACCAACGTTATTACAGTGACAAACGATATCTACTTACAACCGTTATCAACCAACATCATATCAGTGACACATCTGACAGCCTCGAACAGATCATTACAGTGTTTACATCAATTATCTCAATGTTAGTCTATAGATAAGATAACACAAGCCAGGAAGTTTTTTGTTTCAAATTCATATATGGACACGGGAGTAAAGAACATAACCCTTCACTCTGACTGTTTACAGACTAGTTTTGGGTGCGTGAACAGCGATTTTTCAAGATTTCATACTTCCATTGTATCAGCGTTTTACCCACAACTGCTGCCATCTAGATTTGCTTCGTTCCGTTCATAAGGCATTCTGGAATATCCGTCTATCCCTTTGTCGGCAGTTCCCAAAGGCCAGGATGAGACATGAACCCACTTCCTGCCGTGAACACGGGGGAAATCAGGAATAACCGGGGGAAGTTTCAGCCACATCACTTACACACTTCATCCAGACCAGAACTATTCATGGGAAGATTTCAGCGGGTCAATTATCACCATCATCCAACCACAGTCTCTCCTCAGGTCACATGATAACCAGCTGTTGGTTCCATTTAAAAAAAAACTAAAACATCATCACAACAGGAAACTCGGTGGTTTAGGACATGAACCGAGGATGTAGGAGTTAACAGTAACCCCGCCCCTCGCCCCACCTGTCACTGTTTGAGGTCAGATTGTTTCCTCTTTCTGTTTTCAGGAATAAAGTCTGTCTTCATTTTATTTTAGGACATCCAGCTCGAGTGTTGTTGATCATAATCGACTGCCGAGTGTCTTAGTCTAATTTACAACATTTCCTGAAGGTTGTGCCACCGCTGCTGCAACACAAAGCTGCATAGCACCTCTCCCACATTTTTCAAAAGAAAATGATGAAATGCATTTTCTTTCCTCACCTTAAGATTATAATTTTATTCTTAGGATCTATTTATTTACTTTTCAGATTAAAATATGAAGAGAGAGTTAAAATGAAGTCTACATAAATGCTGCTTGCAGGTTTATCTCAAGATCTGTGCTTCCCCTGAACCAACAGCCGTGAGGTCACCATGATGCGTCACAATATGAGATGAACAATGAAAGGCAGCGGTGTGTGTTCCTGTTAGTAACACTATAATGAGTGTGTGGTTGAATCCTGAGTCATGTAAGCTGGCAGACAGGCTTACAACAGTATCATGATACCAGTTATTAATCAGGGCATCAACAGAAAAGTTGATGAGACAGAACACCGTGGGAAGATATCCAAAATCCCTGCTCGCATTTTATCTGTATAGCTCGAATTCACAAATCACAATCTGTCTCCTAGATCTTAACATCCCCTGTGGTTAACAAGAATAAAACTATCAAAAGAAAAGTATTAAACAGGAAAAATAAACCTCAGAGAGAGTCACATGTTATTGTTTGTGAGTGTGAATCAAAGATTGAAGGGTTAATTTGTTTGCAAATGACAAAAGAAAAGGTTTGTTTACTGTGTCCGGTGGGAGTTTAGCAGAAAACAGGCAGCATCTGAAACCATCGTGGAAATATAAGTTATCGTAGAAAGTTTTATTTCGAACAACAATCCATCTTTCTTGACTTTCTCTTCTTGGTAAGTATGCTAGCTAACATTGCTAAAGATGCTAATAGGGAAATGAACAATGATGCTTGTCTGCTCATGGTCTTACGGTAAAGGTCATTGGCGCTGAAAACAGACTTTGAAAGTTAAATGATAAAATTTAAAGGAACTTATTAATGATTCATCTCATTATACTTGTTAATGTTTTGTGTGGAAATCCAATCAAACGTCATTAATAAGTTTATTTAAACTTTCAACGTTTGTTTTCTGCTCTTTTTCAGGTCCAATGACCTTTACCGTAAGACCACGAATAGATGCGCGTCACTTTTCAAAGTGCGGCTGGTGTGACGTGTTTAAAACGTTCACTGATAAAGACGAGTGATATATTGATAAGATGGAAACTACCCAGAATATCTCACCATCACTCCTCCAACACTGGATGCTCTGTTACACAATATAAAGATGTTGTGATTTGGTTAAAGTCTGGTGAGGCGTCATCATTTTATCATAACTTTTGAATTGATTAATTCATCAGTATGTTTTTGATGATTCTTTGTGTTGGATTGAAGAATATAACTTAAAAACAAAACCGAGCTTCTAATCAGCATTTTCTGTTTTGGTTTATTTGTTGTTAGTGGCCTCAAATATTTTTGTATCCTCTTGAAGACATTTAGAATAATTTAAAATGGCTTAAATGTCCATTGTCCTCAAGCAGCAGCACCGTGGCAGCTTTTAATATCAGTCAGGGACTGAGGATGATGAAATGTTCATTCTTCACTCTGAGCTGAAGCATGTTACATCTGGTGGTTTATTAGTGACATCTGCTGGGATAAAAAAGTAGTGCAACCTAAATTAACTTCAGCTTCTCAGCTTCAGAGAAGAACAGAATCATTTAAAGTTAGTTCGTTAAAACACTTTATTAACAGCTTCATTAATATACATCTCAACATAAACTGGTTCAAATGGGAACTGGTATGTTCACTAACACCTAGAACTCCAAATTAATATTTCAGTTGATTTTTAAAACCCTTGAGGAAGCTTGATCAGGATATGATCAGTTTTCTTGTTGACTGGTGACGCGTGTTCAAGCTGCTTGTTTTCAGGTCTGTGGTTTCAAAGTGAAGCGAGGGAGGAAAGAACCTCTTCCTGTTTCACGTAGTCTGTCGCTGAGAGAAACGAGCAACCGCCTCCTCTTCATCCTCATGTGTCTGCTCTACCTCTTCAATCAGAATAAACACTTTAATAATTACAGTAGTTTTAATAATCATACCAGTCAGTACCAGCGACACTGACTTTTTTTTACATATTGTATTAGTTAAATAATCTGTATTATTCAAACAGTGAATTCAAAAGATAAATTCATTATTTTACATCATGTTGTTTAATATTAATCATTATTTGTCCAGATGTTTCTTATGTACAAAAAAAGTTTAATTACACCCACACACACACACACACACACACACACACACACACACACACACACACACACACACACTATTTAGGGCCTGATAATAACAGTGCAGCTTGAGAGTCTGCTCCCTCTATTATTACTTTTGGTGCCCAGTAATGATGGCAGATAGAAAGGTGGTGAACCAGTGATGCAAAGTATTACGATTTTTTTTGTATTTAGTATTTCAATGTCATAATTTCTTATTTATATTGAATACATAAATACACAATTTCCATCCTATGCACATTTTTAAACTTACGTCGTTCAAACTGACATTAAACTTGCAGGGAATTTAATTTAATTTGAGACTTGATAACAATATTATAAATTACTTTATGTTAAAGAAAAACTGAAATATATGAAACTTAAATTTAGAGAATGAAGTCCTTAAAGTGAAATATGTAAAGGATGATATTAACGGCATGGCTCTAGAAACAAAAACAGGGAAATTAAGTGTTTAACAGTAACACAAAAGTTAGGAGAGAGTTGAACACAACTGGTGACACACTGTATGTTAGTGACATGAGACTAAGATGAACTAAATCCCACAATCTGGGTTGACATCTTTAGACTGGAGAAGAAGAAGCCTCTGGAAGCTGGTTTGGGTAAAGTAGGGAGAGAGATTCAGAGCGTGGGCGGGAGAGGAGGAGGATTTCATGAGAAAGGATTTTAGATATAGAGGAACAATGGGAGGACAGCGATGACAGGACTGTTATTAAAGCTCCCAGTAATAAACGCTCTGCAGCCCAGTGAGGAGCAGAGATCCCACTGAATCCGCCTCAGTGTGGTGTATCATTTGTTTCACATATGGTTGTCCTCAAACACCGCTACGGATTTTGAAACTCTGAGTTATAACAATAATTAGAGTCACGAACCAGAACATCAACGTCTGCACCAAATTACAAGACAAGATATTGTTGAGAGATTTCACGAAAGCCGAGTTGAGCGTCATGGTTGAGCCAGAGGAAAGTTGGTGGAGAGATTAATCCGCTGGGTGCCATGAATTACTGATTCATCGGAATCTGTTCTATAGCTGTAGAGATATTTGAGTTTGGCCTGATGTGGTGGACCAACTTCCAGCTTTCCTTAGCATGGCTAAAAGCATATAGAGGCTTGTATGATTTAGATCTGCAACCTAGACGATTCACTTCTACTTCCTCTCACTATCCAGAAATGAAGCCATGGAGGAGGCTGAGCTTATGACCTATATAGCAACCAACCACCAGGGGCTGGCCCAGATGCTTTGGTTTCACTTTTGAGAGCCGTCATGGCCTCCATCTGTTTTCATCTATGACCTGCACCGTTTTAATTTTCCATCTATAAACATCACAGTGATTCACATTAATATGTTATCACTTTTATTTTACGAAAATATTGAACACAATCCTGTCAAACTATGACATTTAGACAAAGGCCTCTAAACTCTCACGCTATCAATCAGTAGTTTGCTAAATAAATGATATTCTATAAATACTAAATTAATTGGAGTCAGAAATGCAAAGCAAAGCAAAATAGTTATCGCCAATAACAATTAGGAAGGAAAAAGTCAGTTTTTAAGTCGCGGATCACAATGGGCGGCAGCTTCTCCAATCATGGCTCCGACCCAAAAATGTGTCAGATAGTAAAAGAAGCAGGCTTAAACTCACGTAGTGTACACTTGGCATAAAACGACACGTGTGTTCTCCGAGACTCGAGCTTTGTCTCGTCATATAAGTTTAAGTCGATAAATTAATATTTTTAAATGAGCAGAATCTCATTATTTCAAGTATGTTATAAGAGAGAAAGTTTAAAACTAGAACAAGCAAATCCACTGAACATTAATTCATCTGCGTGTTGTTGCTCCCGACAGGAAATGTTCGCCCTTCATTGTCAGTTCGGCCCCGTCTTAACATTTACAGCCTTCACTTCACATTTTGTAAAACTGTCCAGTGAGAATCCCTTCCCCTCTGATAAATTTGTTCGTTCTCTCTGCAACTGAAGCTCAGAAGCTCAAGAAAACAAAGATCAATGGAGATAAAACATTTGCAACTGAGTGGAGTCAAGTCATCGAACCAAGTATCACAGTAATGTTGCAGAACTTATTGCACGATTACACACGATAACAACACTGGATTCAAACGGCTCCCTCTGCAGGCTGAGGAGTGTCGGTGTCACCTCCAGAGTCGGAGGTCAAAAGGTGGGACATCAGGGGTCATACATAGGGTTGGGGAAGTTTCCCCAAGAGGTAAATTCTCTGTCCTGTAGACGACCATAGGATGCTCGTCTGTAAGTGGAAAAATAGAGTGAGAGATAAATTAGTTTACCAATACGACAGAAATCACACAAATGTATTCCCTGTAACAAAAATGTCATGACAATAGACTTACTGACGGAGGATAAGAAGAAATAAAGATAGGTCCTTCGGTTGTACGAAGATTTCTCATTAATCTAATTTAATCTTTTGCTAGCAGCTTTTATTCCTCTACTACAGGAATAACAGGGTTAGGGTTAGAGGGTTCGGCGGGAGGGTGACATTTTTGAGGAACACAAAAAAACAACAACTAAACAGTCTGACAATAATCGAAAGCATAGTACTCACCGGATCCTGTAGTAGTACAGTCCACCCAGCACTACGAGGACGATAATAAGGAACACGCAAACAATAGCTGCAATGCTTCCTGGAAAGAGACACAGGGGATAAAGGAAACAGTATTAAAATATACAAATAATATTAAGTTAAAAGGGCAATCAATGTGTTGTAAACATCCAGTTTCTATGGCAATGACTTTGAGGACAAAATACGCCAGGGAGTTGCTAAATAAAACAAAACCTTGACTGCATCAGTTTCTAAAAGTGTGTGAATGAGCTCAGTGGGTTCAGGAGGTCGCATGTCATCATTTAAATACAGTTCCCTGAAGTGTCCAGGCTGTTTACACTTCTCTCTGTGTCACCGACTTGTCCTGATAACTAACTCTGACTCTATGCACACATATCTTCAGAATCTTAACATCTGTTTTATAGCAAACCAAACTGAACTTTGAGCTTCTGCATTAATTAGTAATCCTATAACGGGGAACTGGTGCAACACACTCCAGATAGTATGTGTGTGTGTGTGTTTGTGAGGGTTTTGTGTGCGTGTGTGTGAATTGGTACGGAAGTCCAGAATTCAATCCATAAAACAAACCAAAAATCCAAATCACTTAATTTATATCGTGCAGCCAGTGTCTAAACGTAGTTCCTGAACTCGTATTCACCCACTAAAGCACATAACTGCAGGGGAAATACTTCCAATGTAGTTCCTGACATTATGATATATTTCCTCTTTTCTACTGGTCAAAGAAACCTTTAACATCGGGCTCTTGTCTGCAATGGGAATAAATACAATTGGCATTTACTCTTAAAAATACCTGCGTGTGTGTACCTGCTAATTCTGCTGTGAAATAGGTCGAACTTGGTCCCTCACGGAGAAAGTCTAGTTCAACATCTACCACCTGAGAAGGACGCTGTAAAAGTTCTCAGGTCAGACGTATTATCAGATGTAATAGTTATTGATCCTGAGATGGAAGTTGTCTTTGTTTAACAACTCAGACACAAGTAATTAGAAAATTACTGAATACTATCTCTAGTAGTAGCGAACATAACCGGGTAATTATAACAAACCGGGTTAAACTGACTTGTAATATCTTGTAATGAGTCATTACAATTTTACAGTGCTGTGTATGTTATGTGACGCAGGTCAGGTCAAAGGTCAAGCCGTTTTGGGAGTGATATGCTGGGCGGGGGAAGAACATCCTGGTGAAGACTTGACTGTAAAGCAAACAGAGGAGCTTCACACTTTAGCCTCAGATTGACCGAGCACTTAATCAGGTCCCAGAGGAGGAGGAACAGATAATAGGATGCATGGACTCTGTGCACGTCACCTTCTGCTTGCTGGTTTCCTGTGGGAGGGGTCATGCGCTGGACAAACATACGACACACACAAACACACACAGTTTACAGATAATACTGTAGGGTATTGTGTTCATTCTGAATTTAACACAAAGCTTTGTATACTGTTTGACAATATAACTTTTGCCAGGGCTGTTGATTGTGGAACTCGCAGGATTTGTAATAAACACCACCAATTATTTAGCTCAGACCAGATTTGTCTGTCACCAACCGAACTGCCTGGCCGCCTGGCAGCGTTCCCTCTACCCGTGCTCTCACTGCTGATCATGACCAGTTTCTTCAGACTGAGAAACACACATCATACAGCTTGCTGACTTACCAACAAAAATATAACCAAATATCATTAAGGCGCTTTTTACCTGAGCTCAGAGCTTCGGACTTGTTTCTGTCCTGATCCAGTGTCGAGGTCTGGGTTGTACTTGTGGTGCTGGTAGTGATGGTGGTGGTATCGGTGGTGCTTGGTAAGGTACTGAGGGTGGTGGTGTTGGTGGTGCTGTGGGGGGTGCTCGTGGTGGTGCTGTCGTTGGCGCTGTTGGTGGTGCTGTTGGTGGTGCTGTTGGTGGTGCTTGGTAAGGTGGTGGGGGTGTCGTTGGGGCTCGTGGTGGTGCTGTCGGTTGGGCTGTCGTTGGGGCTGTTGGTGGTGCTGTTGGTGGTGCTTGGTAAGGTGGTGGGGGTGTCGTTGGGGCTCGTGGTGGTGCTGTCGTTGGGGCTGTCGGTGGTGCTGTTGGTGGTGCTGTTGGTGGTGCTGTTGGTGGTGCTTGGTAAGGTGGTGGTGGTGTCGGTGGGGCTCGTGGTGTTGCTGTCGTTGGGTGCTGTCGGTGGTGCTGTTGGTGGTGCTGTTGGTGGTGCTGTTGGTGGTGCTTGGTAAGGTGGTGGTGGTGTCGGTGGGGCTCGTGGTGTTGCGTGGGCTGTCGGTGGGTGGTGCTGTCGGTGGTGCTGTGTAAGGTGGTGGTGGTGTCGGTGGGGCTCGTGGTGGTGCTGTCGGTTGGGCTGTCGGTGGTGATGTCGGTGGGGCTGTTGGAGGTGCTTGTTAAGGTACTGGCGTTGGTACTAGGGGTGGTGCTGGTGATGGTGCTTGGTAAGGTGCTGGCATTGGTTCCAGGGGTGGTGCTGGTGGTGGTGCTTGGTAAGGTACTGGCGTTGGTGCTGGTGGTGGAGCTTGGTAAGGTACTGGCGTTGGTTCTAGGGGTGGTGCTGGTGGTGGTGCTAGGGGTGGTGCTAGGAGAGATATCATTGGAGATGGAGATGTTGGAAGTGGCAACATCGGTGTTTAAGTTGCTTGTAGACGTCGGTGTAGGTGATGAGGAGTCTGCTGTTGAGATTGAACTGCTGCTTGTTGCCATGGTTGAATGGCTCCATGGCAACAGTAGACCTTCAAGACAAATCATGATTGTTACTTATCGTATATTTTAAACTATTGCGTCGCTGGTTCTTAACCCGGCTGTAACTGGTTGCAGAATACTTCCTGAAGCGTCCTGCAGTAATTGAGATTTAAAGATCATAGAACCTGAAGTTAAGATCTGCCAGGAAGGGATCTCGGGTCCAAATTACTACAAATTCCACATTGTTAAGGGATTTATACCAAACTTATTCGACATCCTTCTAACAATCACACAAACCAAAGCAGTGAAGACATAATCTCAGTGTCGGAGGTAACAACTGATGCTGTGAAGCAGGACGACACAAGAAGCTGTTTTGTTGTGAGTTTCAGCAAAGAATGAAATCAGGATGTTTTAAATTGACTTTTTTTAGGGAACAGGAAATTAATCAAAAGTGTTTTTATCATCCTGTGCCGTGGGCAGGTTGGTTTCGGTCATGTATTTATGTCAGTCTACCCACAGGTTTCCCAATAAAGGTCAAAGTCAAAGAAGCAGAACCTGTAGTTCATAAATATTTCCTGTAATTTCTTACTTGTTAAACAGAGATGTCAAGGCTCTGCATCACATCAATCATTTAACATTGAGGAAACATTTGGTTGTGGGACTTAACGTCCGTCATCTGTATACCAGCTCAGAAATCTAAATTTAAATATTTAAAAGGAAGTTTTGAAACAAGCCCGACTTTAGTGAACAGGAAATAATCTGACACAAACGGAAAGTAGAGTAACACCTGGAGAGATCTGAGCTCCATCCCCCAGTCAGAAGGACACACAATGAACCTGCGTATTCTGTATGACTAACTCCTTAATGGGGATAAGTGCTACCTCCTCGAGTCAGAATCTCACAACTATTGTAAGTTTTATTAGGTCACAACATTCACAGCAAAAGGAAACGAATGGAGGCTGAGAGGCTGAGTCAGGAAACGAAACCGAGTACTCACATGTTATCAGAGGGAGCAGGTGGACTCTCATCGTGTGTTCTACCGTTTGTATCTCCACAAACTGCTGCAGCTCTGAGCTCGACTCCCCCGTGGGACGCTGGAGTGTGAGTGTGGGTGTGTGGATGTGTGTGTGGCTGTGAATGTTGGTGACTGATTGTAGAAGCCGGGGCGAGGCTTCACAGTGACCACAGAGGATCATAAAGAAAAGAAGTCGTAAATACCCACGTTAACACTCAACACCAAAGGGAAGCAGTACCTGACATGTATTGGTTTATTCTTTTTGTATTTCATTGTACTTCATAGTACAGCTACATGGTTATTATCACCAATATCACTGTAGCTTCCCATATAGTGTTCTATACTACTACTGCATGAGCATTAACTGTATTAGGACTCAATAAATGTGTAAACAGTATTGATGTATTCATTATTTATCCAATGAATCAATTTAATTAACTCTTTTTGCTAATTTATTTACTGTTTTATATTGTTTTCTACTATGATGTCGCTACAGCAAAACTATGTACACCATGAAACATATCTGAAATATTCTAGAACAGTAATAAATCCTTATACAGTGCCCAGTACTTCTGCATAAGTGTAGAAAGAGAGCTTATTTGAGTAAATATTAATAAAATGTATTAAACTACTACTTTATTTTTCAGAATAAGTACTGAGGTCATTTTATTCATTGAATTATAAATAATCAAATATGGTCTTATTTTTTTTTCAATGTTAAATTGTTCTGTCCATAAACATAAGTAATTTAATCATAAATCATTTTGGTTGTAATTATAAATCCACGCCAGCAGAGAGCAGCACATAAACATTTCACTGAGTCTGATTGGCTCGTTCTTTCCTGACTAATCACATCCTTCCAACAAGTATCATGCAAATCTGTCCTGTAGTCTCTGATTAATTCTGTTGACTCACAGTTTAAAGACAGAGTGAAGGTGTGGAAACTCACCGTGCTCACAAACTAAGTTGTGGTTCTATTTGGTCTTCGATGAAAAGGATCCCACAAGCTGTCCAGGGACTGAAGCTAGAACATTTTTATTGACTCCAAAAAACTTTGTCTTCTCATTTTTCAGCCTCTGTCTTGTCTGTTTCTGTCCCTGAAGACTTTCAGAAAATGAGCTGAAAGTCGTTTTATCTTTTTCAAAGGGTCACAGCATTCGCTCCACGTGGAAATATCTAAACGTCTGATATGAAAATTTCACTTGCTCAGTCTCAGACTTTATGTGATGTTGGATTTGAAACGACAGCAGACCCTGGTTTCAACAACACAGTCTCCATGTCCTAGAGTTTGAAGTAAGATGTTTATGTGACAAAAAGCTTAGAAATGGAGATCAGGATTTAAAAATTATGCCTAAAAAAGAACAAGTAAGCAAAGATGACATGATGTTGGTGCTTTTTAAATTTGTTTGGCGGCCTCTGGAAAACATTTTCCAGAAAATTGCCAGAAATCTAGTTTGTATTATGAACCAGCAGATGGCAGCATACTCATTTACAATGTGGCCTGTGCTTTCAAAAATGAAAGTAATTCATGGAAGAAATAAAAACTACAGATAAAAACATGATAAAATACTAAGGACTAGAAGTTTACTGAGCTCACAATACATGGATCTGGTCATATTGTCATCATCATGACAAAATACACTTAATTACTATTCATTTTCAGTCTGCTCAACATATATAATCCTGGAGGGACATGAATTCAAACTGCTAAGTTCTCATGATTAAGAAGCTGGAACCAGCTCAATTTCTAATGTGAATCGGTGCAGTTATGAATGAGACAGTCCTCGACAGCGAGAGGTTTACATGCACCTGAGTGAGAGGCGAGGATAACGGACTCCTCACACTGTGACCTCACCGGGAGGAAACTCCCTCTCCTCCCAACCGGGTGACTAATTAATAGGCCCGGCTGCTGATGGCCCTGAATTAGTTTGCAAAACAAATGAGGACGGCCGCCGTGCCACTGAAACCTCTGTGGGGAAAGAAAGCCTGGCTTGAATGAATAAAAGGAACTGTACTTGTCTAATATCTGAGAAATAAGATGGAACGTGGCATACGTGATAGATCCTGAAGGTGCAAGTGATGATGAGGATGTTTAAAAGCTCCGTGAGGAAGCAGCTCGAGTCCTCGCAGGTGAACCAGCGCCCCACCCGGTCATTACAGAACTTCATGTAACACCGGAGATGGAGGGATGGTGCGGCTGCAAAATACCAAGAGGCTACAACATTAAAGCGATTTTTTTCAGGTGCCAATTAATCAATGGAACAACGGGGGTAATTATCTGTGGAGTGGCGAAAGCAGTTTGATTCAAATGTGCTGTTTGAATGGAGCCGGAGTTTAGCCTCCTCTAGAGTTAGAGCTGAAAAGAGGGATCCGTCTGTCTGTGTGTGTTTGTCCACTTCACCCTGTATGTTTATTAATTATCATTAAACACAAGCACAGAGGGGAAACGTATCAAAGCAAGAGAAATTCAGAACATTTAAGCACATGATGATAAATTCTGAGTGGGGGGGTAATTGTTGGAATTAGATTTCATGTAGTTGATGGAACATTTCAAAGCCAGAAACGTTAATATTTCAGTTTTTATTCATTGACCTCACAGGTTCGTCCACATTATCCACACAAACTTTTTCCTTCTTAAAAACTTTTCCTCCATCAATTTACTCTGGATGTAGCTCTGACCCTGAAACCTGGTAACACATCATCTTGTGTTAAAGACAGAAATCAAATCAATTAGAAGATGTTTAAATAAAGAAAATCAAGGAGGAATAGAAGATGGGAAATAAACTACATTTCATCGTATATAACTACATGATAGAAGCTCACGTGGTTGCTCTGAGCAGGTGGAAGTGATTTCATCGTTCTCTTTTTAGAAAAGCCCCTAAAGTATCGTTGCTGTTCTCAGTGTCACACGCCCCCCGTGTTGGCAGTCGCCCGACCTGAATGAGCCGGTGACATGTCACAGGAATCATTTTTGCACAGTTCTCTGCGAAGTCGTAACACAAACAGCCGAACCAGGTCCGGTAAGATTTGCATTTATATTGACGGCAGGGATGTGGTGATTGATGCGGCGGCTGCATCCTGGACACAGTCAGATAAAATGGATCATCCGGGAACCTTTTGGTCTTCGGCACCCTCTTTATCTTTTGTGTATTTCTGTTTCACACATTGTTCTGATGAAGTCCCGAAGGTCTCTGTGACGGGGGTGACAAAGCTGGGAGAAGATGCCAATATGAGAAAGTACAGAAGGGACAGAGAGTAACCCTTTTGCTTTAGTACAAACCTTGTCGTACAGCGTGTGGGAATCTGAGTATCTTCTGGTTTTAGATCGTTCTTCTAACTAAACACAGGGTTTTTAAAAGGTCGCGTTGAGCTAAATGGTCAATAATTGGCAGAATAATCAATAATCAATACAAACTAAGTTCTGTGGGATCATACATAGCATGCGTATAGTTTTAAATTCCATTAAACTCAACATACACACATATTTCTTGTCACTTTTCAACTCTTCTCCACAACTACCGTACCAGTAAAAATGTTATCCTGCATGTTCATTAATTTAAGCTTAATTATCTTATTTTATCTGTAGCTATTAAATCGTGATTTTTATCTGAGGTGTCTCATATCAGTCCGGCTCAATTATCTTCAATGGGATTTTTTCTAACTGATAGAGCAACGTGTTTTCTCCCTGAGGATCTGAATTGTGTATAAACACCTACTAATTCATTTTAATAACTTTGTCCTCACGTGAATTATAATGGGATTTTAATGGAAGTTTGATTCCTTTGAGATAAACATGGTTTCCTGCAGTTGTCCTGTGAGCTGCTCTATAAAGTGAGAACCTGTGTGAGGCTGCTGCTGCTGCAGACTGTTCCCCAGCTCTGGAAATAACCGGAAGGCAGAAACAAACAAGGCTCTGTGACTGACAGGAACTCTGGCATTTTTGAGATTATAGAGGTGAGGCTTTCTTCCTGTGAATAAAGTGTCATCCTGGGTAATCACGTGTGGTATTTTCAGACACAAGAACCATATGAAAGCCTGGGCAACTTTTAAAAATGCCACGGGGATTGTCTGTACTTATTTACACAGAGTTGTGTGTGGTGACTTTTACAGAAAGACGAGCAGAGTGCAGGAGCTTTTCAGGAGCTCAGCGAGAGACTGAGGAGAATCTGAATGTTCAGTGGCTCCTATGTGAAATGACTTCGTTGTCTATTTTAAACATTATTTGTGTTCACTGTGTCCTCTGCTTTAATTATGAATTTACTGTTGGGTAAAGCGAATTGAAATATTCGTTGGCTGAAGGTATTTGCTTCTTCCAACAGACGTACAGTTGGACTCATGGATGAACTCATTAGAGTTTGGTGGACAGAGGTCAAAGGGTCATGATCACTGGGACCTTACAAAGCATGTCTTGTAAACACAATATTTCAGGTTCCCCTCAGTTTTGGCACGGATGGTGATTTAAACTCATGGATGAATTGATTAGTATTAACATGTGTGTCTTGATTCTGACCAGGCGCCCACCTGGAGTCAAAGATGAATTGATCAGATTTTAGAGGTCAAAGGTCACGTTGACCTCATGAATCTGGAAAAAGAAAATAACGAGACAGGAGCTCCGGGGGACAGGCAGAAGATTTCCACCCGACCCTCACAGGATTTTAATCCCAAAGGAACCACGGCCTCCTTCTCTCTCTCGCTGGCAGAGCCCGAGATCAGCAGCTGAGCTCTGAATTGAAGCCGAGAGAAAATAGGTCACATGGAAACTGATTTCTCATTTCATCCCGACCACGCTCCATACTGTCCTGCTCATTCTCATATGTCTACGTTAACTATAGATATAAAATAGAGAGATCGGTTGTAGTGTCTTGATGAAACCAGAAGAGGAGGCTGTAAAAGCAGAAGATTATACAGACAAATACATATTTCTCTGGATTTATTATTTTCTGCTCTGGACAGAGACTCATTGTGTTTCCGTTAGAAATAAACCTTCAAATAGAAGTTAATGTTTAGAGAGACGCACACTGTTTTCTCTGTTGGTGTTACCGCACATTTGGACACAAAATAACATTTGTATATTCTCATAAAATGGTTCCTTTCTACATGAGGTTTGGCTGTTTGTTGTTTAGCCACCACCGACCTATCGTCATCCTGGTTTCCAGCAGCAGCAGCAGCAGCAGCAGGGAGCTGTTTGCTGCAGGGAGCTGTTTGCTGCAGAGACGCTGTGATCAACCTGCTGTTCACATTTGTCCAGCATCAAACAGCAGGAAGTCAGAATCAAGCTGGTAATCAAGGGGACTGACGAGGACCGCCACCCGATCGTCTTATCGAGGTCCCAGAGGTCTGACCGTCCACCAAGTGGACTTCAAACATCAATTTGTCTTTATTCTTGTGGATCACAGTTCTTTAACCAACACAATTTGAATTGCATGGTGTGATTGTGTTGCACAAAAGCAGTTTATCTGGATTTGTCTTTAAGTGAAGGTGCCTCGGTTCCTTCTGATCGTACCAGCAGGGGTTTGGAGGAGATGCTCTGGGAAGAAGTGACCTGTAACGACCGGTTTGAATTCCAAATGTACAGATTAGTGTTGCATCAGACGAATCTGAAGTACACTGCATCCGCTCTTGGTGGATCGGTGAAATAAAGCAGGAATGTTAATGGCAGCCGTCAATTATTCACTTCAGAAAATTGTCACAAAAGCACTTTGTCGGATTCTCTCCAAACATAATTTGACAATTTTGCTTTTGAAACGAAAATGTCTGAAAGGAAAACATTCTCAATTTGCTGTTTTAGAAAATGAAATACCCAGAACTACTCACATCTGAGAAGCTTTTAGGTTTTTAGTTTTTTTTTCACTTTAAAAAGAAAGTCTGGTTGAGATGGAAAGCACCGATGACATTATGATATATTAAGAATTAAATCCTGTCCAGTCGGGACCTTTGAGACAAAGTGAACTCTGAGGGTGAACCCGTCAGTTGCATCGTACAACAGACAACATGACCTCTGTTTGTTACTTTGGTAAAATACGTCAATGTCCTGATTGTCCACTCAAGACGTTAATTTGCTTCCTGCTGATTGGTCAAGAGGGCATGAACTAGGTCCAGCTGACAGTGAGAATTCGAAACCGGCCCCCGGAATGAAACGTGAGAGCCCTGGTGCAGAAATGTATAAATCCCCAGAAGGTTCCCCTGGTTATTGTCGGTTAAACACCACAAACTATATTTCCTCTTCGGTGGAGTCACTTCTAATTTCAGCCTCGGCACAACGTCCGTAATGTAAACGTCCTTTTCAAAGTGTGGCGTCTACTTTCTCACTTATCTTGAATTCACATTGTGTCCGTTGTGTTACTGGAGATTGAATTTCTCCTTGTTTGCAGTTCCCGGAACACAAACACTCCTCACGTCCTCTCCTCATCCCGGTCGCGCCCACGCACACACATGAACACAACGTGATTCTCAGACAACACACCCAGGCCCCAGCCGGAGATGGATGTCATTACACTGCATCGTCTGAGTATTCCAACTCAATCAGAGGTGATACAAAAGACCTTATCAGAGCTGATGAGCTGCCGTCTCAAGGCCCCTTCTTCCTTCTCCTGCTGATTGCGGCTATCAGCGGCCTCGTGGGTGAGACGCCGCCTGATGACGCCGCTCTCTCAACGAGCCCCTCTGCCATGTTGATCCTCGGAGAGGTGATGTCCCCGGGAGGCGTCGGATCAACTCGCTGAGTGGCGTGCGGCGCGCACACAGATTAATGTTAGATGTATCGCACTCTGCGGCTCAGTGTCACAAACCGTGGGCTGATCTCATTTTCTTCTCTTTCAACATTTCAAATAACCGTCATTACATTTGATAATCAGAGCAGCGCGTTTGTTTTAGTGATATTTTAGAAGATGATCATAGAACATATGACAGAAAAGGGTTATATTACACTTTATCTATCACAGCTGTCACCTTGTCTCGGTCCCATCCACTAACATAGAGGAGGCAGGGTTTGGGAACTATTTTGCAACCAGTTTTATTTTGCATTTTGTAATTTCAGGTCAAATCTTAGCTGCATTTGTCTGGTTTGCTCTGGTAATGATATAAGAGGGGAGATGATTAAAGCTGTTTCAATGTGCATATCAATTTCCCATCCTTGCATATTTATACTTTGACCTCAATAATAAAAGACACGATTATTCCAGGGTCGTGAACTGGAACTTAAATCCCGTGGAGTTTGTAGAGAACTGACAGTCGTCCGCTCTCTCACATCACATCTCGTAATTCCAGAGAAATTCAGGATCACTAGAGGACTAACAAGCCAGTTTCTTCAGGGTGTGAACCCCTCGTCTCTTTCTCTATGTGATCTTATTAATCTCAAATCAACATATAGAAATGTTTGTGTCCACTTAAGAAGCCGGCTGACTGTGAACATCCCGTTTCATTACTGAATATTAGCTGTTCATGTGGCCTTATGGATGTAAAATTCACTGTTCAAGCCATTCACTATTTATTCTAACCTATTTTGTCATGCAATGCACTTATTGTCACTATTTAAGACGAACACCAACCTTTTAACAGCAACCGTATCTTTGTGTTATTTAAAAACGTCCATTGTGTAAATACAGTGTGTACGTTTTTATGACTTACGCTTCTCTTCCCTGTTCCCTCGTGTCGTCCACTCTTTTTTCTTTCATACATGTTTTTGTCGTCATGTTTTCAACTCCTATGTGGCTAAATAATCCCAGATCAATGCACTTGACATGTACAGTCCTAAGTTCCCCCCCCGGGAACCGTGTTTGTGGGACACGTTCCGTTATGACCATTATCAACTTCACCACGACGACCCAAATTCTAACGTTTTCCACATGTTTTCCGCCGATCCGCTGTTACCATGGCGACTAAAAGCATACGACTTGTTGTATTTGTCGTTGTGTTCTCGTCGGAGCGTTTTTATGGCGCGAGTCCACTTCTCACAGGACAAGGAGCGTAATTTAAGATTTCAGAACGCCGCCTGGATGGAAACCACGTTGTGAAAGAGCAGGTTGGACAAAACACTGTGTACAATAAATTGTTCATAGTTTACACAGAGACACAGACTTGAACTGCTGAGCTGGGACACAAATACAGAACTACACTCGTCTTGGTTTATGTTACTGAACTACTCGGACATCTTTTCTCCAAATTTGGAATCTGCTGTTTGATCGGGACATCAGTGAGGGGACTGAATGTTTTGACTATTTCATAATTTGGGTGAGCAGCTACCGTGAAGCTGCTGAAAGTGACTTTGATCAGTTTCTGTGTCTCTCCTGCGACGGAGCTCAACACGTTGTTCAAACCGACTCAGCAGTTAATAACACGGGACACTTGTTTAGAGAAGAGCTGCAGGAACGTTTGCTCCAGTGTCCAGACGACGTTCGGAATTCACCATGAAAACCTGCTTGAATATTGTTTGGGGAGAAGGTTATTGGTTTTTACCGCCGTCGAGGTTTACGTGTTTGTCTGTTTGCTTGTTTGTTTTGTCGGCAGGACTACACAACAACTACCTAACAAATTACCATGAAAGGAAGGAAGAGACACGATTCATTTTCAATTTCTTTCACATTGCGAAATAGCTTAATTTCTCAGGGAATTATTCATGAATCTTGATGAACAGAATCAGGAGCATTTGGGCGCGTTTATGAAAATTGGTGCAGTTTGATTGAGTTGAAGGAGACTGTGAAACTGGATTGAAAGATCTTTGGCATCGTAATAATGAAAATGTAAGAAGCTTCTATCTCCAGTCAAAGATATATATAAAAAATATAAAGATCCAGAATAATATGAGCACGTTATTTAAAAAAAACTGTGGAATCAGTAAAAGCTGCAAAGAAACAGTAGTGGGACCCGAAAAATTACATTAACATAGAAAACTATAGGCAGAGAAAACATTAAGGTTGTTGCAGTTGCAGTGTTTGTTTGTGTGTGTGTGTGTGGTGTGTGTGTGTGTGTGTTGTGCATGTGAGTGCTTGTGCACGTTCAACATAGAACAAAGCAGCAATGAATCATCACTTTTAGACAAGTCCATAAGTTAGTTAGTGTTGTACGTGATCCTTTGTAACTTCAGCTATAGACCTTTACATGTCCTTTGCATGAGCGCTCCTGGGCCTTTGGTTGTCATCATCTGTGCCCTGTGTCTGACACACACACACACAGAACCACACACACAAACACACACACACACACACATACAGTTACGCAAAGGGCATTTGGACGGAGAGAACTCAATGTCGAGTGAAATTGTGTCTGGGTCATTTCTGATCTATCTGCGGAGAAATCATTTTCAGCCGGGACACGGGTCAGGAGTCTGTTTGGTCTGGACCTTCAGATGAGTCTGTTTAGTCTGAACCCATATTAAAGGTGGAAAGTCTTGACATGAAAACTGAGACTCTAGATCCCTTCGTTTATTGCTTATCCGCTCTCTTAAAGAGACGCTACCTACTTACCTAAGATAATAACCTATTCACACTGGGACACTTTCAGAGGAATAAACATATGAGTCATTACTCCAATAATGACAAAATCAGTTTCCCCGCCCCCCAAACTCTCACTCAGAGGATGTGAGGAATCTTTAATTGTGTTTATTGCAACAGCTCACTTCCTCCCTCTGTAAAACCCTCATTAGAGGAAGTGGTGGAGGAGGCTCATGTCTAACTTCTGCACCCTGGACACATGCAGAGAAACTGAGTCTCTTTGCTCTCAGACAGAATCACTGTTTCCTCCCGTGTCCTCGCGTCGCCCTCGGTAACACCCAAACTCTGACCTCTACCTCACCGACATGAATATGGAAATAAGCCTGGAAATGATGTCGCTGAATTGAACCGTCTCCTGATTCGTGTGACACATTTATTAAGCATTGGGTTCGGGACTAATGAAAGTTGTTAACCCACAAGTCGTCTCCTCATCCGGGACAAACCAGGTCCGACACTAACGTCCACTTTGAATCAGGAGGCACGAACACTTCTGTAACACGCAGATCACGAAAGGTTTCAAGTGTCTAACGAGCTGTGGAAATAAAGCTTCACACATAGAATTTATCAGAAGCTGTTTAACGATTATGTTTGTCTGCACAATGTTAAATGTCAAATGATTCAGTAATATTTAAATTATTTAAAGGACGATTTATTTGAAGCCTAAAATAAGATCTGATCTAAACTGTGGCTCATGAGACGGCATCATCGATCAGATCTCGACCGACGTAGAGGTTTTTTGTTTAATGCCTGAACTGAAATGAGGGAGTTAACATTTTTTATTAATAAACATAAATAAACACTGCTTTGACATGGACAGACTTTGAGGTATGAGGCTTCTAGTTCTCTGTTCTTATGTGAACTGAAGGAACATAACTTCATTCCTCCAATCGAATGCTTTTATCTAAACCCTTTTCATTTCTTAAGCGTGATGATCAGTTACTTCTTCACGTGTTTGTATGGAGCATTGAGATATTTGAGATATTTGTATGTTTGCACCACTTTCAGGGTGAGTTCTTCATTTCTGTATCTGTGACACAGGAACACGTAAACAGCAGAATCACTCCTCTGTCCAAGTCGTCTGATTTTCCCATCAAGAGTCCTAAACGTCTCACATTTCATCCTCTATTAAGACTGTTTGTTCCTAAGGTGTCTGGTGTCTCTCATGGGGGGGGGGTACTGTCTCTACTGCTGAAAGCTCAGAGATGAAACTGATATAAATGTTTAACCCGTGAATAAAGCAGCAAGTCACAGAATCTCCCAAAATGTCAGGAGCTTTTAGATGCAGCTATTTAGGAGAAAAGACTTGGCCTGGTGCAGAGGGACGCCGCCCTGACGGCTGGGGAGCGCAGGACGACAGCTGACTGGGAATGAGTGTGGACGGCTGAGCCACCGCGGGGGGGCCCCGGCAGAGGGTCGTTGTCTGATGACCTCGTCCTCTCTGCCGTGGAAAGCTGATCTGACAGCGCGAGGCCCGAGGCCGCGGACGCACATGTGGGAGAGCAGATAGCCACCAGGAGCAGCCGCCTGACTGACAGACGAGGTGCCAGGATGACTCTGAGAGGCGTCCGGGCCATTAACGGCTCAGCACCATCAAGGAAACGATCAATTAAACAATTAGGGCAATTAGTGCTCAGTTTTAACATGACAGTTTGAGTCTTTGACACATGGGGTCAGAGTTCAGTCCCTGAAACGCTCCTGGTCCTCACTGTACCTGCTCGTCAACACCTGGACACCAGATGTTAGAGAAAAGTAAAACTTAAACTAAAAGATAAGAAAAAGATCTTTGTGTAGGGGTTATTATAAATCTCTCAGCTGTGTGAAGTTGCACTGGGAGATGAGTTGGTAGGAATCCTTGGGCACCTCGGGACTAGCTGAATGTTTGGAGTGGAGCACCACATGGGTTCCAGTCCCCTCCGCGGCGAGGCCCTGGTTTGATTCCTGTTTGCTGCGTCACTCCCCAAAACTCCACTTCCTGTTGGTTTTGCCCTGTCGCCACTGGCCCACACGGAACATGTCTGTAAGCAGAGCAAAGAATAAATATCCTTTTGTGCTTTTGAATAATTTGAGTTCTGAGCTCTCAACACAAATCAACTCAATATTCTAAATTCACATGGAGCCTCGTCCTCCAGCTGTTCCCCCGATGCTGTCGTTAAGATCAGCGTTAACAACCAGTCCAGCTGCATTTCCTGATATGAACAAATTCATCCTTCACTGAATCATTTCCTTCCACAAACACTTTCTCTATCTCTCTCCATTTTATTATGGTTCATTAAAACCTGCTGCTGTCGTGGAGGTTGCTGCGGTGGATGTTATTTTCTGATTGTGTGACAGTTACATATAAATGCTGGTCAGTGACCGGTGCAGTCGTGTTAACCTCTTATGGCTGATTGCACAGATGAGGTGCTAATCAGCTCATAGAAACTTTGGAGGAGAGGTCAGGTACAG
This sequence comes from Pseudopleuronectes americanus, assembly GCA_038501795.1. Classification (NCBI taxonomy): domain Eukaryota; kingdom Metazoa; phylum Chordata; class Actinopteri; order Pleuronectiformes; family Pleuronectidae; genus Pseudopleuronectes; species Pseudopleuronectes americanus. The sequence continues at coordinate 17,736,799 of CM076733.1, read as the reverse complement.
CCTACGCTGAATTACGCCCATTTTTTTTATATAAACTGCATAATTTAATAGATTCATGCATTTCAGGTGTCGCATATAAGAGATGCCGAGATTATGGGAAATAAATAAAATGGTTTCTTCCTCTCGATGTACAAAAATGAAGCCAAAATATACCGGAGATGGATTCCTCCCCATCTTCTGACCTTAAATCAGAGCATCACTATTGAGGCGACCACTGGTATTTACAAAACAGTCTTTTCAATCTTTCCATTTCCCTGTTCTCAGATGATTCACTGTGATTCTTCAACACTCAGCAGCCTCCCTGGTCCTTCACCGGCCAATCACACGACTTCTCCTTCACTCAGTCCTCGTGTCCGTCAGCCGAGCAGACATTAGCCCTTCACATTAAGAGCTCGTGAATAGATTTACATCTGCAGTCATCATTAACTGGAGGATTCTCTCAGCCTCCACACATCATCATCCTCCTCATCATCATCTTCTTCATCCTCATCATCTGTGACGTCATCATCTTCCCTGCCGTCATCTTCCTCACGGTTGTCATCACATCACACCCTCCTCTTCTTCAGTCTCATCGTCATGATCATACTTCCTCACATTGTCATCAACCTCATCACCATCTTTAACAACATCCTTGTTTCCTCTTCCACCATCTTCATCACCTTCATTATCATCATCATCATCATCATCATCAACAACATAATCCATTTCACTGTCATCACGTTAGATTTTAACACTTTAATTAATGATGAGCTGTTATCAGACATGAACTCCCAGGAAATCGTGTCTTGACAGTTTCTGAAATGTCGCCTCTAATAATCCAACATTTACAATATAATCAACTAATTGCAGATATGAGAATGAAGACATGTATGTGCAGCTCCTGAATCCCACAGAGGAGAGACGTGTTGGTGGATCACCTCACTCTGAACCTCTATTTGGGCCCCTGATAACAGATCTTTTTAATATGACCGTCCTCGTCAACATCGCAGGACGGTGGTGAGGGAGCCAGACGGGGAGATTGAGCGAGAGCCAAAGAGTTTCCTCCCGTTCGGTTTGGCCCCGCGTCAAAACTTATTAGACAGATAAATGGGGTCATTTATTCGTCCCCTGAATACCGGCTCGATCAGATAGCAGCCGGCCTTTCACTGCTGCCACCATCTCGCCGCATCTGTTGACCCGTGCTGGCACAGCCGCCGGTGATGTGGGCTGCTCCGGTGGCTTCTCCATCTCACCAGGAAACTGTTTTGGTGCAAATTATCTTTTGTTTCTGTCCAGATAAAGTTCTGATCTAAAGGTCAGACGGTGGATACGTGGTTTCTGCTACTGTTGTTTTCCTTCTTGCACCTCAAGCTTTTAACTTTCATTTATTTTATCAGTTTTACTTACAGCCTCTCTGAGTCGGTGTGTATGTGCTCCCTGTGTGTGTTTCACTCAGACCCCTGCTGGAAAAAAAACAGACATCCTTGACCAGTTTCCTGTATCCATGGTGATAGGAAGTGCTCTCCAATCATATTCCTGTATTGTGTGTTAGGGAAACGCTCAGTTTCCTGCTGTTTTCACCGGCTTCCTCAGGAATCTACACCGGGTCCTGGAGAGCGGCTCAGTCTTAACATGGGCTCCTCTCGTCGTGTTGGGTTTCTATTTGATCTTAAGTTTTCGACCCGATCAAATTCAAATGACGTGAGTTGAACATTTTTCTTTTAAATAGTCAGACGTATAGATTTAATTCCGTTTTTATGACAGTAGGGTTTCCCTATGAATGTCTTTTTGAACGTACATTTTATTCCAATCGTTTAGATTATTTGTTAACACATCTTAATGTTAACTTATTTGCTGCAGGACTCTATGTAGAGTTTAAGAGCAAAGTTCAACTATTTTATAAGAGTTTTGTCGAAAAAGGAAAGTGAAATTTGATTTTAAATTCTTAGAGGAGACACAGAAACAACTGCAAATGACTTTTACTCTAATTTAATGTTGTCGAAGTCAAATGTTAATGTGTTTTTCGATATTAAAGAGTAACTCAACATGGGGCTGAAAAGCTGTGTTTTGTTGTCCCTCTGTGTTTGCAAGTTGTTATGACAACACTGATGGGTGTGGCTTTTAATTATGTCTACTGGATCTGTAAACAAATTGTTTAGTTGCTCTGCCAGTAGATAACTTACCTCTTCACTGTATTTGTATATCAAAACAACAGTATTCAACATAATTCAATTTAAAAGACAGATTTAAAAATGACGCCTCATTTATCTTCATGGGAAGTTGTGATCTTCATCTTGAAACGTGCAGTAACTGAGAAGTTTTTCTTCCAGAACATCGTAAAAAACAGTTCCAGCCTCTTGAAGCTTCGTCCTTGGAGACACCTGCTCCTTCTTCAACATGGGGAACTGATTCATCACCGTCAAGCAGAGCTCCACCCCCGACCCACAGGGATGCAGATTGGTCATCAGGTCACTGGTAGGACCCCTCTGCAGATCCCCCCCCAGCCGAGCCTGCCCCCGATCCTGCAGGACACCATCCTGGTCCGAGCCTTCATCCACCCCAAAGCAGGAGATGGAGGGACCCCCCCAGCCTCAGACACCACAGTCCCCCCGGACCTGCAGCCCACTGGGAGCTGCTGGGAAGTCCTGCTGGAGCTTAGATACGAGGGTGGCCGTGCTGCTGCTGACTCTGGCTGGAGCGGTGATCCTGCTGCTGCTCTACAGACTCCTGCGGTTCAGACACAGGTGAGTTCAGGATGGTTATTTAAGATGTGGAGGAATTTGCTGTCTCCAGATCAGCCAGATTCTCTTCAACCGGCTTAAAATCAATATCCTCATTTGACCTGTGTCACATTTGTTTTGTGTTGCGTTGTGCAGGCTGAGCGTGGAGAGGGCGAGGAACGCTCTGGAGTACCACGGCTTCTACCGCACAGCCACCTACACACTCAAACACCCCCCACCGCCGGGTCAGGACCTGCCGCCCAAGGACAGAACCGTCCCTGACGCTGACCCGAGGGTCCAAACTGTAATCACAGTGACACCAGTTACCATCGTCCCTCTGCCGGCCCCGCCTGTAGCTACTCCACCCCCGCTGCCGCTCCCTCCACCTCCCGCCCTGCATCCCCCCTCTCCCCCTCTGACACCCTCTGTCCCGGCTATCCCCCTCCACCTGCCGGTGATCCACACCACCCCCCCCAGCCCTCACCTGTCGTGGGGGGCCTGCTCGGACGCAGACGTCTACTCTCGGATCGGAGCGTTCAGGGCGTCCAGGCTCTCCAGCCTCTCCAACCTGTCCAGCCAGTCCAAGGTCATCCTGTTCGAACACTCGTCTCTCTGAGCTCCGACGTGGATCATGAGTGGAGAAGTGTCGTGATGGACAGGACATGATGATGAGTATACATTCTGAATGCTGTCTATTTGATGTTCAGATCGTTTCAGGGATGCACGAGTTCGGGGATCGAACCTGATTCAGTCTGGAGGAAACGCTGTGCGACCAGGACACATGGACAATTCTTTCCCTCGATAATATTTATGTATATTTACATCTTCGTATTCTGAAACCTGGACGAAAGGCTGCTGGTCTTTTCCTGTCAAGTTCATCAGAGCTCGTCATCCAATCAGAGCCTCACAATCTCTTGACCTCACAATTATCATATTTTTACAGCTCATTGATTGGATGTACAATTTTAACAACAACTTTTTCTGTTGCTTTTCTTTCATTTAAATGCATCACCAACATTTTCCCTTAGGGGAATTTAATCCAACAGCAAGTTTTTTTATAAATTAATTTAAAAACGGCCTACGTACACCTGTACAACTATTGAAGACATCATCTTTCAAGTAATATAACAAATTAGTACAAGTCTTAAATTTGAGTGATCGATGAAATATGAATTTGAGACTTTACAAACTTTGTAATTCCACTGGCTATATAACAAAAGATGAGATTATTTAAATATATTGTGGACAGTGCAGAATGTTCACTTTCCACCATTAAACTTTTTGTATATTTTATAAAACATAATTTATTTATCCAAACCACACTGTGATGTTTTATGCCAAAGAATAAAAGTTGGCATTTTCTCAGTGTCATTGTATCTGAGTTCATTGTTTCCACTTCCTGAACTGGTTTTCCGTGGCAGGGTCTCCTCCCAGTTTCCCATCATCCTCTCTGTTTCCTCTGTGTGTTGCTCTCTGTATCGGTCGTCACTCCAGATTCTCTTTTATCCAAACAAGAGTCAAAATCTTCAATTGTTCAAATTCAACACCTCAGTAAGGTTATCACTGAAGCACTGACAGAAGTCTCAGTCCCCTTCTGCACAAATGAGCTGTGAGGCTGTGGCTCAGGAGGTGGAGCGGGTCGTCCGCTAATGTCGAGGTCGGTGGTTTGATCCCCTGCTCCTCCAGTGCTACGAGTGTCCTTGGGCAACGTAATGAACCTGTAATCTCTCCTGATGCTCGTTCTGTGTGGGTAAATAGCATCGAGAGGTCTATTAGACTGGAGGAGCACGATACAGGAGCAGTTCTTTTAGTTGTTTTTTGTGACCCTAACGTCCACCTGCGCCCAAACAAGCTGTTAAGATGAAGTCTATTTTTATATTCAACCATGTTTGCACAACAGGTCTCGTTTATGACTAAATAACAAGTTTGGATTCATGAGGGAAGTTGTTTATTCGGAGGCAGCTTCGTGTTTTTTCTCTTTTCCAGAGTGGAAACCGAGACCTCGTGTGACTCGACTCTTTAGGCTTTTCTTTGTCTCGGGTCTCGGCACTAAAAGCTTGTTAATTCAATCTACTCAAAGCTCAACTGGTTCTAAGAACAGGAAAGTAACTAAATACTGCAGAGACAGTTAAGTAAGATGAAGTAAAGTCACGCTGGGATGGTGCTCCATGTTTACATTCAATTTCTGCACCTTGAAGAAAACGGTTTTATCTCCCTCGGCAAAACTCAAATTTCTCTGAACACAAAATATTTGTCTCACGGCTTCTTTCTGTTATTAGAATTTCCTCATAAAACTTTTTCCCACTGCTTCTAGTTCTGCCTAAAATACTTGTGAGTAAATCATCATTCAAATCCTTCTGGGAATGTATTTAAATAGGCTAAATACTACAATCATAAATCTTCATGCTTTTTCATTTGCAACTTTCATATTTAGAGTCTCAGTAAATGTAATTGTCCGACGCATCGAGAGGAGGTGATGAAGCCGTTGAGTTAACTTTCATCTTACAGAGAGGAACACGTGACGAGGAAGAGGAGGAAGAGGAGGAGGAAAACCTTCAGAGAGACAATCAGACAACAAGACAACAAACCATGACTCAGCGACACCTGCTGCAGGTTCAGGAGGGACTCACACACACACACACACACACTCACACACACACACACACACACACACACACACACACACACACACACACACACACAGCACACGCACACACACACACACACACACACATAAACTAGCCCTGATGCCAAACATAGTCGTTGTATAAAGATGGAGGACGCGTCTCCCTTCCTCCAATTTGGGGTCTGTGCAGTAGAGATCTGGAGATTCAGTGATACATAATCTTCAGCTGTCAATCATGACGTTTGACCCCGTTTTAATATCATAAAATCATTAACTAAAACCAAACTTATCATGATAAGAACTACGTGAAACCTTGGTTGTTCTTGGCGTAGCAACTGGAGGACCATCGTGTTGACAGTTGTGCAGTTGCACGTCATTTATCTTCAAGAGAAGAATAAAGGTTTCTTCAGTCGGGCCAAAACATCAATGCGTTTCTTTTGGTCTCTAAATACACACAGAGAGAAGTTTCCATCTCTATCATCTCCCGTTCTGCTGTTTTCCTCTAAACTCGTCCCCAGCAACAGCTCAGAGCAGAAATCCCCAAAGACGTGGAGGGGTTAGTTCTTCTCGAGGTTGAGCGAGGCCGGAACATAATTCCTTTGACAGTAGAAGGCCAGGGGGCGCTCCGCAGGGGGGAACATGACTGAACAGTTCAACAGCGTATGGATGGAGTTTCATCCGCACTCCTCCTCGCCTTCCTCCAACGCGCCGGCTGATTTCCAGCCAAGTGCACTCGTCAGCGGCTTCAGAGGAAACAGGGTCAACAAACCTGGAGTGAACACAAGCACCTGCAGGGACACATCGGGCGTGGTATCACCGTGCATGTGTTCTAGTGACTGCACGGAATACGACTTTTCTCTGGGAAGATGCTTTTGTCAGCGAGTCGTGTTTTTACTTAAGCCGTTGTTTACTGAGAAATGATATTTTTGAAATGAGTCCTGTCAAAACGACGGTGGTAAGTCTGACGGACAAATCCTCCTGGTGTCTGCTTCTGAGGAGACGGAATAACAAGAGTGTTGAGGAGGAAAACACATCAACACGGACTTCAGTGTTTTTATTGTTTGTCTTGATGTGACAGAAGATGATAACACGATGACACACTGGAGGAGAGGTCGAGTTTGGGTTTTAAATTAACACAACATGATAAAACTGATGAGTCACCTTAACACTGTTTCTCTTTTTCAGCAATGGATTTTAATTCTGCTAATAGCTTCGAGTCAGACACGTTGAATACTCATTATACTTTATTACACAACATGTTTAAAGCAAAGTAACATGTTTTATTACATCTTCTCTTCCTGCTCTCGACTTACATCTTCTCATCTTCTCTTCCTGCTCTGGAAGGAAGGAAGGAAGGAAGGAAGGAAGGAAGGAAGGAAGGAAGGAAGGAAGGAAGGAAGGAAGGAAGGAAGGAAGGAAGGAAGGAAGGAAGGAAGGAAGGAAGGAAGGAAGGAGGGAAGGAAGGAAGGAAGGAAGGAAGGAAGGAAGGAAGGAAGGAAGGAAGGAAGGAAGGAAGGAAGGAAGGAAGGAAGGAAGGAAGGAAGGAAGGAAGGAAGGAAGGAAGGAAGGAAGGAAGGAAGGAAGGAAGGAAGGAAGGAAGGAAGGAAGGAAGGAAGGAAGGAAGGAAGGAAGGAAGGAAGGAAGGAAGGAAGGAAGGAAGGAAGGGAAGGAAGGAAGGAAGGAAGGAAGGAAGGAAGGAAGGAGGGAAGGAAGGAAGGAAGGAAGGAAGGAAGGAAGGAAGGAAGGAAGGAAGGAAGGAAGGAAGGAAGGAAGGAAGGAAGGAAGGAAGGAAGGAAGGAAGGAAGGAAGGAAGGAAGGAAGGAAGGAAGGAAGGAAGGAAGGAAGGAAGGTAGGAAGGAGGGAAGGAAGGAAGGAAGGAAGGAAGGAAGGAAGGAAGGAAGGAAGGAAGGAAGGAAGGAAGGAAGGAAGGAAGGAAGGAAGGAAGGAAGGAAGGAAGGAAGGAAGGAGGGAAGGAAGGAAGGAAGGAAGGAAGGTAGGTAGAACACAGCAGCGTATTGTCTGAGAGGGCTGCCAGCTGTGGGCCCCTCAGACGCACCTCTGTATTCCTGTGTGGCAGCGGCCCCCTTTGATCAGATAATTGCCCCTCGGCCCCCGGAGTTTGCATCCCCCATATGTCGCTATGACGACCGCCTCTCCAGCCTGCATCTGTGTGGCCCTTTCAGCGCCTTTTAAAGACGGACTTAGATGTGACGGAGCCGTGAGGGACGGAGGAAGAGCAGCACCCCGACAACCTTTGTATCACTTGAATGTGTGTGTTTCTTCTCCTCTGTTCTCCTCTCTGAATCTGTCCATCTGTCTCTCTGTCCATCATCTGTCTCCCGTCTGTCCGTCATCTGTCTGTCTCTCTGTCCATCTGTCTGTCTGTCCGTCCATCTGTCTGTCTCTCCGTCTGTCTGTCTGTCCGCTCACCCACAACCTCCCAGACCATCCCTGTGTCTCTGTGAGCAGAAACAAGTTAGAGGAGCGTGAGGGGGGACGAGAGTCTGCAGCTCAGGACGATGACACTTGTTCACGCTGCAGGGATCAGATCTGTCAAATACTTTGAGACAAAGCCTATTTCAGAAATATTGAAATCCCTGGAGATAAAGATTTTCTCTAAATAATTTGATAAAAATCTCATCAAAATCCTTCCCCAGCTCCTCCTGCTTTAAAGGATCAGATACTGGAGCCACATATTATTTCACTACAGTTCTACACTGAAGCTCCATGACATTTTATATCATAAAATATTATTAAAAACACCTTTATTTAATTCTTTGGGATCTTATATAAGATTTAAATGGATTTTTTGTGAATTTAAACCATGATGCATGAAGATGTGGAGTGAATTTTTTTTTGCAGTTTAAATTATGATTTTCTGAGTCACATTCACACAGGAAACAAAAAAAAAGAAGCAAAAACCGACAACTGGAAGCTGCAGATCTTCAGAGCACTGAAGTGGTTGAACTTCATATGATTCCTGACATTATTTCCATGAGCCTTCATAGTTGCAGAGTGACAATCGTGTTCATATACAATTTGTGCAGATTTAGGACTAACAGTTATGTGGAGCAGCTTTTTAAAAATGTAAAATCAGTCCTTGGTGTCGTGTGTCAAAGAGCATTTGGATTTATTGATTTGAATTTTTCCTTTTTCTACAAAAGCACTATTTGTTCTCTGAGTTTCAGATCTTGTAGACTGAAGTTTGTGTTTTTTTATAAAGAAGAGAACTGATGTAACTACTACAAATTACTACAAAAAAAATATTTTGCTATACATATAAATATGAATCTGTTATTTCAAAGGTGACATCTTCAAATAAAGTCAATTTGAACAGAAAGTTCTCAAACTCCAGAGGATGAAATTTGAGTTTTTAATAAGTTTGTTGATGTTGAATTTAAAAAGGCTTAAATCACGACTTCAGAACAATCATTAAAAACGATGTGTTTATTGAATATGACAGAACATGGAGCTACAATCAGACGACCACAGCTGTATCTCTACCTGCAGGCTGCACACACCTCTGGAAGGAAGGTCCTAGTTATTAATGATGGTGACTATCACAGAATAATCTTTATGAACCGCTCTGCTCGGACTCATCGTTCAGAACAATCTCTTTGTGCCACGTTAGAGTCTGAAGCTGGGGTTTTCACCTCAGTGACCCGCGGGACAACATCACGGTCTGCAGAAATGACACTTGATGATTTTCTTGAACGCGCTCTGGAAGTCCTTGTTGAAGTACGCGTAAATGATGGGGTTGAGCAGCGAGTTGGAGTAGCCCAGCCAGTTGATGACATCCTCCAGCCAGCGGGGCATGTAGCACGCGTCCGGGCAGAAGGGCTTGACCAGGGCCACGATGAAGAAGGGCAGCCAGCAGAGGATGAAGGTGCCCATGATGATGCCCAGGGTCTTCACCGTCTTGCGCTCCCGTGCCATGGCGATCTTGCGCTTGGCCTCGGTGGCCTTCTCGTGCCTGCTCTCGAACAGCGGCGCGGTGCTCGGGGTGTCGGGCAGCGGCAGGTTGCTCTTGGAGTTGCTGTGCACCTCGATGATCTCCAGGGACTCCCCGTCCTCGGCGTGCTTCACGGCGCCGTTGACGCTCGGCAGCGGCCGCGGCTCCACGCTCCTCTTCCAGCTTTTGCCCTGCGCGTCGCCCGGAGTCTTCTTGTGGAAGAGCGCCGGGGACAGCGCCAGGCAGGAGTCGGACACTTTCTTCTTCTCGGTTTTACGCACCGTCTTCCTGATCCGAAACCTGGCAGCTTTGAATATCCGCCCGTATAAAACCAGCATCAGGGTCAGAGGGATGTAAAAAGCCCCGAACGTGGAGTATATCGTGTACCACGGGTCCTGCCGGATCTCGCAGTGCTTGGTGCTCGCCCTGTCCGGCCCCGGCGCGGTGTTGGGCTGGGCGCTCATGATCAGCATCGGCGGCACAGAGATGGAGAAGCCGACGATCCAGGTGACGCTGATGAGGACCGCGGCTCTCCTCGGGGTCCGCTTCTTCATGTACTCGATGGGCTCCGTGATGGCCCAGTACCGGTCCAGGGCGATGGCGCACAGGTGCAGGATGGACGAGGTGCAGCACAACATGTCCAGAGAGATGAAGATGTCGCACGGCACCTGGCCGAGAGTCCAGCGGTTCAACACCTGGTACAGCGCCGCCATGGGCAGCACCAGCACCGACACCATCAGGTCGGTGACGGCCAGGGAGCCGATCAGGTAGTTGGCCACGTTCTGCAGGGATCGCTCCAAGGCGATGGCTGCGACTACGCACGCGTTCCCAAAGATTGCGCACAGGATGAGCGCGGCCAGCACGAAGGATGTGAGCACCTGGTAGCTCAGCTTCACCTCCTCCTCCTCCTCCTCGGGTTCCAGGGCTCCGATGGAGAAGTTCTCCAGGTGTGTCCAGGCTGTGGAGTTGTTCGCGGCCTCCATCGCTGCTGAGCACGGTGCGTCTGAGGAGCTCTGGTTAGTCTCTGGACAGCCCGGCGCGCACGGGGGCCCCGCGGCTCAGTGAGGGGCGCATGGTGCAGAGTGGAGCTGCAGCGAGGGACGGACCTGCGAGTGTCGGCTGCTGAGGCAGAATGATGCCGAGCATTTATACCGGTGATGGAAAATGCGTCACTTGTCCGTGAGGATGAGACGGCGTCTGACACGAGTGGGTCCGTCCACTGCAGCTCGCACCCGAGGATCGAGGTGGACGCTCAATAAACTTTAATAAACTTGAACACTGTTTGAGTCTGTTTTCCTTTTATTTTTCTTTCTTCCATTTAGGAGATTAAATAAAGGTTTAGTTTCTAATGCCACTTTCACTCAAATGACACAAACCTGTCTCTAATATTAGTGAACTAACCTATTTGTCTATTTGGCTTAATAAAACCTAACAACTTATTTATTTTAACATAACTACAACAAAAATGAGTCTATAGTCTATTGTTGATCTATTCTTTTTATAGCCTGATAAAACAGCCTGTAGGCCACTAATTGGAAAGTTCAAAACACGTCAATCAGGCCAAAGGAAACCAGGAACAGTTAATGTATTATTTAACGTTTATCACTATAATTACAGGAACGATCAGTGCTCATTTCTCCAGCACCTGCAGCGAGCTGGTGCTGGAGGTGAGACACTGCCACCAGGTGTCAGATCCGTTCATAATCCATCACTGTTCAACGAACAGATAAATGAAGCGGACACACAAAGTCTGAGTATAAGAAAAATAACAACACATGTGTAGCTACACCTCTGAGAAGCAGGGGAAAGTTGACATGAGCTTTAAAAACAAAAGGCTCGACCCTGAATAGACCTCTTAAGGTCAAGAGTACACATAGAGGTGTAGTTGAAATGTTTTTTAATTTGAATCATGGGTAAATTAAGACCTGAGCAGGATGTTGAACATTATAAAGTAATTTAATCAAAGATTTAATTTATATTATTTGATTTAATTTAACCTTCTGATGATCTGACTATTTAATTTAATTCAATTTTGTTTTATTTATTATCCTGATCATCCTTCTCTTTAATTAATTAAATTAAATTGAATTTGATTCTATTTTATTTAACATCCTGATGAATTGTCTCTTTAAATAATTTAATACTAATCTATTTTATTTATTTACCATCCTGATGATCCTTCTCATTAATATAATTTTATATTATGATCTTTATATATTTTTAATTTTATTTATCATCCTGATGATCTTTCTCATTAATATATTTAATTTTAATTTTATTTATCCATCAACCTGACGATCTGTCGCTTTATTTTGTCAGCGCCGAAACGCGGCAGGTGTTTTGATCTTCTCCACTTTCCGTAGCTCCCCGGCTGTGACGTCACGCCCTCCTCTGAAGCGGTAGCCTTGTTTAACTTTGTGTGTTTAGTTGTTTTTTTTGACGCAGCTTTTCTTCGTTGTTTCACGTCTCAAACTGCGCAGAGTTTGTCCGGAAGGTGAGTTCACATCCCGGGCAACACGCAGAGCATCGACTCGACGCGTGACAGCACGTTGTGTTATCGGTTAACCGACAGGAAGAAGCTTGTTGTTGTTGAGGGAGCTAACGAAGCTAAAGAAGCTAACACCGGTTTTTATTCTGGTTTCTTCACCTGCTGCAGATTCGACACATTTTAAAACTCGCACCTCAGACTCAGGTTGAATCTAATAAAAATAGATTTACACTAAAAACAACAACATGTGATTTGTGGCTCCAGCTCTGCAGCAGGGGAGTCGTGACGTGTCCAGAGGAAAGTTCAGAGCTGATGCCAGATCAGTGTCTGTGCACAAATCCTCCTGCTACACAGAAATATCAAGTTCCATGTGTAATTTAGAAAAGAGACTTAAAACTTTCACAGAGAACTGAAGTTTAATGAGACTGTTAAAACTGCTCAGAGAAATCAAATCAATAACTCAACTGTGTGCAGGGTTGTTTGAAATCAGAGACGTGAGAGGAATTTATAATAATTACAGTAATGCACAATTAAAGGGCTGAAATTATATCTAATTTACAATTCTTAACAAAAAGCATATTGAACAATCATGGGTTGGAGCTTTGATGTGATTTCTCCTTGGATTGTTTGATTGTAGGTTTGTGTTTATTCTGATTGTCTGATTCAATGTGTGTTTTTTTGTATTGACGTGATCTTTGTTGGATTCAGATCTCATGTTAACCACAAAGTTTACAGTATTAGTATAGATCTCAAAGTTGTTATCAGTGACACACAGAGCTGCAGTTTTGACATGCAACATTCTTTTATATATATATATATATATATATGTAAATAGACTGTGTAAGTGTTTAACAACCAAACGAGTCCGGGTTCAGGTTTTTCCTGTTCTGGTCGAAGCAGACAATTCAAAGTGCTTTAGAAAAGGCAACTGGGACAAATTGTAAAAGCAACACAAGACAATACAAGAAAGACCCAGAAAGAAGTGAACAATAGATTTGATAGAAGGACGTGTTCAACAGGAGAGAAGTGATTTAAAATAACTGTTGTGGTTGTTCTTCAGTTCTCTGGGAGCTTTCTTCCAGATGTGTTGAGAATGACTTGATGTTGTTTATTGTCACCATCAGAAGAACCGGACTGAAAAAGCTGGTGTTGATGAGTTTGAGGAGAGGGAACCATGCTCCGCTGCAGGAGGTGTCGCAAAGGTGTGATAGACTCCACGTGTTTGTCCTCGGTGGGTGAAAAACACTTCAATACATTTAAATCAGTTTGTCTGATTACATCCCAGTGAACTGGAGATACCAGCCTCTGTTCAAGTTGTATAAAGTCCAGACGAACCTCAGTGACTGTTTGTGTGTCGCGGTGAAACAGGAGGAGGCGACAGATGAGAGCTCGGATGCTATTTGCAGTATCTGGCACGTGGACGTGGAGGCGCTGCCGGACTGGATCCTGACCTCGGTTCACCAGGTGAGTGTCTCAGCTCAGGAGGGAAGTTCCTCCAGTGTTGGATTGTTGTGTTCACGGGATACAAGATTCAAATAAATAGTTTTCTTTTGTCGTACACATCCGGAAATTTCATATTTTGAATCCTATAAAAAATTCGATCACGTCAAAGTTTATTTATGTAGCAAGTTTAAAATAACTTCTCTTAACATTCCTCATTTCTGTTTTGGTCGACAGACAAGATGACATTTGAATCCTATTCAAAGGATAAAACAATGAATTAAAAAACATATGGTTGATATTGTTGTGCTTTATGTATCTGTGGTTTTTCTCCAGGCCCAGTGGACTGTGGGGAAACTGAAGTGCCACCACTGCGCCGCTCGTCTGGGTGGCTTCAACTTCATCAACCACAGTAAGTGTCCCTGTGGCCAGGACGCCACCGTCCACCTCAACAAGAGCCGCGTGGATCGTGACCACAAGCACCACGTCCTCCTCGTCCAGCCGAGGAGGACGAGGCCTGAGAAGGGACGGGCTGCTCCGCCCACAGACAGCGCCGAGGACAACGAGGGAGACGTCTAACGGGACAGAAAGTTTCCAGCTCCCTGCCGAGGCCTCGAGTTCCCCGAGTGACAACCAGTCGTTTCCTCTCAGTCCTCTGTACTGCATCTCTCACAGGAGACGGTGCAGTGTGGAGGATGGCGCCACCTTCAGGTCGTCTTGTTTTTGCCCTGCGAGCCTCGTGGACAGGTCTGCGGTTGATTTGACGTGGGCGGGGCCAGATGATGAGTCCACGTGGTCACCTGTCCCAGGCGACGCTGATGCCTTCAGTTCATCTGGAGGGAGGCGGTTGCTCTTGGATCAACAGCTGCTGCCAGCCGTGGACACGCTGGAGTCGTCTGTGGCGACCAGCGTCCGTCCACGAGGACGCTTCTGACTCAACCCGTCTCCTCAGAGGAAGAACCGTCTCCGGCAGTGTGGCTGAGCGGGACGAGGAAACGGAGGTGAGGTCATAAATGTAATGAATTTAAAAATCTGAATCTATTTTCACCATAGACTGTAAATAAAGATGGACGACATAAAAGTAAAGCTAAAACACCTGGATCGCCCCCTGGTGGCTGGCTGCAGTACAGGTCATAAACCCTGCCTCATCCATGTTAGCAAATGGACACGTAGAGGTGCACGTTAAATACGTGCATCTTTCATTTTAACTTAAAACACGATTGACGGCTGTGACTGACTCGTGATTGGTCGAGGGTGTTTGTGTTGATATTCATGATCTCCAGAGGTTTGTTGTCGTTACTTACAGTGACCTCTGACCTTTTTCTTCAGGACATACATCAGGCCATAATGGTCATTGTGTCAAAATTGAAAGGGCACATTTCCATTCAATTCTTTGATGACGCGGAAGTTCCCCAGAGGCTAAACCTTTAGTTTGAATGACCTTTGCCCTCCCCTCTGTCGCACTCTGCACAAACTGACTGGTTGAGCTCAAAGAAACACAAAAAAAAAGGAGTATTGTTTGTTATGTCCAACATTTTTTGTTATGTGAACTAATTGTCTCCAACCATTGTTGTCTGTGTGTGTGTGTGTGTGTGTGTGTTTGTGTGTGTGTGTTGCCTTCGTAGCCTCGAGCCTCCTCCGCCTCCCCAGCCTCGATCGTCCGGAGAAGAAGAGAGAGGAACCGTCTGAAGGGTCTGAGACGGAAACAGAGGAGGAGAGAGCGCTGGCTGCACCGTCGGCAGGAGCAGGTCAGGGTTCATCCTCAGGGTCAGGGTTCATCCTCAGGGTCTGGGTTCATCCTCAGGGTCAGGGTTCATCCTCAGGGTCAGGGTTCATCCTCAGGGTCTGGGTTCATCCTCAGGGTCTGGGTTCATCCTCAGGGTCTGGGTTCATCCTCAGGGTCAGGGTTCATCCTCAGGGTCAGGGTTCATCCTCAGGGTCAGGGTTCATCCTCAGGGTCAGGGTTCATCCTCAGGGTCTGGGTTCATCCTCAGGGTCAGGGTTCATCCTCAGGGTCAGGGTTCATCCTCAGGGTCTGGGTTCATCCTCAGGGTCAGGGTTCATCCTCAGGGTCAGGGTTCATCCTCAGGGTCAGGGTTCATCCTCAGGGTTTCTGCAGAGCTTAAACTGTCTAACCTTTTAATTATCTGAATTTATTAAAGTGATATAATATGTGTGTGTGTTTGCGTTCAGGCTGAGAGTTTGAGCAGGTCCCTGGTGGACAGCGAGGAGGAGGACCGAGAGGGACTGACCTGCGCCGTGTGTCTCGACGTCTTCTTCAGCCCGTACAGCTGCCAGCCCTGCGCCCACGTCTTCTGTGAGCCGTGTCTTCGCACGCTCGCCAAGAACCGTCACACCAACACGCCCTGCCCCCTCTGCCGCACCCTCATCTCTCACACAGACCTACACGAAGGTGGGCGAGCTCCGGGCCTCAGAACTTGACCTCCTGATATCTCCGACGTGAGGATGTGCTGTGTTCCTCACTGTGCTTGTTCCTCCTCAGAGCTCAACCAGAAGGTGAAGACCTTCTTCCCTAAAGTTTACCACAGCCGCCAGCTGAACTTCAAGAAGACTCAGTGCGCAAGATGGCCGCTGCCCAGCGGTCGCAAGTGCTTCCGAACCTTCTGGGGTAAGAAACAGTTTGAGTTTGGAAAACATTGAAGACTCTGGATCATCAGTGGTGACCAGGATGAGGGAAACAACAAACCCAAAGTAATGAAACATCAAAATCCATTATTCATTAACTTCCTTCACATGGTGTTTGATAAGAACACTACACATGTCATCATTTACATTTTATGACATTAAACAACATATTACTACTAAAACTCCTATTAGCAGGTATTTGGCCTCGTGTCTTTGGAAGAACAGGACTTCAAACCTTAAAATGATCATGTTTATATAAGTTGGCAGTGTTTTTTAAGTCAATAGATGTTAGTATTTTTTTTAACTGGATTTTAACTAAAGAAATTTGAATAAAATATTTCTGTTTTTCTTGATGATGGTTATTTTAATATTTTTAACCTTGAACTTACATAACTTTCAGCCACTGAGTCTCTGATTAATTAAATCACTTGAAAACACACACACACACACACAATATGATGCAAATACCTTTTTGTGTAAGTATAGTTTTATCCATTTGACTTCAGGGTTTCAGAGACACGCAGCCGCGGCGAGGGGACGCTGGCACTTCGCCCACGGAGGCTTCTCGCTGGACGCTCTGAACTTCACCGACATGCGGCTGTTTGACGTCGGCCTCCTGCTCGACTACATCCGCTCCGTCAACTGGATCCTGGCGTTCCTGCTCCTCTGCTTCCTCGTGTTCTTTTGCTGCTTTTGAGGAGACGAGGGCGATTGAGAGTTTGCCGTGCAGGTTTTCTGACTTTGAGAAAGTCACATCGAGTTTATGTTGAAGGAAACGATAAATCCAGATGTAAAAGAAAATGGAGGCCTTCATAGTGTGTGAAGAGTTCATCGTCTTTACTGAAAGTAAACGACAAAGACAATCAAGTGAATCATTTGAATATGCAACTGTGAATTATCTTAATTTAAACATAAAGGGTTTGATTAAGTATTGAATTATCTGTTTGCTGGACTGTTCAATAGAAAATATGAAAAACACTGAGCCGCATAAGTAACACAAATTATTTATGAATAATAAAAGTGTCTAAATGGATTTTACTTTATTTAACAAACTGAAGGAATCTCTTTTTTCTTGTCTCTTTTCTTTCTACACTTTTGAAATAGCTCACAACAGTTTTCTTTCTAGAATTAGACAAAAGCTTTTTGTCCTATCAGGGACGTGAATTCACGTTCTAGAGTAGGAGGTGATGTTTTTGTATAGACACAAAAGCAAAGGTGTGATGGAGAAGGAGTAATAACAGTGACAAGGACAATCTCTGACGTAGCTCCAGAAATAACATAATTAAGAAAAGCCTTTGAAATTACTAGAATTTCTGTAAAAATATATCTTCAAACATGATCTGATCTTCATGTAAATTACAAAATTTAACGACACACATTCTGTTTTATTTAATAACACAAGTTGTTGCATTGACCTCGTCCTTATTGAGCCTCTCACACCAGACATATGAAGAATATGTCTGAGCTGAAGCAGTACGGAAGAGAAATGGTTGGAGATTCATCCACCAGCTGTTTAATCCAAGGGTTCACTTACTTCTTCTGTGGATGTTTGATGAGCGTTTTCAATAACGACATGAAGAATGGTAATTATTAGAGTTATTAGCTCAAGCACAATGTGTTTGTTTATAGTTGTGACTTGGATTGAAACCAGTTTACCGTTTATGACCAGTTCATGCAGAAAACAAGACTTCACTTTTATCCGTGTATAAAAGGTGGAAGTGCTTGTTTTTTTTTACTTCTCCTGCCCCCTGGTGGTACAAAAGAACGAGTGCATCTTCAGCTCCACACACAGCAGCTAGAATCTCAGGGAATAAAACAATAATCCCCTTGAATCTGCTCTCATGTGCAGCAGGAGAAACACTGATGGTGAATGCATGTGAATCTGCAGCTGCAGCTCGTGTGTGCGTGAAGCAGCGCAGCGTGCACGGCCCTGGCTGCAGCGTGCACGGCCCAGGCTGCTGCTCTCAAACAGTTAACGAGGAGTCGGAGGGTGACGACTTGTTTAGCTGTTGGCTCCCTGCTCATCCTCCGCACACGTGAGCGCGCTCGGCGGAAGACGGAGGAGCCTCCCTCTCCCTCGCTCGGCCTCCAGGAGGGGCTGAAGGTGACTCTCCTCTCGGCGGGGATGCAGAGGCAGCTGCCGGGGATGCGACCGGCCCGAGACTCGATCCTGATCCCGCGGACAACGCGCACAGTCCCGCTGAGGATGCAGAGGATCTGATCGGTCACAAATCCGTCTGACCCCGCTGCGCTTCTGGTGTTTCTCTTCCTCCTGTAGATAGAGGACACCGCAGCATCCGTGTCCATCTGTGAGTGTGTGTCTGTGTGTGTGTGAGTGCGTCTGTGTGTGTGCGCGTGCATGCATGTGTTCTGCACCGTACGGGCGGAAAAAGCGCCCACGATCCGCAGGGAGCATCTTCCCCGTCAGCCGCGGCGCGCAGACGGAGCCGGAGCGCAGGGAGAGCGCGGAGGAGGCCGTGGACGGCAGCAGGATGGTGAGTCCCGCTCCTCCTCCTCCTCCTCCTCCTCCGACACCCAGAGCAGATCCAGGCTGAGAACCGAGTGCAGCTCTGCAGCAAAGCACTGGTTCCCATCCTGCAGCTAGACACACTGGTTCCTGCAGGAAGACACTGGTTCTTATCCTGCTGGTTCTTAACCTTCAGAATGACACAGGTTCATATTTATACTGCAGAAAGACACTGGTTCTTCTCTGGCAGACAGATACTGGTTCTTAACCTTCAGAGAGACACGGATTCCTGCTAAACACACTGGTTCTCGTCCTACAAATACACACTGGTTATGGTTATTACTGGTTCCTGCAGAAAGACACTGGTTCCTGCAGAACGATTGGTTCTTCTCCTGCAGAATGACACTGGTTCCATTGGTGTCCCTGAGTCCTGCATCTTGTTTTGTTTCCTCCCTGCAGACTGTCCAGGAATTCAACACCCTGGTGGCTCTGTACCGGGAGCAGGTCATATCCATCGGGGAGATTTCTGCCGACTGTCCGTCACTTCGCGCTCAGATGCAACTGACACGCTCCAAAGGATGCTCCATGGCCCGGGCAGCGCACCAGGACCTCACCGTCATCTCTGGTTCAGGGTGAGAAGACAAATCAAAGAGCCAGTGGTCGATCGTGAGAGTGAAATGATCTTGACCTCAAATGTTTCAGCCGTCCAGAGCCTGTTAACCTGATGGATACTATTCTTTATTGAATCATCATGTCCCATGAGACTGTTGAGACCTGAGAACAGAAGACAAACTGAACAACAAAGACAAGAATCAAGAAAAACATCAGACAACAAAGATTTAAATGGAAATATAAGTTTGAAATCAATGCTAAATGTTGTTTTCTCATATGAGAAACACTGTGATGGGTTATGGAGTGTGTGCAAGTAGTTCTGTCCTGAACTTTAATATAAAAACACTCCGTCTGATTTCATTTTGACCTCTTTTCCTCCTCCTCCTCCTCCTCCTCCTCTTCCTCCTCCTCCTCCTCCTCCTGCTGCAGTCCAGAGGACGGAGAGATCCAGCCTGAGATCCTTCGGCTCTTCATCCAGCTCCAGTGCTGCCTGGAGATGTTCGTTACGGAGATGCTGAAATCCATGTGCCTGCTGGGGGTGCTGCAGCTCCACAGAAAAAGTAACTTCACGATAATTCTGTGAATAATTCTTGTTATTAATCTTCCAACGTCAATAAAATCAAAAAACTTACATTAAATCTACAGTTGATAGTGGTGATAGATGGTTTGGATATAAACTGTGCAGGGATACAAAAGACTTTTAATTCCCAGATGATGATGACGTGGATTTGAAGAACTACATGGATATTGTGGCAGAGTTCATTCACACACAGCTGTACAGATGTTGTCTGTTTGTGTGTTGATGGCGTCTCTGCTCCGTCCTGAAGGAACCGAGTCGGAGCCCAAGTTGGACTTCAGGATGGACGAGAGCTCGGACGTCCCGTTCCTGGAGGAGCGGTCCTCCTCGCCCATAGACTTCCCTCAGGACCAGTGGCTGGTGGGAAACGACATCGAAAACATAGAGAGGTACAGGGGCCGCGTCTGCTTTTTAAAAATTAACTGTTTAAACTCATTGATGAAGTTAAATCCTCCAACCTACATCTGTGTCTCTGCTGATTCCTCGTCTCCACAGAGACATGCGAGAGATGCGAAACCTACTCAGCAAACTCAGGGACACGATGCCATTGCCACTGAAAAACCAAGGTACGTGACAGGATGATATTCATATCATATCATTGATGTGCTGAATGGAAACGACCTGATGTCCTGATCCTTGTTCCAGACGACAGCAGCTTGTTGAACCTGACTCCACAGCCGCTGGTCCGACCGAGGAAGAGACGCTTCCCTGGACTCTGCTGCATGGTGTCAGGCTGAGAGTCCCACGGCCGCAACACTCATATGAGTAGATTCTCATTTTGTCAAGACATTTCTTTACCTTTTCATTTTTATTCTGCGTTTATTTACAATGTGTTTTTCCATCTGTTATTTTATTCTGTCTCATTTATCTTGATATTTACAGTTTTTCACTGGATCATTATTTTGTTCTCGAGCTCTGCAACTTGACTTCACGTGTATTTTATTAGGAAAAATCTCCAGTAAATATTTACAAATATGTTTCCCCCCAAAAAACGCCATAAACCATGTGACCCAATTCCGGGGTCGTGTCCCTCAGAGGCTTCGTTTGGCAACAACATCAAAGGATGGGTCGATCCTTCTCGGGCCGACCTATCACAGGATCGGGTGATGAAGCTAACGAGCTATGTGGCTGGAAGTCGTTAAGATAGTTAATGAGGGACAAGCCGGAGACGTAAACAGGAAATCTTCCGAGGACCAGACCGTCTCATTTCGGTTTATGGATACCTCTGGAGGACGTGGCCCCTGAATTTGGGTCGAAGCTATTGTTCCTTTAGCTGTGTACGCTAACGGATGAGATAGGCTAGCTCCTGCTGGGTCACAGGCACAGCAGGGTTTCGGGTTCAGGCTCTTGTGGAACTTCTTCTTTTGGTTTCCAGGTACTTTAAACTGTTCTTTTCCTCCAAACCTCTCAGTTGTACGTTATTTTCTACAGCTAAAGATGAGAAATGTAAATATTCCGGCTATGCACAGGCATTTGTAGTTTCCAGGTGTCTCACTGTGTCACACCTTCGTGTCTGAATGTTTTACGATGTGAGCTGTTTTAGTCTGAACAACCTTCTGATGTGTTTCCTTTGAGCGTTGTTCGGTAGATGCTGCCCCCAGGTGCGTCTCTGCTGACCTGCGAGCTGTGAACGCCATGTTCCTCTCCAGTATTATGATGCCCACACATAACCGGCACCTGTTATTACCAATAATGTCACTGTAGAAAAGAGTACATGTGTAAAATAATAAACATATAATGGCAGATAAGAAAAAAACTCTTTCAAAGCTTTGCCTAAACTTCAAAGTTTAAAAGGTCGTCAGCATCTTCGTTCCCCGATCGTGTCAGTGGTGCATGATGATGTTGGTCAGTTGTTCAGCTAAGAACTTTAACGTCTCGTTGACACGACGCGATCTTCAGCCGGAGTTTTTTCACTCGACAATACATTTTGGAACTTTTCGACAAAAGCCCCACATCACAGGCAAATTTGATTTGGCAGCCGTCAATCCACAACGTGTGAGAACGTGATTCGATCGGTCAGTTGACACAGGCTTGATTTCTCCCAAGGCTAAATATAATTCATAAATAATTAAATAAATAAATGATCTTGAGAAGTCTGTGACAACTGCAGCCAAAATATACAGAGGCAACAAAAAACCTAAGGAATACTAATAAGATAATAATATCAACAAACATGGTGGAGAGCATGAAAAACAATGCTACAAGCACAGTTCAGAGGTCGAGCTAGAGAGTCTCAGCAAATCGAGTCGTGTCGTGTGAACTCTGCGTTAGTTACAACCGGAGTACTGACCAGATGTGTGTGGGACAGAGTTATGGTTTTTCGTGTCCTCCAGATGTTTTCTGTAGCAACGTGTCTGAATTTCCCATTGACCGACACTGTGGTCCAGGACAAGAAACCTTCAAAACTATGAAATCACCTGTGTGTACTGTTTTCATGATCCCCAGAGGATGAACACGATAATGTTACTCATCAGCAGCAGCTATAAACTTCTACTTTTACCCAGGAAATATCAAAATCAAATCAAAATCCAACAGTATTACGTGTAGAGAAAAGAGATTGAATGTTTAAACCAGCTCCCCAGAGGATAAACCCCTTTGGATCTATTTCTCTATTGCCACATTTCAACCTTTAATATCCAGAACGATTAAACGATCATAATGTGGCTTGTTCAGTGGGTTGCAGCAATGATCGCAGCCTCCAGGGGGCACTAGCGAGGCTTTACGGTGTCATATGCTGCACATCGTTAGCCGTCCTCCCTGAAATGAAACCAGATTAATTAAACTACAGCCGTTTCCCCCCTGAGTGTCGGTGCAGTGTAGTTTGTAAATCTGTGTTTGTGGAAATTTTCCTTTTGAATTAATGTAGTTGCCGTGGTGATGTCCAAGCTGCTCAATTCTTTGTTTCAGCATGTTTATGAGTCCGAGGCCATTTGTAGTTAGTGTGTCCTGCAGTGTAGAATCCCCCCCCCATACAGCTAATAACCAGTATGTACAGCTTAGGACATTTTATAATGTGAATAAAGTTTTATATTAAAATAAGAATTTGTGTTGTCTTCTATTGAAAAACAATTGTTCTACATTTAATATATATATATATATTTCCTTTTGCATCAGATGTCTGATTTTGATCCGTCAGTGTTATTTGATTTCCTGTTGTGCTGTTGCCGTAGTTACGCACCCGCTCCGTCCAGAAGCCGTCCCAGTTCGGGGGCTCGGCCTGTAGCGTGGAGCTGACGGAGGAGAGGCCCTGCTACCCCTCCACAGAGTGCAAGCTAGCGCCTGTCGACTGCAGAGGCGACTTCAAGTGTGATAACGGTGAGTTGTGTGTTTTTACTCATTCAGGGAGTTAAAGCCTTCATCTAAACACTCTCTGTGCTGCAGGACGCTGCATCAACTCCACGCTGATGTGCAACAGGCAGAACGACTGTGGAGATAACTCTGATGAGAGGGACTGTGCCGACCCCTCCGTCGTGTGTCCAGTAGAGAAGATGGTGGCCCCCGGGGCCGACCTGGTGGACAATGGGTAAGCTCGGAGGTTAAAGGTCACCGCTGTGTTTACAGCTGTAGATTTAAAGTGAAGCCGTTCACATTCCTCCTGCTGGGGTCGCAAATTTCACTAGCGAGGCTTTACGGTGTCATATGCTGCACATCGTTAGCCGTCCTCCCTGAAATGAAACCAGATTAATTAAACTACAGCCGTTTCCCCCCTGAGTGTCGGTGCAGTGTAGTTTGTAAATCTGTGTTTGTGGAAATTTTCCTTTTGAATTAATGTAGTTGCCGTGGTGATGTCCAAGCTGCTCAATTCTTTGTTTCAGCATGTTTATGAGTCCGAGGCCATTTGTAGTTAGTGTGACCTGCAGTGTAGAATCCCCATACAGCTAATAACCAGTATGTACAGCTTAGGACATTTTATAATGTGAATAAAGTTTTATATTAAAATAAGAATTTGTGTTGTCTTCTATTGAAAAACAATTGTTCTACATTTAATATATATATATATATATATGAATATAAAGATGAATATAAATATCATCAGAGTAAGAGTGGTCACAATTAGCCTAGCTCAACATAAAGACACAACTAAGCTCAATGTTTACAAACTAAAAAAAACAGACCTCATTTATTTGTATCTTGAACATAATACATAAAAGTGCATAAATATACACATAACTACACTATAGTTATATCAAAGTGAATAACATGTATTTCTAACTTTTTAACACTTATTTACAAGTCGTGAATAAAATAGATTTATTGAGCAATAACACATCAAACCAAAAGGTATTTTATTTACTAAGTGAAGCTAATAAATGTCAAAATACTTTAAAGTACTTGTTGCACCAGTTTTACAACATGAACCAAACCAATGTTTTTACTGAGTTTATTTCCAGATTGTGCAAATTCTTGGACGACAACAAAAGACGGAGTGGAAAGAAAAAAAAACAATCTCCTCAGTATCTGTCGAGTCTCAAACATCTGGTTCGTGTCTCTGCTGCTGGGAAACTCCAGCGCTCCTTACTTCCCGTAAAACAACGAGGGACACGAGCGTTATGTAAGAACTTTATTTATTGCTCTGTTCTATATCTATTATTGTGATCAATAAAAAACGAGCTGTTTCTGAGATTGTGCAATTTAACTCCAAACGTGAGTCGACGCCCCCGAGGTAAAACACTGGAGGAGGTTTTATATTCAGTCGCCTCAGAGGACAAAGAGTCAGATCTGCAGAGTGAGCCACGGATCTCAGCTGCGTGAACACAAACCAAACACAAGTCCTCAGCTCTTCTCCTGGAAGGGACGTTGGTGTGTGTGGTGAGTTTTATCATCTTCAGAATACTAAATGTTGCATAAATTATATTTGAGTTTAGTTTTAGTTATAATTTACATTTATTCTCATTTCTGTTGGTTCTGCATTTACTCCATTTGCACCTCATATATTTATTATCACTTCTGATACACTCTATATTTTTTACTGAATCTTGAAGCTGGCACGGAAATTTACTTTGGGATTTGAAGTCTTGTCTTGTCTTATAAAAAACTTCCACTTGGAACAATTTGCTTTGTGGAATTGTATTGTTTTAATTTTTGGGGTAATTCTTTCATGATATGATTTATGTCATATACGTAAAACCTACAACTTCAAATTTATACTAAATGTTTCCACTGGAAAAGATCAGATGCTGAAGTTGAAGTATTACTGCACAGTGCATCTTCGTTATCGAGTTTAAGTAGGATCATCATGATGAAGTATATTTATATGCTTAAATGTTAATGTTTAAGTTTGATTGTATCAAGTTTGTGGTGTTGATCACCAATAGTGTTTTTCAGAGCACAATTAAATATCAGTATGATGAAAATCCAGTTAAAACAATTATTATTTTGAATTATTTTCATAACAAGTCAAACTAGGTGGGACTCCCCCGGATGTGATGGCGTCCTCCAGCCAGTTCCTCGTGCTGCTGCTGCTCCTCAGCTTCGTCTCAGCCTCACTCGCCTGTTCCTGTGACCGATATCCCTGGAGCTCGTGGTCCAGCTGCTCCAGGACCTGTAACCACGGCACCCAGCAGAGACTGAGGTGAGACAGAGCTGTCACTTTGTTTAACTGTCAAGTTTGAACGAGGTTGAGGATCCAGTTGACCCCCAACAGCTGCTCCACGTCAAAGTGACCTTCATTCCTTTGTGACAGGAACTTCAAGTTTGATGATTACTACTGGAAGAGCAGCTGCCCTCAGCTGTGTGACAAGTCCGACAGGAGAGGCTGCAACGAGCAGGCCTGTCCCATCGACTGCCTGCTGACGCAGTTCGGGCCCTGGTCCGACTGCTCACCCTGCGCCAGGAAACAGGCAAGAAACTCACAGCTCACACGACAGTGTGACGGGAGATTTTATATTTAGATATGTTTAATGGTAGAATGACAAGTATATATGAATATTATATTAGATATGTTTCTGCAGGTTTGACTCTGAGATAATCTGTGACTTTCCTTTGCCAAGATGTGTATTTGTTGGAGACATCTCCCTGTTGTTATAACAAAGGTTTAACAGCAGGGGCCAATCGAACAGATGTTGCAGAGTGGCTATAGGTGTTATGACCAGAGACGGGGGTCTCTGGGAAACAGGTTTTAGACTCAAGAAGCAGTTCTTCTAGTCTGGTCAGAATCAACATTCATTGTGTGATGGTACTTCAAAGAGGATCTACTTCTGCTGGGGCAGACCACGGGATTGGTCATCTTGGTCATGACAATGAAGAGAGCTGATTGGACAACATTCTACCTCCGTGTGAGGAGGGTCTGAAACTGTATAAATGTATTGTGAGTTCATTGTTCATAGCTCTTGCTTCGAATCTGTCAGTGGTTCAGCATTAGCCCCCGGCCGCAGCTGGGTAAAGAATTAAAGCAACCAGAATGGAGAAATGCTTGTGCTGTCCTGTAATGTAATTAAAAACTGCCATTACAACAGACACACTATCGCTGACGGCTACAGTCCCACAATGCAATGCACAAAGAAAACACAGAGGCAAGGAAGTCATCACGCCTGCAGTGTCACTCCGTAGAGATCATACCTGCAAGATACCTCGTTTGAATCCACCTTTAAAATCACAATGTCCAGATCTTATTCAACACTAGTAGATATCAGTCCCTTAAATGTGTGTGATTTTGATCCGTCAGTGTTATTTGATTTCCTGTTGTGCTGTTGCCGTAGTTACGCACCCGCTCCGTCCAGAAGCCGTCCCAGTTCGGGGGCTCGGCCTGTAGCGTGGAGCTGACGGAGGAGAGGCCCTGCTACCCCTCCACAGAGTGCAAGCTAGCGCCTGTCGACTGCAGAGGCGACTTCAAGTGTGATAACGGTGAGTTGTGTGTTTTTTCTCATTCAAGGAGTTAAAGCCTTCATCTAAACACTCTCTGTGCTGCAGGACGCTGCATCAACTCCACGCTGACGTGCAACAGGCAGAACGACTGTGGAGATAACTCTGATGAGAGGGACTGTGCCGACCCCTCCGTCGTGTGCCCAGTAGAGAAGATGGTGGCCCCCGGGGCCGACCTGGTGGGCAATGGGTAAGCTCGGAAGTTAAAGGTCACCGCTGTGTTTACAGCTGTAGATTTAAAGTGAAGCCGTTCACATTCCTCCTGCTGGGGTCGTAAATTTCACTCCACTGTTTGTTATCAGAACATCCTGCACTTGTGAATTGTGCAACTTCTTTTTGCAGATAAGATGAGATATAACATCTGTATCACGTTACTTCTGCCAACGAGGTTCTGTTTTCCCCCTTGTCCGTTTGTATGTTAACAAGTTTTCACAAAAATTACTGAACAGATTTGCACAAAACCTATCAGAAGGGTGTGATGAGGGTCAAGAAAGAACTCATTTCAATTTCACTTTCACATTTTCCCAGGTAATACTTCATGCATTAAAAGAGTCAGGCATATATAGAGGACTGAAATGAGTGTGTGTGTCAGTCTGGTGCAGTTGGATTGAACTCCAGGGAAGTGTTGAGCCTTGGTGGGGTTTAAGCTCCAGGAACGCCCTTCTAGTTGTGCAGTGTGTTTGAATTCTCCTTGATTTGTGTTTGCAGGTTTGATGCTTTGGCGGAGGAGCCGAGAGGAGCCGTGCTGGACAACATGTTCATGGGAGGAAGCTGCGTCATCAGGAGGCCTCAGTCTACTCTGCTCTACCATCGAATCCCTCACAACTTTGAAAAGTTCGACATCAAGGTAGTTTTCTGAATGTTTGACTGCAGAGGCTCAAACGCAGAAGAATAAGTTTGTCTGTTGAAATATCCACATGTTGTGCGTTTCCTTTTAAATTAAACAGTTTCAACACGGAGAAATTACATCTTTATAAATGATTTAGCTCTCAGACTGATTCGAGATGTAAGAACCTTATCGTCATTATGTAAGAATAAGGAAATTAAGTGTGTGTCATCCTAATATTAAACTTGGCCTGAACATTTTGTTTTGTTTGACAATTTTTTTAACCCCACAAGTGCGGCTATTGTTCCAGTTGTTCATATACAACACAATTATTTCTCATCTTCACAAACGTTTTGGTGACAATTACAGTTTTTTCTGTTTTTCTGTTTTTGTTGTCCTGATGTATCTGTGGTCCTGAAGGTTGGGGTGCTGCAGGACTTCAGCACTGAGCCACAGCCGCTGCACACAGACTCCGTCAGTGTGGACAAGTCCGGCCCGGCGTTTGAAGCATCAAAGAAAAAGGTGAGTGATCCCCCGATTCCCTCAATTATCTTGAAGAGCGACATTGTCTTTGTTTAATCAAATGTCCTCACAAGGACCGTCTGAGTCACGGTCCCCAGATTGATATGTAGGAAAGAATATTTTCCTATCGTTGTCTTTGTAGGACTCCAAGTTTTTCCGGGTGCACCAGGTCCTCCCGGTGTCCAGGTTCAAGGTGAAAGAATCGGGCGACCTCGTCCTATCGCTGCCTTTCCTCCAGTTCCTTCAGGCTCTTCCTCTCCAGTACAACTACGCCCTCTACAGGGACATCTTCCAGCGCTTTGGGACACATTACTACAGCTCGGGGACGCTGGGAGGCCACTACGACCTGCTGTACCAGTACAGCAGAGAGGAGCTCACCAGTTCAGGTACGATAGCACAGCCTGGTGGACAAAGATCAGAATGCAAACAGTGATTCTTCACAATGTTAAAACAACATAATTGTTTCTGCCATTAAATGAATAGACTTCACGCTCTGATTTGTTTTGACACAAATGGGACGAGTCACATGTTACTGTTTTCCCATGATTCAACAGGTGTCCACTGTTTCTGTGGGAAGAACAAAATTTGTTTCCACATCTAAATCAAGTAAATCTTTGCTTCCTTTGTCTGTGCCCCGACAGGTCAAACAAAAGAGCACATGTCAGGCTGCCTGGGCAAAGAGACCAGCTGGACCGCCGTCCTCTACAGCCGACACGGCAGCGCCCCCCTCTGCTCCAGCAACACGATGACTCAGAAATACAAAGGTCACATCAAACATCTGCAGGACGCACAGCAGCTGTTTACAGAATCCTGCTGCTCAAGGGTCACAGAGAATCCGGATTCTATCATCTCAACAATCTTTCCTTTGTCCATTCCCACCTCCTGTCTGTGGTCCAGGCTCGTACATCCAGGCGGCGGAGAAGTCTTTCTCCAGGGTGAAGGGAGGACGAGCCCGGGAGGCAGCAGCTCTGGCCTGGGACCGGCAGGGCCCCGCTCCGGACCGAACCTCCTACAAGAACTGGGCCAAGTCTGTCCTGGACAACCCTGCTGTGGTTGAATATCAGGTTGACTCTCAAAGCCCTTCCCTCACACGTCTTCACCCAAATACATAATTTGGTCCATAAACACTGATGCTGTGCTCATGCATGTGTTGGTCCAGCTGCTGCCCATCATAGACCTGGTTCGCGGGATCCCCTGCGCTGTGACGAAGAGGAGGAACCTGAGGAAGGCTCTGCTGCAGTACCAGGGGGAGTTCGACACCTGCAAGTGTGAGCCGTGTCCGAACAACGCCAGGCCCATTCTGTCCGGCACAGAGTGCAAGTGTGTTTGCCAGACCGGCACCTACGGCACCAACTGTGAGAGACGGGCTCCTGACTTCACTTCAGGTACGACTGAGGCGTCACGTGATCGCGTCTTCAGAAATTTCTTCGCTGTATGAAGAACCTGTTGATGTGGCTTCTTGTGTCCTTCCCACAGAGGAGGTGGACGGGCGCTGGAGCTGCTGGGGGCCGTGGAGTCGCTGCTCGGCCTCCATGAAGAGACACCGGGTGAGGGGGTGTGATAACCCCACCCCCCTCAGAGGAGGTCAGCCCTGCCCCGGCCTCAACAGGCAGGAGGAACCGTGTCACATCAGCATCTTTGAATCGTAGGTTCTCTTAAACAGAAACTTTGAATCCACATTAAGTTACTGAAATATAACAAAAGCAAAGTCATCAAAGTTTATTTCTAGATAATTGACGCATTAAGTGAAGAAAAATACAAGAAACAATATTTTTAAAATTACAATTTTTGAGATGTTGATAAAATAACACAATGCTATTCGTGTCCATGACCCATTAGAAATATTGCAATACTTGTACATTTGAAGTTGTATGAGCTTGGTGTCTGTGGTGATATTCTTGGAAAGGACAAAGGTCACGTTCATTATTGTGCGACAGCAGCTTCTGGGCTCAGGTGAGAAAATGAAATACAGCAGGAAGTAATGAAAGCGTCGGAGCAGCAGTGAGCTGCTGATGAAAAGCTGCAGGCGATCGACTGCACCCCCGACTTCTCACTGTGCCTCAGACTCATCACATGATTACATCAGTTTGTCACAGGAGGATGGAACAAACACAATCTTCTTTCCCTTTTTATTTACAACCCACGTTTTCACTTGCCAGGAATAACTCGGGGCTGAAATCTGCCAAACTTCCACTTTAACACTTATTTAAAGATGTAAAGTTTGTCCGTGTCCCTTTGGATTGTCTCGTTCAGACAGGGGAACGTGTGATAATGACGAGGACTTCACTGTGGGCTGGAGAGACGAGCTGCCTCCTGGCGTTCAGGGCTGTGTGAGGCCACCGAGGCCCGAGAGCAGCTTCCTCCGGGTAAAGACCAACCTGTTCATACAATATACAAATTATAAACCACTTTCCAGCAATAACCACAGGCTGAAATCTTCCGAATTTTCAATAAAAATAATTATTTAATTAGAATAATATGAGTAAAACGGAATAAAAAGAAACAAAAGAAAGGGATTGAATTAATCTTTTAATTGTGATGTTGTAAAGCACATTAGTCATTAAGTTATAACTATTATGCATTTTAAGACAGTTGTCATGAGATATTTCAGAGGGAACGAGCAGCAGAAGTGAGGAATGAAGGATTAATGACAGAAATATAGAAGTATGAGTAGAGGAGAAGAATGAAAAAATGGAGAGGTTGCTGCTGTGTTGGTTTTTATTCTTCTTCTTCTCTGTCGGACAGAAAGCGAAGCAGTACTATGACCTTGGTGAGGAGGAGGAGTTCCAGTGCTTCACTGGGTTTGATCTGGAGGGTTTCCAGTTCTTCAACTGTCTCCCTGACGGCACCTGGAGTCCACCGAAAGGAAAATGCATCAGTAAGTTTTTTGCTTCAGCAGCATGTCCAGTGGTGGTAGGTGGTGGCCTCACGTGTTTATTTCAGGTTCCAACTTGTCCTCCTGTGCTTTTAGAGAATCTCTGTCTTCCTCCTGAGATCCCTGATGGGATGACGCTGGTCCCCGACAAAGACCAGTACAGAGTGGGGGAGTCGGTGGGTCTGAACTGCATCGAGGAGAACCTGGTGCCGCAGCCGGGAGGTTTATACCGGTGCAGCAACGGTCTCACCTGGGAGCCTCCGTTACCGGCTGAGCTGCGCTGCACCGACGGTAACGTAGACATGATGAGAAACCAACTGAACTCTGAGAGATCCTGGTTCGAGATTCATTCAAACTGTGATATGATTTGTATGAATAAAGTTTTCTTTCATCCTCCTGTTTGTAGAGGAACCGTTTGTCCCCAGACGGTCAATGTGCACCAGGACAGAAACTACAGGACGCTCGATGTGTCTGCGTCCAACGGGAGAGCTGCCTGTGAGACTTCATCTACCTTGTTCACTTTCTCTGATGCATTTTCATTCAAGTCAGAATTATTTACTCTTATAATATAACATATATAATATATAACACATTCAAAAACAACAGGAGTTGAGCCAAAGTGTTTTATAATCATGGAAAAGGCCAAAACAAGTATGAATTAAGAGAAAGTGGTGCAATGATAGAATGAAAAACAACAATGTCTTACCTCAGAAAAATTTGCAATAACTTATTAATATATATAAACACGCGTAAACTTTATATTGAGCTAATGATTTCCTTTAATTTCAAAAAAAAATTCTAATGACACTTGAGTGAAAGACAGAACAAGATAAAAGTAAAATGAAATAATGATTTACAGATAATTAGAATAATAATAGAATTAGGATAAAAAAAAACCGCTGTAATGACATTTTCTAAGTGTTTATAATTGTATAGAATAAAGTATATATATAGTTTATATACATGAATCTTAGCGCGTGTGTGTGTGTGTGTGCAGGTCACAACAAGAAGGTCTCTGCGTCCTGAACCTGGACGTCGGCGTCACCGTGACGATGTCCCTCTGCTCCTTCCACGCCGGCCGTTGCCACGGCGACCCGCTCTTCTTCGTCAGCGAGGGCGAGTGTGATGCGTCCGACTCGGGGAAACTGGAGTGGGCCAAGTTCAGAGCCAAGATGGCGTCCAGGAGCTCGGCTCAGGAGCCCTGTGATCTTGACACCTGCTACGAGTGGGAGACTTGTTCCGGTGAGATTTAAGATTTATACTTCAAAATATGCATTTATTTATTATACAGGCATCATTCTGAGTGGTTATGATGATGAAAATTGAAAATGTAACCTTCTAAAAACAGATTTTCACCGTCAGTTTAAAGTTTAATATTTTATGTCCACATCATTACATCAAAGCATAATTACGTCATTGTCCTGTCGTTTCTCTCGTCAGCCTTTAAGAAGTGTGAGTGTCGAGCAGCTCGTGACTGTCTCAAATCCAACGAGCACATGTTCTGTGTGAAGCTGACGAGGAGCCAGAGGACTCGAGCTCTGGACCTCTGCTCCATGGGCGCTCTCAAATGTGCCGGATACGAGTTTGAGATCCTCGGTGAAGGAGCGTGTGAGTCCAGATGATTCTATGATGGGATTGTTCCTCTCAGTCGTCACTTAGTGATGCTGCAGCGTCACCGGACTTCTCCGACCGGATTTGATCCGAGTTGCTTTGTAAGGACGGACAGTGATTTTGAAAAAGTGTCTCTAATCAATTTTTGATGACAGGAGGAGATGTTTCATTGTTTAATATCAGTATGAACCTCCCCACTGCATCACTTCCTCACTGTATATAATCTATTTACTGTTCGGGTATCAACCTTTAAAATATTTGTCAAACCCTGAAATTACATTAATGTGACAGAGAAATATTCAAAAAAATAAAGAAAACTGAAAACTAAACCACGATTTCTTTATTCAGTTAAATATACAATATGTTTCTTTGGCCACTAGGGGTCTCTCAATCCAACAATAACAGAAACCTATAGTTGATGATGTCATGAAGCAATGCAGGATCATGGGAGTTGATCTCTTCACCACCTTTGTCAAAAATTGCTTAAATACATATTTGCATCCAGTTTTTCTTAGAAGGCCCAGTAACAACACTTGAATAGAAATAAAAATAATTTGAAATTCAGAATCTGATGGATGAAAACTTCACATTTTAGCAAAACCAAGTGAGCGACATTTTATGTTGAAAAGTGTTTTATTAACTTAACACAAAGTATATTTGTTTTAGTTTTTTAACAAAATCTATCCTCTGTGACAAATATAAAAACAAACACAGAACCGCAGAGGAATCTATTTACATTAATTAAACGTTAAAATTTGTTATAGCCTCTATTTACAATTTAGTCTTATCAGAACGAAACAGCTTCCTGTTTGATCTACAAATTGAATAAAACAACTATCTTTAGTTTGGACAAGAGTCGATGCCGGTCACGTTCAGCCGCTCCCCCGCACACCTCCTGGCACCCACCTCACATTCGGTCATCGTCTTGGCAACATCAGAGCTAACGCACAGGGGGGGGGGAGTCTCGCGGGGCAATCAGCCACGTTCAGGCAAACGCATTCTCTCGCTGAACCTAGAATTGGGAAAAACACATTGATTTCAAATACTCCTACAGTCACATACACAAACTCATATTTATTCATACACAACTTTAAAATAATTACCAGATTTATACTTTAAAGGGGACATATTATGAAAATTCCACTTTTGTAGTTCTTCTACACGTTAATTTGGGTATCTGGCATGTCTACCGTCCCCAAAACTCTGGAAAAAAACATCTCCCGCGATTTGTTTGGGTTCCTCTATCTCAGAAACGATTGGTAGACTTCGTGGAATGGGGTTACGACCAAAAAATACGTCATGTTCCAACCATGCCCATGTAGGGAGTCTTGCTACATGGCCTTGGACCACCCCCCCACCATCTTCTCACCGGCTCCGGGGAGAGACGGCCCGGCTCCCATTAGCCCCGCAAGCTAACGCTGGCCAGGGAGCCAAGCTCCACCGGCCCGGCTCCCCAGCTCCCATTAGCTCGCTGCTGCTACCCGTCAGACATCTTAGTGGCTGCCTAAACATGCCGATCATCGAGGCGGAGACCCCAGGACAACTCTAAACGTTGACTCAACAGTGAGGAAGGATGCTGCTGCTGCGCCAGCTCCAGTTCCCACTGCTGGGGCTCTCGCAGCCAGGCTTCGGCCCTACTGACTCTGGTTCAAAACGATATGTTTGCAAGATTGTATCTTCGTCTCCAGTAGCCATATTTCTTCAGATTGACCTGTTTTGGGGGCGGGGCACTCAAAACAGGTCAATCTGAGGAGGTGCTGTTTAAGACAGGGTAAAAAGGTGCTGTTTTAAATGATCCTTGTGGTATTTTGACCAAAATATGTTACACACATTTCACTAAACCCCAAGGAACCATATCAACTGTGGTAAAATGGGCATACGATGGGTCCTTTAAAATCCTCCAGCTGACTCACTGTGACAGACGGTCCCTGGTGGACAGTCCCTGCAGGACGTGAAAGTCGTCTGTGGCCATTGACAGTCGGTGTCAGTGTTCAGCACGAAGCTGCGTCCGATACACCGCAGAGCGCCGAGCTGACACAGGCTGAGCAACCGCGGGGTGTGGGTCGAAACAAGTCCGGCACACAACGGCAGTGAAGTCCTGGATTAAGACAAAATAATATTTTTAAGACTCAGACCCAACAGTTCCCAGAGTAAAACTTAGAAATGGTTCTCAAATGTCCAACTCACGAGCACTCAGATGGCATCTTACACACACACCCGGTTGTTCCTACTTTCTCCCAGGGTTTACACTTCAGGCCGGGCGGAGGAGTGGGAGCTGTGGGCGCTGAGGAGGAAACAGATTCACTCAGCAAAGGGGAAACCATAGTGCAAATGATACTGTATATATATGTATTCCAAGAATAGACGTACCTGCTTTGCAACGAACGCCTGCAGGAGACGGAGACCACTGCAGACTGGGACTACACATGACCTCTGACACCTCACCGTCCAGCTGCGACCCCGCAGGACAGTGGAGGGACAGTGTCTCTCCAATTCGATAGAACACGTTGGTCGGGGGTGCCGACAACGTCCCCGTTGAGTTGTGGATACCGACACGTGGATCCTGAGACGAGAACAGATGATGACACCTCAGTGAAATCAGTGTGCACGACAAACAATGAGACAAAAAAGTATTGTCCGTAAAGGGAACACGTACTTATACAAACCCAAGTCCCCTGCGTCCACGTCTTGTCTCCAGTGCACCGAGCAGCAGCGTCTCCACTGAGGTAATATCCCTCGATGCAGGAGAAATCAACCGTGTTTCCAACCCTGTACAAGTCTCTGGGATTCTGAGAGAGAAATAAAACAGTATCAATATATTAAAAACTTTTTATTTGGATCTGCAACAACAGCCTCATAAATATTAGTCTCATAAACATTCTATCAAGATCCATGACAAATTCTCTCAGTAATCAAGAGAAATTGGAAAAATGTCTTGTGTCGTTTGTTTCGTAATCCTGCGAACATTCATGTTTCAGACTCACCTGGATGAATCCGTTCCTCAGGTTCGGAGGCGGACCACAGGTCTCTGGTGGCGTCAGAGAGAGAGAGAAGCACTGAGGCTCCATCGTCCTGCAAACAAACAGTTTACAGAGAGAAACTAAAACGTTTCAGGAACCGAGGCAGATAAGATTAAAAGCTTTTATCACATTTTAGAACCAAATTAAAGGAGACAGGAGCTCAAACCAAGTGTTTGAGACAGAGGCTGAAAAGAGGAGCTCCAGCGATGTTTCCTGAACATTAGAGTGTGTGTGTGAGTGTGTGGGTGTGTGTGTGTGTGTGTGTGTTTGTGTGTGTGTGTATGTCTTTGTGTTTATTCTCACTGTAAATACTGGATGTCTGGGTCCTCACAGGGCTTCTGCTCCTCTGTCGGTCCGGTGCAGTGGTGTCCAGCTCCGCTTGGAGGGGGATTGTTGCAGCTACGAGTTCTTGACCTTTGACCTCCAGAACAAGACGCCCAGGAGGACCAGCAGCTCCAGCCGCCATGGATAACCCCTGAGAGAAGAACCAGAGATTCACTTATCATGGTCAGTCTTGTTTGTGGTCGGGTCAGTCATACCGACGCGACGCCACAATAACATAACATTTAACACAAACCCTTTAACTCTTATTTAATAGATTAATATAGTTTACACCAATTTTATATCTGGATTAAATCATTGGATTAAACTCTTTGTTGAGGCCGATTAGTTTAAAGAGGTTGAAGCGTCATCCTGTCGTTTACCTGGTTGCTCTCCGATCACCGCTCCAGTCTGACAGGCCGGTCCTGAGGTTCCCGGCCGGCAGACGCAGCGACACACGGTGCCGCTCAGCAGCGGCTGGCCATTGTTGTGGCAGGGACGGCAGTGGCAGGGATCCTCCTCGACCAGGTACTCCTCTGTGGCTCGCTTCAGGTGCAGCTTCTTCAAACCTGCACACTGCACCTCCTTCACCAGCTCGTGCAGAGGACGCAGCTGGAACAGAATCCACAGTTTGTTCGTGAGTGTTTTGTCCGATGTGAGCAGAGACCTCAACACCTCACTGCTGAATGGTGTACCCGCTGCCTCAAAACATCCACCATCATCCCCGTTCCCAAGAAGCAGAGGATCACAGGCCTTAATGACTACACACCAGTCGCCGTGACCTCCTTCTATGTTCATTGTATGCACCAATAACCAGAGCAAATTCCTTGTAGGTGAAAAACCTACTTGGCAATAAAATACTTCTGATTCTAATTCTGATTCTGACCAACAGGACTATCAGGACTAAAACCTCGCGCCAGCTGAACAGTTTTTTCCCCGTGGCAGTGGGGCTCACAAACAAGCTCCCTGCATCACACTGACTCTGCCCCCCCCCTCTTGCACATAATTTATAATTGATATAATACTGGCACTATCACCAATCTCTGCACCTTAGCACCGCACATGCCCATAACTCTGTTACTTTATATATTTTGTTCTATATTGTTGTTTTTATATCGTTGTTTTATGTTAAGTGCACCAAAGAACGACACCAAAGCAATTTCCTGTATGACATAACATACTTGGCAAATAAAAGAATTCTGATTCTGATTCTGAGACGCATGATCTGACCAGAAACAAACCAGTCCATCGAGGTCGTACCTTCTGGTTTATGACGTCAGGGAAGTCTTTGACTGACGAGGCCCAGTTATCATAAATCTCTCTGTTAGCTTCTGGCTTTTCCAGATCCAGAATACTCAGAGCGCCGATGAAGGACGGATCTCCTCCAAATATGTTGACTTTAATGGGCATTTTATTCACTTTGCGTCCTGTGGAAGTAGTGGAAGGAAAATTTTACTAAAGACCGTGACTGATTTTATTGGATCTTCAAGGGAAACCTGAGTTGTTCACTTACCGCCGCGGGATGACAGAGATTTCATGAACTTTTCACATCTGATTGTCACTTTCCTCCAGAACCAAAAACCTTTCACCTTCCTCCAACACCTCTGGTACTCGATATCTGTCGTACCTTTACACAAACAACACAGGAACAACTGATCAGCTGATGTCACTGTTACACCATCACAGCCTCAGGTAATGTATTTAAAGGTCCAGTGTGTGTGAGGTGAGGGGTATAATATTCTACACACTGAACCTTTAATTATAGACTGACTTAAAACAGGTTAATATGAGAAGTTCTTACTGGATGAGGTGAACGCCTGGCGGTCTAACTCGAGCAAGGCTTGGTATTCGCCGCCGAGCGAGCCCTCGGAGAGGTAGTGCGTGCCGTACTTCCGGAGCAGCTGGCGGTAGGCGGAGTAGTCGTATGTGAACGGCAGCGAGGACAAGGCCTTCCAGAAGCCTTCGGACAGAGTGAGGTACTGAGGGGCGGAGTTCTGAAACTGTGCCAGTTCCACTTTATTCTTCAGGACTATTAATCTGTACGCCTGGACGGAGGAAAACAGTAGGTCCTGGTTAATAAACTGTAAAAGTTTATTTTTCACGAAACAAAATCATTGGATTTGTTAGGTTTTATCGAACCTTATGCTCAGTGAGCTCTTTGTGGAAGGTGCGGCGGTCGTGTTTAAACCAGGAGTTGGCCTGGATGTGCTGAGAGTACGACCAGGCACTGTTGTAGGATTCGTCGCTGTTTTCGTTGTCCACTGTCACCTGCAGCACAAGCAAAGTCTCAGTCCGACACTGACATGCTCACCACCCGCTCAATGGATGGTCAAGTCAACAAGTCACAACTTTGTCAACTTCTCCTTGAACTCACCTCGAAGTTGTACCTGAGGACGCTTTGGGGAAGTCGGTAAAAGACTTTGTGGTCGCCGCTGAACACCTTCCTGCACTGACCTCCGAAGCTCCGAGTGTTGATCACGCCTGCTCTCAGTTTCCCCGTCAACACGTTGTACCTGTGAACCACAACAATGCAAACCAGCAGGAGATTATTTAAGCCAATTTGCCTTCTTACTTACAGTAACGATACACCACCATGCCCCCTGGTGGTGGAGTTGCACCTACTCACCCTCTGCCTGTGAAGTCAGAGTTCGGAGGCGTTTTGTCGAGGTCGCATAAGAACGGTTGGTCGTCTTGGTCACAGTTTCTTTCATCCAGGTTGTCGTCACAGTCGTGGTCTCCGTTACACACAAGACTGCGACTGATACACTGACCTGGTTCAATAAGGAGTGTTTATTACACATTATAAGAGGCAGACGGTCACTTCTTCTATTGAATCATATGTTCAGTGATTAAATAAACACTTGAAAACTGGGAATTTAACCTTGAATCAAAATCAAACATAACAGAGACTGATCATGATATTGTGAAAAATCCGTTTTTGACAGTTTAATATTTTGCAACAAACCAGAGGTGCAGCGGAACCTTTCTCCACAGCCCGTTTCCAGGGGACAACTTTTTTGGGGAACACACGGTTGTGTTTCAGCGGCTTCTCCTGAACATGCCACGCCCCCAAACTGGGCGTACACCTGCACGTGGCGAGTACGCACCTGAGAAGGAAGCGGATATACATGCTGTTCTTCTGTTTGACATTACTTACAATCAACTGTTGTTCACCATTTCCTTATATTTAGGCTTCAGCATCTGTAACTTGACAGTGAGTCTGAGCCTGATTCACTGATCTCGTCGATGCATTAGGTCACTAAACAACGAAATGGTTTCCTGTTAAGTTGGTGGAGATGAAACCAGAAGTAAAAGAGGGCGAATATTGGACTTGGGAGAACATGAAAAGTTCTCAGAATGAATTAATCCTGTTGCTGTGTCAGCTGGATGTGTTTTTTATCGTAAATTCAATATATCAACCTTTCAAATTTACGATAATACTAATTGTTCATTGTGTGTGTGTGTGTGTGTGCATGTGTGTGTGTGTGTGTTTGTGTGTGTACCTTAGTGCTGGTGCAGCCGTCACACTCGGACCACTCTCCGTAAGGCCCCCATCTGCAGTTCACAGACTGCTGGCAGCTGAGAGAGAAGGACAATGACTTTATGTTATATTTTGTTGTTGCCTTAATAACAGTCAATAAAACGTTAGCATGAGATTAACGACCATATGAAGATAATCGTGGCTGATTTGATGGGCTGAGGCTTATTGTTAAGGGTTATTAAATGTATTTAATTGGACCCTCCTCTTTGTTGTTACTTTCTAAAACTGAATCACCCTCTGGTGCACACATTGATGAAGAAGACAACGGAAAAGTGCACGTTCACAAGCCATAAAACATGTTAGTAATTATTAAATACAACAAAAGAAGCAGAAATAATCATTAAAAAATAAATCATTTGACGTACCAAGCTGGAGACAGAAAGACGAGGAACGACGCCAAAGAAGCTGCAGCCAAATCAAACTGTGAGCAAACAAGCAAGAGGTTTCCTTATTTTAAACTATTTTTAAATCATAAGAAACATTTAAAAAAAATTAAAGTCAAATCTGATGAATACATGTGTTGCATGGTTTACAGCACCTTCATGATGTGTCGCTCTGAGTTCAGGAATCCCCCAATGAGTCAAGAACAGGGAGTCAACAGACAACACTACCTGCTCAATTCTCCTGTTTACTTTGAGAGATGAAGGTTCAGGATGATGAAATCTGCTCTGTTTGGCCTTAAGTCAACACTAGCCAGGCATTTCAATGTATTGCAATGCAGGGGACTGTACTGCTGTGTAGATACAACTCACAGAATTAGAACCAAGGCCCAACTTTCTCATTATGAAACTATTGGGATTTTAAATTTTTGCTTGTCTGTTTGTGTCTGTCTGTGTAAATGGCAATATAACTGAACTCTAAACAAAAGCACTTTGGGCCAGATATATGGCCTGCACACAATGGCTTATAATAAGTCAACAGACAACACTACCTGCTCAATTCTCTTGTTTACTTTGAGAGATGAAGGTTCAGGATGATGAAATCTGCTTTTTTTGGGCTCAGAACTCGGTTTCATCACAGCTGTTTGGCCTTAAGTCAACACTAGCCAGGCATTTTGGGCCAGATATATGGCCTGCACACAATGGCTTATAATAAGTGTTGCTGCTTGCTGTTAATCGTGAAGTTAGTTAGAGTGGCGTTGTTTTGATGGGTGATGCGAATGTTTACACAAACAGAACACACAGCCGATAGAGCAGGCAACACAATATTCTTTATTCCAATGAACAACAGCACCGACCCACAAGGCGTCAGCCGAGTCAAGGCTTGTTTATGTGAAGATTTTGACCAGCAACTGCCGGAGGAGGAGCTAAATGGAGCTGCTCGTCACGTCCTGATTCCAGTGCCAAGAGGATGGATCTACGCCTGCGGTGCGACTCGAGACTGCCCGATGCAGCTAGAGGGCCAGGGGTTGTGATTTTGGTGCCCATTGCTTTGCTGTAACTTTTCATACCTTTTCCTTGCTTCTTAATAAATACTTGATTGGACCAAACCGAGACCGGCTCTTCTCATATTTGATTTAAAAGAACAGGCGACAAATTATCCCTCCTTCAAATATTTGTCAAACCCTGAAATTACATTAATGTGACAGAGAAATATATATATAATGAAAACTAAACCACGATTTTTTTATTTAGTTAAATATGCAATATGTAGCTTTGGCCACTAGGGGTCTCTCAATCAGAACAATAAAAGAAAACCTATAGTTTATGATGTTATGAAGCAGCGCGGGATCATGGGAGTTGATCTCTTCACCACCTTTGTCACAAATTGATTAAATACATATTTGCGACAGTTGTTCTTAGAAGGCCCAGTAACAACACTTGAATAGAAATCAAATGCAAATAGTCTGATAAAAGTAATATACTTTTTTAAATAAAGATAAATTGAAATTGAAAATTTGTTAAGAATCTGATGGATGAAAACTTCATAAAATATTTGACATTTTAGCAAAACCAAGTGAACGACATTTTATTTTGAAAAGTGTTTTATTAACTTAACACAAAGTAGATTTGTCATTTAACCTAAGTTTTTTAACAATATCTTTCCTCTGTGACAAATATAAATACAAACACAGAATTGTAGAGGAATCGATTTACA
This sequence comes from Pseudopleuronectes americanus, assembly GCA_038501795.1. Classification (NCBI taxonomy): domain Eukaryota; kingdom Metazoa; phylum Chordata; class Actinopteri; order Pleuronectiformes; family Pleuronectidae; genus Pseudopleuronectes; species Pseudopleuronectes americanus. The sequence continues at coordinate 17,695,618 of CM076733.1, read as the reverse complement.
TTAATTAATCATTAGAATTTTTTTTGCCTCTATTTACAATTTAGTCTTATCAGAAAGAAACAGCTTCCTGTTTGATCTACAAATTGAATAAAACATCAATATTTAGTTTGGACAAGAGTCGATACCGGTCACGTTCAGCCGCTCCCCCGCACACCTCCTGGCACCCACCTCACATTCGGTCATCGTCGTGGCAACGTCAGAGCTAACGCACAGGGGGGGGGAGTCTCGGGGGCAATCTGACACGTTCAGGCAAACGCATTCTCTCACTGAACCTAGACCTGCAAAAAAAAGTTGATTTCAAATACTCATATGGTCACATATGCAAACTCATATTTATTTATACACAACATTAAAATAATGAAATTTAAAATCCTCCAGCTGACTCACTGTGACAGACGGTCCCTGGTGGACAGTCCCTGCAGGACGTGAAAGTCGTCTGTGGCCATCGACAGTCGGTGTCAGTGTTCAGCCTGAAGCTGCGTCCGATACACCGCAGAGCGCCGAGCTGACACAGGCTGAGCAACCGCGGGGTTCGAGTCGAGACAAATCCGGCACACAACGGCAGTGAAGTCCTGGATTAAGACAAAATAATATTTTTAAGACTCAGACCCAACAGTTCCCAGAGTAAAACTTAGAAATGATTCTCAAATGTCCCACTCACGAGCACTCAGATGGCATCTTACACACACACCCGGTTGTTCCTACTTTCTCCCAGGGTTTACACTTCAGGCCGGGCGGAGGAGTGGGAGCTGTGGGCGCTGAGGAGGAAACAGATTCACTCAGCGAAGGGGAAACCATAGTGCAAATGATACTGTATATATATGTATTCCAAGAATAAACGTACCTGCTTTGCAACGAACGCCTGCAGGAGACGGAGACCACTGCAGACTGGGACTACACATGACCTCTGACACCTCACCGTCCAGCTGCGACCCCGCAGGACAGTGGAGGGACAGTGTCTCTCCAATTCGATAGGACACGTTGGTCGGGGTGCCGACAACGTCCCTGTTGAGTTGTGGATACCGACACGTGGATCCTGAGACGAGAACAGATGATGACACCTCAGTGAAATCAGTGTGCACGACAAACAATGAGACAAAAAAGTATTGTCCGTAAAGGGAACACGTACTTATACAAACCCACGTCCCCTGTGTCCACGTCTTGTCTCCAGTGCACCGAGCGGCAGCGTCTCCACTGAGGTAATATCCCTCGATGCAGGAGAAATCCACCGTGGTTCCAACCCTGTACAAGTCTCTGGGATTCTGAGAGAGAAATAAAAGTTTTTAAAAAAGGCACGAACAGTCGTTCCCACAGGATGCAGACGACAGATTTTCGACGCTGTCCATGGCCTGTCACACCCAGGAAAAAGGCCTTCACAGAATTTGATAGCAGCAAAGTTTGTCTGGCATGGTCTTAAAAAGGATGTGCGGAAGTGGGCTAAAACATGTGTGGTGTGCCAACTCTCTAAAGTCCACAGCTACACTAAGGCCCCCCTGGCACATTTCTTAGTACCCGAAAGAATGTTCGACAATGTTAACCTGGACCTGGTTGGGCCCCTGCCCACCTCTCAGGGGTACACACAACTTCTCACCATGGTTGACAGAACCAATCGTTGCCCGGAAGCTGTTCTGTTGGCTTCAACAGCAGCAGCTAATTTGGCTCGGCATGTTGCATGTGGCTCGGCCCGCAGTTTACATCTGGGCTTTGGAACACGGTGGCAGAGAGCCTGGGGACACCGCACCACTGCATACCATCCACAGGCTAACGGGCTTTGCGAGCGGTGCCACCATTCTATGACAGCTGATCTACGTGACAGCCTCAAGGACGGTAACTGGGTCGATAGGCTTCCATGGGTCATGTTGGGCCAAGGACCGCCCATAAGGAAGACCTACAAGCTTTATCTACCGAGTTGGTTTATGGCCAGCCATTGTCCATGACACTACAGTTTCTTGGTCAGCAGCACAACAACGAGCTACCCTCCTGGACAATGCCAAGTTTGCACCAGTTCCCACATCGCAACACAGCATCCCTTGTTCTCACATCCCTGCGGTATATGTGTTCATACGTCAGGATGCTCATCGCGGGCCCTTTCAACATCCCTATGTCGGTCCTATTCGTGTCATTGAGGCTGGCCAAAAAACTTTTATCGTGGACATTGTATCTCTGGACCGGCTGAAACCTGCCCCCTTGGACCTAACTAAACCTAATGAGGTAGCTAAGCCTCCAAGGCGGGGGCGCCCTCCTGCTCACCCCGTGTGGTTTGCACACTTACACACCCGGTAACAAGCTATGGGGTTACCAAAGTAACAAGTGCACTGGGGGTGGTTGAAAGCGGATGTTTTGGTGCCGCCCGGAAGTTTTCTTTTGGTGAATTGTTTGTCAAAATAAACGCACGCCAAGAGGCGTACAAAACGAGAAGATCTCCAGACTATGTTATTCCCTCGACTCCTACACTATGTTTTTTGTTTCGTAATCCTGTGAACAAACAAACACAAGTAATCTTGCAAACATTCATGTTTCAGACTCACCTGGATGAATCCGTTCCTCAGGTTCGGGGGTGGACCACAGGTCTCTGGTGGCGTCACAGAGAGAGAGAAGCACTGAGGCTCCATCGTCCTGCAAACAAACAGTTTACAGAGAGAAAACTAAAACGCTTCAGGAGCCGAGGCAGATTAGATTAGAACAGATTGAGAGGAAATTATTTGCTTTTATCACGTTTTTAGAATCAAATTAAAGGAGACAGGAGCTCAGACCAAGTGTTTGAGACAGAGGCTGAAAAGAGGAGCTGCAGCGATGTTTCCTGAACATGAGAGTGTGTGTATGTTAGTGTGTGTGTGTGTGTGTATGTCCTCACTGTAAATACTGGATGTCTGGGTCCTCACAAGGCGTTTGCTCCTCTGTCGGTCCGGTGCAGTAGTGTCCAGCTCCGCTTGGAGCGGGATTGTTGCAGCTGCGAGTTCTTGACCTTTGACCTCCAGAACAAGACGCCCAGGAGGACCAGCAGCTCCAGCCACCATGGATAACCCCTGAGAGAAGAACCAGAGATTCACTCATCATGGTCGGTCTTGTTTGTGGACGGGTCAGTCATACCGACGCGATGTCAGAGTAACATAACATTTCATTCAAACCCTTTAACTCTTATTTAAACGATTAATCTAGTTTACACCAACTTTAAATCTGGATTTAAATCGCTGGATTAAACTCTTTGCTGAGGCCGATTAGTTTAAAGAGGTTGGAGCGTCATCCTGTCGTTTACCTGGTTGCTCTCCGATCACCGCTCCAGTCTGACAGGCCGGTCCCGAGGTTCCCGGCCGGCAGACGCAGCGACACACGGTGCCGCTCAGCAGCGGCTGGCCGTTGTTGTGGCAGGGACGGCAGTGGCAGGGATCCTCCTCGGCCAGGTACTCCTCTGTGGCTCGCTTCAGGTGCAGCTTCTTCAAACCTGCACACTGCACCTCCTTCACCAGCTCGTGCAGAGGACGCAGCTGGAACAGAATCAACAGTTTGTTTGTGAGTGTTTTGTCCGATGTGAGCAGAGACGCATGATCTGACCAGAAACAAACCTGTCCATCAAGGTCGTACCTTCTGGTTTATGACGTCAGGGAAGTCTTTGACTGACGAGGCCCAGTTATCATAAATCTCTCCGTTAGCTTCCGGCTTTTCCAGATCCAGAATACTCAGAGCGCCGAAGAAAGACGGATCTCCTCCAAATATGTTGACCTTAATGGGCATTTTATTCACTTTGTGTCCTGTGGAAGTAGTGGAAGGAAAATTTGTCTCAAGACTGTGACTGATTTTAATTAATTTTACAGGGAAACCTGAGTTGTTCACTTACCGCCGCTGGATGAGAGAGAATTCATGAGAGTTTCACAAACGGTTTTCTTTTTCTTCCGGAACCAACGACGTTTCGTCTTCGTCCAACACCTCTGGTACTCGATATCTGTCGTATCTTTACACAAACAACACAGGAAGAAAACAACATGTCACTGTTACACCATCACAGCCTCAAGTACATATTTTAAGGTCCAGTGTGTGTGAGGTGAGGGGTATAATATTCTACACACTGAACCTTTAATTATAGACTGACTTAAAAAAGGTTCATATGAGAAGTTCTTACTGGATGAGGTGAACGCCTGGCGGTCTAACTCGAGCAAGGCTTGGTATTCGCCGCCGAGCGAGCCCTCGGAGAGGTAGTGCGTGCCGTACTTCCGGAGCAGCTGGCGGTAGGCGGAGTAGTCGTATGTGAACGGCAGCGAGGACAAGGCCTTCCAGAAGCCTTCGGACAGAGTGAGGTACTGAGGGGCGGAGTTCTGAAACTGGGCCAGTTCCACTTTATTCTTCAGGACTATTAATCTGTACGCCTGGACGGAGGAAAACAGTCGTTCCTGGTTAATAAACTGTAAAAGTTTATTTTTCATGACACAAAATCATTGGATTTGTGAGGTTTTATCGAACCTTATGCTCAGTGAGCTCTTTGTGGAAGGTGCGGCGGTCATGTGCAGACAAGGAGTTGGCCTGGATGTGCTGAGTGTAGGCCCAGGAGCTGTTGTAAGATTCATCGCTGTCTTCGTTGTCCACTGTCACCTGCAGCACAAGCAAAGTCTCAGTCCGACACTGACATGCTCACCACCCGCTCAATGGATGGTCAAGTCAACAAGTCACAACTTTGTCAACTTCGTCTTGAACTCACCTCAAAGTTGTACCTGAGGACGCTTTGGGGAAGTCGGTAAAAGACTTTGTGGTCGCCGCTGAACACCTTCCTGCACTGACCTCCGAAGCTCAGAGTGTTGATCACGCCTGCTCTCAGTTTCCCCGTCAACACGTCGTACCTGGGAACCACAACAATGCAAACCAGCAGGAGATTATTTTTGCCAATTAGCCTTCAGACTTACAGTAACGATACACCACCATGCCCCCTGGTGGTGGAGTTGCACCTACTCACCCTCTGCCTGTATAGTCAGAGTTCGGAGGCGTTTTGTCTAGGTCACAAAGCGGTTGGTCGTCTCGGTCACAGTTTCTCTCATCCAGGTTGTCGTCACAGTCGTGGTCTCCGTTACACACAAGACTGCGACTGATACACTGACCTGGTTCAATAATGAGTCTTTATTACACATTATAAGAGGCAGAGAGTCACTTCTTGTATTGAATCATGTGTTCAGTGATTAAATGTTTAAAAACTTGAGAACTGGGAATTTAACCTTGCCTCGAAATGAAACATGTGTCGTAGAATTGTAGCTTTTACTTGATCAAGAACAGAGACTTATCACAATATCGTGAAAAATTCCTCTAAGGCTTTTAATATGTTGCAACAAACCAGAGGTGCAGCGGAACCTTTCTCCACAGCCCGTTTCCAGGGGACAACTTTTTTGTGGAACACACGGTTGTGTTTCAGCGGCATCTCCTGAACATGCCAAGCCCCCAAACTGGGCGTACACCTGCACGTGGCGAGTACGCACCTGAGAAGGAAGCGGATATACATGCTGTTCTTCTGTTTGACATTACTTACAGTCAAATGTTGTTCACCATTTCCTTATATTTAGATTGTAATGCTGTGTGTCAGCTGTATGTGTTTTTTAGCGTAAATTCAAAATATCAACCTTTTAAATTGAAGATATTACTTACTGATAATTGTGTGTGTTTGTGTGTGTGTGTGTGTGTGTGTGTGGTGTGTGTGTGTGTGTGTGTGTGTGTGTGTACCTTAGTGCTGGTGCAGCCGTCACACTCGGACCACTCTCCGTAAGGCCCCCATCTGCAGTTCACAGACTGCTGGCAGCTGAGAGAGACGGACATTGACATAATTAAAACGTTATGTTATATTTTGTTATTGCCTTAATAACAGCAGAGCAAATGTTAGCATGAGATTAACAACAATATGAAGATAATGGGCTGATGTGATGATCTGAGGCTTATTGTTAGTGGTTTAGTAAAAAATGTATTTTATTGAACCCTCCGCTTTGTTGTCACTTTCTAAAACTGAATCACCCTCTGGTGCACACATTGATGAAGAAGACAACGGACAAGTGCACATTCAAAAGCCGTAAAACATGTAAAACAATTTTTAAATTCAACAAAAGAAGCGGATATAATCATTAAAAAATAAATCATTTGACGTACCAAGCTGGAGACAGAAAGACGAGGAACGACGCCAAAGAAGCTGCAGCCAAATCAAACTGTGAGCAAACATACAAGGTTTCATTAATTTAAACTATTTTTAAATCATAAAAAACATTAAAAAAATAATCAGTTAAATCCGATGAATACATGTGTTGCATGGTTTACAGCACCTTCATGTTGTGTCGCTCCGAGTTCAGGCTTCTCTTCTGGTCATGAACCAGAACTTATAGGGTCATAAATTCAGCAGCAGGGTGGAGATTCCTCAACAAGAAGAGTTCAGGAATCCCCCAAATGAGTCGAGAACAGGGAGTCAACTTGTCTCCAGTTTCACAACACCACCTGCTCATTTCCAGTAAAAGAGAAAATTCTCCTGTTTACTTTGAGAGATGAAAGTTGATGATGATGAAATCTGATTTTTTTTGTGGGTCAGAACTCGGTTTCATCACAGTTGTTTGGCCTTGACACGTTTTGTAAGAGTCAACACGATTCAGGCATTTCGATGTATTTCGATGTATTTCAGGGGACTGTATTACTGCGTAGATAGAAGTCACAGAATGTGTCTGCTGCGTCAAGTGGCTTTAAATACCACTGCGGATTAACATGTTCCTAAAAGATAAACAGGATGTGTGTGTGTGTGTGTGTGTGTGTGTGTGTGTGTGTGTGTGTGTGTGTGTGTGTGTGTGTCTGTTTGCACACAGCCTGTGTGTGCTGGGACGTTGTTGACATGTGAGTGGGCGAGACTCACTTGTACCAGTGTGTGAACACTGACTGAAATGTGACACCACAGCCTGGAGTGCGCTGCTCTGACCGCTTGAAGGCGCTGTTCCTTCACATGTGAATGAAAGAATAGATCATGTAGAATAATAATATTTAAATTTTCACAGTAGAATCTTTAAATATATATATATATATCTGCTCTTTTAAACACAAGTGAAACTGACACACTTACTGTAGATACGGTTTATAATAAATACATATTACACAGTGGTGTTACCTGACATGAGCACAGTATTCTTTCTCCATTACATTTCACAGACAGACACATTATTATATATTAATAATAATAATTCATATTACTATTATTTGATTAAGTAGAAGATGAAGATGATGATGATGATGATGATGATGATAATGAACATTAACAACAACAATAATAATGATGATGATAATAAATAATATTAATAATAATAATAATACAATAATCACAATAATAATCACAATAATATTTATAATAATATAATACTTATAATTATGGTTATTATAATTTACGATTACGATTATTGTGATAATGATTATTGTTATTATTATCCTGTTGTGTCAGCTGTCCTGCAGAGACTCGCCAGTAGGTGGCGCCCTCCTCTGAGTCTCAGAGACATGCGGACACGTCGTGTTTCTTCGACAGAGTCCGGAACCTGGGGAGCGGATCAGTGTGGGAGTCTGTTCACGGAGCGTGGACTTCACTGGGGCTTTTCTTCAGAATCATACACACACACACACACACACAGGTGAGTGTCTCCTCTGTCTCCAGATGTGTGTGTCTGCCGCTGCATGGACATTCACTGTGTCTCACACTGTGGATTATAGATGGTTGTGTTGTTGTGTTGTTGTTGTGTTCACATGTTCAGTATTGATTTCAGTTGACAGAAGTAGAAACTGTGAAGCGTTTGAAAGCAGCTGCAGAGTTTCACTGGTGGAAAAGAAATGAAGTTTACATTAAGTTTATTTTTAAAGGAATTAAGCTTCTTTATTAGATTATTTCCATTTGCTATTTTTCTATATGGGTAATTGTACATATGAAAACCTGTCAATAGATCCCTATCTATCTATCTATCTATCTATCTATCTATCTATCTATCTATCTATCTATCTATCTATCTATCTATCTATCTATCATCTTATCTCTCTCTCTCTCTCTCTCTCTCTCTCTCTCTCTATCTCTCTCTCTCTATCTATATATCTTCTATCTGTCTATCTGTCTATCTATCTATTTATTTGTCTGTCTGTCCTCCCGTAGATCTATCCATTTATTAATTTCTCTATCTCTCTCTATACCTGTCTGTCTGTCTGTTTGTCTGTATGTCTCTCTCTCTCTCTCTCTCTCTCTCTCTCTCTCTTTCTCTCTCGCACATTTGAGTTGAAGAAAGCACAACAAATTAAATACCTCCCTCACACGTACTAAGACTTGATATTAATTCATATTAATAATCAACTCACATTTTCATTTTTCTTTTATAAGTTATTAAATAATAAACACATTGATTAACTGACCAATGTATTGATACATCAAACCCTGTATGTGGAGACCTGATAAGCTGTGTGGATGCACTCTGTTGCTAACTAACTTTCCTGCTGGTACAAAGTGAATCACGTCTCTTTTTTAAACACTGTGTTCTCGGCCCCTGGTTCAGTTATTGTTGTGGGTTCTTCTCCAAACCATCAGCAAGGAGCGTGACATTGAAAACAGATGTTTCAACAGGGTCGTTATAGCAACAGCAGATGTGTAAGTCTGTGCTTTATACTGAACGTGTGGCGAGCTGCTGGATATTATCCTTATTATCCAGAACATTTCCCCCAATCAATGGGTTGAAAACTTAAAATAAAGGTGACAAACGTTGTGTTAAAAACGTAATTTGAAATTGTGGTGTCCTCAGCGTCTTGTCCTGACCTTGAGTCGCCCTTTGTTACCAGCGTCCACACCTGCTTATCTCCACAGAACCCTGTTGTTGGAGGGTGGTTGAGTCTGTTGGTCTTATCAGCAGGAGGCTTCCTCAGTGTGTAACCCAGGAGTAAAGGTTCTCTGTGGGAAAGTGTCTGCAGTCGAATGTGTGTCACACGTCGTTCAGACACACACAAACACACACACAACGGTGGCACACATGACCCACTGTGCGTCCTCCCATTAGAAACTACTAGATCTATAAAATCCACTGGTTCACAAACTGCAACTTGTAAACTGCTGGTTTTCAGTCGGGACTCTGGTCAAGAACTAACTGAAGTGAACGTTTTCAGGGTTCTTGTGGATTGTTATTGCTCAACCAATATGCATGCAGTTCCCTCTCATGCACTATTATAAATTATTATTATTTATGTATGACAGAGATGTTTGATTGTTTTTATAAATGTTGCATGTTTGCTGAAGACGGTTAAACCTTGGTGTATTTGTTTTATTATATTTTTAACGGTCCACTGGGCCACTAATGAGACTGGGCTTCTCCCAAAGTGGAGCTGGGAGCTGGAAGCGTCAGTTTCCTCAAGAGAAGATTCACTTCAACCTTGAAAACTTCTGGAATGAGATCAAAAACTCAAACCACAGAATGTAAAATCCTCTGTGAATCAGAAGCTCGTAAAGAACAGCTGTTACTTATCCACTTTATTTAAGCAGTTAAGAAAAACTAAACAGTTACTTGGTTTCCTGGGCTTCTGTCCTGAGGAGTTCGGGTTTCGAATATTCAGCTAATTATTTGCAAAGTGGGAGCAGAGTTCAGGTGAATCCAGGTGTAACAGGTGGAATAACCGAAGCTGCACTGAAGTGGAATATTAAAACGTTTCAGGGCTTTTATCTGCAGCAGGTTTTCCGTCCCGTGACTCTTTCTACTCCATCTCCTCCTCAGTGGGAAGTTGAGCAGTGGAGTCTGTGCTTCGTGGTGGGAGTGGGCAGGGCCTCCCCGGGTCGAGATGAGGAGAAACTAACATTCAGCACATGTTTGGTCCACAGCTCAGCACCATGGCTCCTGCAGCTCCGCTCACCGTGCTCCTCCTCTGCCTCCAGGTCTGCACCGCTGCAACTCAAGGTACGTTCGGCTCCTCTCATTTCACCAGAGGATTAAAGCGTTTGCAGACACGCAAACACTGATTGTGTTGATTTGTTTGCTTCGATGTTTTATTCTTGGGGTTTAAGATGCTTTCTTTGACGTCTCCAGTCTTCAGACGATCAGATTTTTCAATTCCTGTCGATGTGTTTGGTTTGATTTAAAGAAATAAGAAATTGCCAGGCGGGAGAAATAAATGGAGATAAATGTGTTTTTAATGGAGCTGCAGGCGCGTGTTTACCACCTTCAATAGAAAACATCGGCGGCTGCATAGCTGCGGTGCTGCTTTGGCAGTCGGATGAATATGAAAAGTGTTGCACAACAGCGGAACTCTCCACAGAGACGGAGCCACACACAGCGGCCAGCACATTTCCAGTGAAGTGGCTTCCCAGGAATTCAGAGAGCACTTCACCGCCGAACAATGCCGAGCTGTTTGTGTGCCCCTCCTTCACAACCCGAACAGCCTCAGTGCCAATGGACGGACGATGTATTTGCATACATGAGTTTTGTTTTATCCACAGATTCAAACAAGCTCTGACCATTGAGGTCTCTCGCTGGCGTCCTGCGCTCGGCCTCTTTACGTAACTCCGGCAGGGAGGCGGCAGAGCCTCGCTCTCACTCGGCTCCTGTGCCTCCTGACAGGTGTGTTGAGCGTCAGCGGCCTGTGAGCACAAACCAGCAGTGAGCCCGTGTTTGTGTAATGTCTCTCTGCAGACATGGCAGCACGTTTGCCAACTTGTAACGACCTGCAGATTTCTGAGGAGCCGCCCACGTCAAAGAGTTAAACCAGTGTGGGGTCTCTCCGTGGTGAAAAACCAATTAATGAAATATGATCAAGATTTGTATTATGATGCAGACGGGGGGGATAATGTGTTTTCAGAGGTCCAACTCTTCAGGAACTGGGAACCTCTGCAGGATCTAAATAAAGGTCCAGGGTTGTTTTTTTACCCCCAGAAAGTCCCTGCTCGGGGGGGGACATTTGGGGCGGGGCTTGCAGCGCTGAAGATGCCTGATTAGCACTGCAGCGTTTTTTTATTTCAGTCGGTCAATCCTGTAAAATCTGTTTCCTCGAGAGAACACACACTTTACTGGTGTTGCTCGATTTATAAAGTGTCGTTGTTGTTTAGTCTTGTGTAGCACTACCCCCTCCTGGTGGAGCGGGGTGGAGCAGCTTGTTATTGCCATCGCTTCTTCTTCTTCTTCTTACGTCAGCAGCTAATTTGCCTCATCTCCCCGGCAGCGTCCTGGTTCTTCAGATCAGCTGAAGTCTCCTCTCAGCATCGAGCAGCTGCTGCAGAAGATTTTAAAACATCCCAGTTCACATCACATCGGCTCTTAATGTGATTCGATTTCTCCACTATGGTGACTCTTTGCTTTCGCCAACACGAGAGTTTCCATGTACGTTTCACACAATGAGGCCCGTTGGTGGAGTGAAGAGCTGTTATCAGGGATGAGAACACTGCAGCTCTGAGGGAGGAAATGGCCTTTAGATAAATGCAGAGGACCGAGCGCTTCCCCCTGAGAGCCCACTGATTGATGTCTGCACATGTGACTCTGTAAATAAGGCCTGCGCGCTCACAGGAAACACATTAATGGAAGCCTCCGTGCAGATTAATGGAGGCTATAAAAGGAGAAACACACATTGATTATCATCAAGTGGCTGCAGGAGCAGAGCCAGACAGTCAGCTGTGCCTCTACCTGATGCTTCGTGGCATCTGCTGAAGTTATGAGTTCGACCTTCAAAGGAAATGAACGCAGCTGCTGTGTCCTGCTTCCCTAGGAGTGGCTGAGGCGGAAACACATCTGGGCATAAAAACACACTGAGGATGTTTTCTTGGAACCTAAAATAGACCTGCGTTGGCAGCGCTCAGAGAAATCACAGCGTCAACATGTTTACTGGCTGGGCTGGCGGCTCGCCTCGGGAGGACGAGGCCTGTAATGAGCACGCTGCTCGTTGTAAAGTGATATCACAGCGTCGGACAGCGGCTCCGTGTTTTGTGGCTCTAATGAGTGTGTTCACAAAGAGCTCCACGTCCACGGCTCACATGTTTACTTACACCAGGGGTGAACTCTGCTGAGCAAACACGGCAGCACTTAACTTTGACACACAGGCACGAAAGAGCAGGCCGCTCAGTTTGCACGGTGAGCGAGTTGTGTTCTAACGCCCAGGACCCAGATGTTCACAACCCACTGTGTGTGTGGATGTCAATCTGTGTGAGACTCAGACGTCACGGAGAAGAAACACTTTCCTTTTCTACTTCTTTGCTCTTTGTGTCTGTCGGTGGTGGAAGAAACACTCAGATCCAGATGTGCAACAACAAAACCACAATGTGAAAAAAATACAGAACTCTACTTACAAGTAGAAAAAATACTAGAGAGCAAATTGTAATTAAAAATATATTTATACTGTAAATCTTCCTGCAATAGATTCACGAGGCTGAATAACCCAGATTTGCAAAAAGGTTGTTGGCCAATCACTGAAGATTTATTACACAATATACACGTTGGTGTTCCAAACGTTAAGAACGAATCTTCATGTCTGATCCTGAACCAACACAGATCTCAGGGGACATGTGGGAAATGCAATTTCGGAATAAAAAGTAAAATATCCACTTTCCCACAAACCATAGTAAATGATAATAACTCAGTTCTTGTGAAGTGTCTGTTTTAACCACTTTTCTGGTGTCACTCTTTCCGAACCACCCACATGGTCTCGTTCATCATGTGGAAATGAGCCTCACAAATGCTTCGCATAACTGGGAGTCAAATTGATTTTTCCCCACGTCCTGAGCTCAGCACAGGTTATTTTTAACCTGTACACCTTCCCCGAAGCACCCTGAGCCAGAGGTATTCATCCTCCGCTCAGCTTCAGAGGAGCCGTCTTGTCTCGACACTTCTCGGTACTCAGCCTTGTGTTTGTGTTGCTCCTCCTGGCGTGTTGATCACAAACCTCCTGGAGCTTATTGGTTAAAGAGCCAGTTCGTCCAACTCAGATATGTATCTGCTTATTAACCTCGAGGCTGATGGGAGTGAAGGCTGCAGAGGAGAGGCTCGTCTGGTTTTACACGGCCTGGTTTGGAGAGGAGCCCTGGATACTGATATGAATACGTGGGACTGAAGAAGATCAGATAGTAGCATACATTTTAAAATAAATGCATAAATTTAACTTTTTTATTAATAAATGTAATTCATCTCCATGCTGTGAACACCACATTGCAAAGATCTCTTTTATTATCAGAGGAAAAACATTATTGGGAAACAGAACGATGAAATGGAGAAAGTTTTTTTTCTGTTATTTTGGTTCTTTTGAGTGAATCAAACCTTAAAGTTTGTAATCCTGCAGCATTTAAAACAAAAGCATGGAGCCAATAACTTGGGACATAGTGAAATTAGGATATTAAAGAAATGACCTGAGGAATGAGAGTTTGTTCAGGAACACATGCAGAGTGCAGAGAGGAAAAGAACATTACTTCAGTAACCTGGTATGGCACAGATACAATGGTATATAACTATTGTAGTGTAATGTATGAGAACTGTATGTTCAACAGGAAATGACACAGAACACGCCAGTCTGACAGCTCAAAACAAATTCCTTTCCCTCAGATCAAATCCCTTTTTTGGTTTCACAGCTTTTTCTGGATCTGTCTCATCACTGCAGAAACTCTTTGCAACTTTCTTTTCACTGTACGACTCTCTGCAGCACTCTCATTAAATCATTAATTTTGCAATACTGCTCTCTGTCCCTGAAGCTGTGTGAACACATAGTGCGAGTTCTTGCAGCCAGTAAAACAGGATCCCTGCGGAACATTCTGTGCTGATTCCACGACAGCCTTCGCTTGAAGAGCAGTTAAACGTCTTCCAGGAAAAAGGCTGGTTGTTTGCCCTGTGGCTGGAGCTCATTGGGGTTAGGTTACACTGTGTCCCTGACAGGCAGCCGCGAATCATAGAGAGTGAAACAGATGTTTGTGGGATAAAAAAAACAGGATCTGATGTGTAATTATTGTCTCCCTGCAGTCCTCCCCGAGCGACGCCCCCACTTCACCGGCTGCGTCTCCAACAACATGGAGACTTTCCGCTGCAGATGGAATGTCGGCACTTTCCAGAACCTCTCCGAGCCGGGAGCCCTGCGATTATTCTACATGAACAAAAAGTGAGCCGGGAAACTCTGCCAGACATTTTGTGGTTTCTCTGTGCTCTCAAAGAAATCCAGGTTCTCAGGCTTTTTTTAAAACAATCTGCACAGAACAAAGGGATAATTGCAAAACAGAAATCTGATATATAATTCATGGGTGTAAACATGCATGTGCATAATGAAATAAATCAAACAAATCCTGATCTGAAGTTATAGTTTCGGTATTTTCTTTCGTTTTAAAGCCTTTTACGAAGTCTTATTAATAAGTTTACATCTATTTTACACATACGATAAAGAAAAATACTACTGAGAAAAACAAGATTACAGGTAAAGTTATTTTGTTCATAAACCAAAGTCTATTGTGCAGAGGAAGAATGTTGAGCTCTGGATAAACACAGTGCTTGGTTATAGAATTGATTTATGATTCTACATGGCTGTCACCTGCATTATCAGGGAAGTAATTTAAAGTACCAAATATGTGCATTCATATTAAACACCCTGTTTTAATCTACCGCTGTATAAATATCCTCTATTTCTCCTCTGAAATATTCACAAGCTGCTTTGTAGAGTAGATTTTCAGACTCAGAGAAGTGCTCCTCCTTCCATCTTGTATTCGTTCTCATGTTGTCTTGCCTCCGCCTCGCAGACCCTCCCCGGACTCCCCTAAAAACTGGAGCGAGTGTCCTGACTACACCCCCGAGCGGCCCCACGAGTGCTTCTTCAACAAGAACCACACGACCGTCTGGACCATCTACAACGTCCAGCTCCACTCGGCCGACCGAACCGTCCTCTACGACGAGAAACTGTTCTTTGTTGAAGACATCGGTGCGTTGAGCCGCTCGGCTGTGACCATCCAGATGAGAAAGATAATAACAAACAAACAAGAATAACAGTGTAAACATAATGGGACACTTTGCTAAACGTTCAGGTGTCCACTTCCCTTTGTCCATGTAGTGTCCTGAACATGTATTGAGACCTGAGGTGATGTTGACCCTTCTTCTCTGCAGTTCAACCGGATCCAGCGGTCGGCCTGAACTGGACGCTTCTCAACGCGAGTTCCACCGGGACGCACTATGACATCATGCTGAGCTGGAAGCCTCCGGAGTCGGCGGACGTGGAGATGGGCTGGATGAGGCTTCAGTACCAGGTCCAGCACCGCAACGTCAACTCCGACCTGTGGGAGACGGTGAGCATCTTCTCCGTTTTATTTACCGCTGTGTTCCATTTCGAGCTTCGGTGGAGTTGAGTTTTAAAAACCATGCTGCCGTGTTGAATCCTGATTTCTTCCCGGCAGTCCGAGCTGGTGAAGACCACGCACCGCTCCCTGTTCGGGCTCAAGACCAACGTCAATCACACGGTTCGAGTCCGGTGCAAAATGTTTGGAGGGAAAGACTTCGGAGAGTTCAGCGACCCTATATATGTCCATATCCCATCCAAAGGTAAACATTCATTACTACGTTAACACATTGGCTGTTGATGTCTGTGTAGCATTTTGATTGCCCCCTGGTGGCTGGTTGCAGTGAAGTTCATGAATTAGGGGCCTGAGTTGTAATAGCCCAACGGCATAAAGTCGCCAATCAGGCTTCGGGAACTACCGGACGATATTTGCATATGATAACGTGGACGCTCACTGCAAAGTCTTCATGTTATGATAAATGAAAGCGTCACTATTTCATCTTTTCCTCTATGAGTCACACACTCATTGAATAAAAGCCATCCATTATCTTTCTATGTAATTATATTGAATTTCTGTGTTTCCTTCTCAGTGTCCAGATTCCCGGCCTTGGCTTTGCTCCTCTTTGGCGCCTTGTGTTTACTGGCCATCCTGATGATAGTTGTCATATCACAGCAGGAAAAGTAAGTAAATTATCAACCAGAAGGTTTTTCTGCTTTGAAAAAGCTCAGAGAAAAGAGTGTGTTCAGTCGGCTGCTCGGTGTCTGTGTGGGCGGTGACCTTGAGAATCAGTCTCCGTGTCTGCATCATTCAAAAGCCTGAAAATGTCTGAATGTCTTTATTCATGTGTTTTTTCTTTTTGCTCTCCTAAGGTTGATCTTTATTCTTCTGCCTCCTGTCCCTGGACCGAAAATCAGAGGAATTGATCCTGAGCTCCTGAAGGTATTGACCGGCATATAAAGATGTTTGAGTGACGGTCACATTGCTCTATTCTCCAAACTGTATCGAGCGTCTCTTTGTAGCAGAGTCGATGAATTTTCAGACAAAACCTTGAAAGTTGTGGCTGTGGCCTGAATGTAAAAAGAGAAGCTTCCGACCCGACTCATTAGCTGATTTTTCTATATCTCACAGAAAGGAAAGCTGAGAGAGCTGACGTCCATCCTGGGCGGTCCCACCGATCTGAGGCCGGAGCTGTACAACAGCGACCCCTGGGTGGAGTTCATCGACCTGGACATCGAGGAGCAGAGCGACCGACTCACGGAGCTGGACACGGATTGCCTCGTGGAACGCTCCCTGTTCTCCAACTGCTCTCCGCTCTCCATCGGCTTCAGGGACGACGACTCGGGCCGCGCCAGCTGCTGCGACCCGGATCTCCCCATCGACTCGGACGTGTCCCCGTTCAATCCTCTCGTCTCCAACCAAACCCTCGGGAAAGAAGCCTCCGAGCCGAGCAGCCAAACTGCTGCGGAGACGCCAAGCGCAGCGCCCGGTCGGGAGGCTCTGTACACGCAGGTAACTGAGGTGAGGTCGTACGGCAAAGTGCTGCTGGCGCCCGAGGAGCAGACCGACCTGGAGGAATCCACGAGCAAAGACTCAGAGAAAGACCTTGTGGTGAAGAAGGAGAAGGAAAGGAACGACTTCCGGCTGCTGCTGGTGGATGCAGATAACGGCGGCTACACCTCCGAGCTGAAAGCCGGGAAAATGAGCCCCAGTCTGTCCGATGGGGATCTGAGTGAGCGCCGCCCCATGGTGCCATCGCCTTACTACGAGCCAAACCCCAGCGCCACCTCCCCGCTGCCCTCTCCTCCCGTCTACACCGTGGTCGAGGGCGTGGACGGACAGAACAGCCTCCTACTGACATCCAACTCCACACCTCTCCCACAGATAATCATCCCGAAGCCCATGCCCACCCCAGACGGCTACCTGACCCCCGACCTTTTGGGAAGCGTCACGCCGTAGCTCAGCGGCGGCCTGTGCAAAGTAAAGACTCGTCAATCAAGGGCAGATACGCTTCGGAACAGTCTCGGGGATTGATTTTCCCGAGGCTGTGTTTTGAATGTCAGCTCTCCTAAAATAGTCGGGGGGGCCATATGCGGCTGTCCTCCCCCGACCTCCCTACTGCACCCCCGACAGGGCTGGGAAGTCCACAGGTTTGCTATGAGCGACGAATAGGACACAAGAATGTATTTAGCTGAGGTTGTGTAGAGGAAATAACACAAGCTGCACAATAATTCAACAATCTGACTCCTCAGAACAGGACCTCAACACTACTTCTTAGGAACATGGGTTTGTGGAAGCTGCAATCACTGATCAATTCTGGCCACAAGAGAACTGAACAATCCCCAAGGACCTGACATGTTAATGGTATTTTGGCTACAACCAGATCAGCTGTGAATTAAAGTCCAGCAGAAAACCTGCAAGTTGTTTAGAGTTGTATTTGTGTCCAAATAGTGAAAGTAAATCCAATCTTCACTTTTCTTTTAGCTCAGGTTTGGTCTCCATCAACTCCTGAGGAAGATATCTGACTGTTTAAGCTACGTTTCCCCGGGAACTGGGAACTTTTGTAGCCTTTCCATCACGGGGACCAGGGTCTAAGGGAATTATTTAACTCCCCCAAAAAGTCCTTGCTGGTGGGGGTGCAGGCTACATTGCTAATTTGCTTAATTTCCCACTGTTTTTTATGCTACGGTGAAAGTTCCAGATACTTTTGGTGGAAATTGATCCTTTGCTGCTAAACGTTCCACTTTCTTCACCAACTTCTTCTCTAAATTTCCATCTGCTGTTTGCTCCTGTGAACTTAAAAACACAAAAAATATGATATGATGATAATTCCCAGTTGACACCTTCCTCATTTCCTTACATTTTGTAATATATAATGTTGGCTAATGCAGCACTAAATGAGACTGTTTGTTTTATTCTCAAAACTTTGTACATATCAATAACTTTCTGCATGATAAAATCCGGTTCTGTGTATAAACACAATGTCTGGAAACAATGAATCAACTCACCTGAATCAAACACACTGAATTAATGGTTTTACTAATGTTTTCATAGCTTCTCAGGCTTTAACAACAATGTCACTAAACTAATGAGTCAGCCATTGCTTGTTTAATACTCGTCCTTATCTTGTTGTTTGCAACAGGAAGCAGGACAGAGCATAAATGATCAACTGGAGCATGACATATTAAAATACTTGTGGTATTTTATTGCTGTTACATATTAATTTCTTTATAGACTGAGACATTTCCCGAGCTGACAGAGGAAGGTGTTTGATCTTTCGTGTTCTGGGGAAGTAACAGTACGTAGTAGAAGTACTTCAGACAGTATATTTTTCTAATGCATGCACTATTTTTTAGTTTTTCTTTTGGTTTCTAGCTAAATGTGCATCTTCATGTACATTAAATTCTTTGGGTACATTATCGTCAGTATTGAATTTTACAGTTTTTACATTTTAGCTGTTTAAAAAGTGTCAAATAAAGAACTTTCATACTTTTACTCTTGTGTCGTGTTGTTAATCTCAGATAGTTTCATGTCTCCACTTACTTTATATATCTAATAATAACAAATATTATTATTTAATATAATTTCCTTACTCTTTACTTTACTAACAATGTAATATATAATAACATAATATATATAATCGTATTTTCAACGTAACTTTACTATAAAATGTTCAGTTTAATTATTTGGTGAAAAAAATATTACATCATCTATTGAACCGGTGTAATAAACTGCCACTGAACAGTAAATATAATATTTAATTTTAAATCTTTATCAAAATAGAATAATCATTTTTCTGAGCGTTGCTGCGAACGAGCTCCTGCAGCTAAATGTCCGCTAACGTTAGCTTTGTCCATTAGTCAGTCAGTTAGCAGTTAGCATCCGCGGAGGAATCTCACGTATCTTGATTGAAAGTCCAGCGTCCATCACTGTTTTCTTCAGTAAGTTTCTCTTTGTTGGAACAAACACCATGAAGAAGTTAAACTGTTTTCATCTCGACGACTTAATGGAGGAGTTCGCTCAACTGGAGCAGGTAAGCTAGCTTAGCCTGTTCGCTAGCTTAGCCTGTTCGCTAGCTAAGAGTCACAAGCTAACTAGCTCAGCAGTGGCTAATTTAATGTGACTGTTACAAGTATTGAAAAGAAGAAAGAAAAGTTAATTAAACTTTAAGCTGATTAGTTGTATTACTGGTAATTAGTTCTATAATTATTTAAATCATTTGAAAATATCAAAGCTACTTCATGTTGCTAATGATACTTTCCTCACTATTTTCTATTAAATTAAAAATGTATATCTTAGATTAATAGATCTATCTATCTATCTATCTATCTATCTATCTATCTATTTACTAACTATATTAAACTCAGTATTAAACTAAAACTTGTATTTATATCTTTAAATTAGATTAATTGTTAAGTTTATTAATAAATTAAATGTCTGAACATGTATAACAAGTCACGTTAATATTTCTTGAATCCAAAGTGAGGCCATTTCAAACCCATGGGACATTTAGTTCAGTGTCGTGTAGAGATGCATCAGAATCTGTTCCCTTTACACCGTTCGTCCGTTATAAAGACTAAAGACAGACATGTCCACTGTCTGTTGCTGTTGATCCACAGACGATCTCACAGGTCAGTGGCAGGAACCAGCTGTTGGAGGTCGAGCTGGACGACGCCACGCGACTCGTTAACTTCTACCAGACCAAAGAGAAAAGTCTGACTGAAGGTGACCGATCTTTATTTACATTAGAAACTAACTGAATAACTTTGTTCTGTCTGTTTGAGAAGATTAAAAGAACTTGGTGTTAGTTTGCCTCCCTCTGCTGGTGATGTGGCCAAACGACAGCATGTCCCTGGTGCATGGAGAAAAGATAAAGTCTGAAGTTTGGTTTCCTTCAGAAAATCAAACCTTAAAAGTGGTACATTTACAGGGGGTCATATATTATTAAGTAGTCACACCTCGAATACATGGTCATGAAGGTGAATTTTAAAACACACACACTCCATAACAACCCTGAAATAATAATGAATTAAAAATTATACATACATTTTCAGAAACAACTGTGAGCAGCCTCTCATTTGGACGTTTGAATTCTCACATAGATTTCCTCCCCTCTCTATATCCTGAGATTCTCCAGAGGTCAGTGTTTGTGTGACAGCCGCCTGTCCTTGTTTATTGTGTTGCTCGATGTGTTGCAGAGAGAGACAGCCTTCTTCTCACAGTGAGCAGTTTGCAGCAGACTCTGCAGGAGCAGTGCAACCTCAGAGGTAAATTAAAGAAAAACACACCAGCTGCTGAACACACACATCTTTAAGAGGAGAGATTCAAATAGCCTTGTGAATCTTGTTCATGTTGCAGTGGAGAACCAGAGACTGAAGAGGGACGTGGTCGACCTGAAGCGACAGAACGAGAGAACAGCGGAGGTGAAGACTGAAGCCCCCAACGTTTCCTTCACTTTGTCCACAGCTCACATGAAGTCGTGACTTTAAAAACTTGTTAAGTGTTCAGCAGCTGCAGCATCGGTGAGTGATGTGGTCTGTGTGTCGTCAGGATGGAGAGGCTGAGGTTCAGCAGCTGCTCGGTGTCATGCTCACAAAGGAGGACAGCCACAAGAGGGAGCTAGAGGCTGTGAGGCAGCAGAGCAGGAGGGAGGCGGAGCTCGCGCAGAGGGAGGGTTCCAGTCAGGGTAAGAGCTCAAAACAAATCCCTCCAGAGTCCAGATCCAAGGTCCAATGTCTGATTCAGATCCCAAGACAAACAACGCGACTGACAGAGCAGCTGTTGACAACAAGGAAAACACTCACCTACATCTGAATACTACTAATATGCACAGTTCACATTAAAGTCAACTTTATTTGTTCAGTAAAACATCAGTCAAAAACATAATAATTCTTGAAAGCTTCCCCTCAACATGAATTTCAATCAAATAGTGATGAAATCATAACTTCCTTGGTGGAGGTTATTCTATAGTAATAAAGAAAAACTAAAGTATTGTTATGATTAACCTTAATTTGTCTGGTGCCTTTTTATTGTGACAGTGGAAGCCAAAGATGCTGAAGTGAAGAAACTTCTGGAGAAGAAGGATCTGCATCTGGAGGAGATGAAGAAGAGGCTGAAGGATCAGGAGAGAGAGAGGCAGAGCGAGCTCCTCAAGTTGCAGATGGAGGTGAACCAGAGAAGAAGCTTCATTTTACTTGTGTCATCGACTAGTTTTTTTAGATAAAAGTCTGTAATGTGTTATTTTCTCCTCATAAAGTCCAATATGTAATGACATAGATAACCTGAAGTGTTGAAGAGGTGAAGAGTCTGTCTGCAGGAGGGTCTCATCTCTTTACAGACGATGTCTCGAGTCCTTTGTGTATTTGACGTTTTGTTGTGTGTGTTTTGTCAGTTTGGTGTGAAGTTAGCCAGAGTTCAGAGCTCGGCTCAGTGGAGGGAGCAGCAGCAGCAGCAGCAGCAGCAGCAAGGCTCCAGCCTCCTTCCCCAGAGCGTCTTCAAGAGGGTGAGCGGCCCGCACACACTCTTATATACACCCCCCCTCCCCCCCCCGCTTCTTCATTAAAGAGCTTAAATAACTAAGTAATCACTCTGAAGTGAGAGCCAAGGTCTCACTGTGCAGAAACTAGAGCTCCACGGAATTATCAGTTGGCCAATATACATCTTCCATTATGAAAGAGTTTATTTTATAGTATAGACAATGCAGAAAAAAGATTTATGATTATATTTTACAAAGATATGTACATTTTCTAAAAAAAAGTTCTATATATTTGTTTGTAGTTCTTTTTTTCTTTTAACTCACAGTTCTTTATGATAAAGTTTATGGTTAAACTGTGAAATATCAATCTTCAACTGCATTTCATTGTCATAAGGGTTTGTTACGATTTTAGAAATCATGGCCAGATTTTAAATATCCATATTATACATCAGCCAGTAAATCGCTATCAGAGTTTTTAATCAGTCATGCTCCAGCAGAAACATATTTCATGGTTCAGTTTGTATGTTTTCTCTTTTGAATGTTAACTTCAGATGAGCACTGTCCTCTGACCTTCACATCAGGTTTTTCTGAATGTCTCCTCCTGATAGTTTCCCTCTTCTCAGTAACAGATTACTTCCCAGATTCCTCGCTCCCTGTAGTGTTGTGAAATAAATAAATTAACCCAGATTGGAAGTTACTGTTTCTCTCTCGTACAATTACTGTGAATCACGTAGAAGCCGGTTTATTAACGAGAATAACTGAATAAACGATTGAAGCTCAGTGGGTAATGATGAGCAGGGCATCAGCGTCACACTTGTTTATACACTTTCCTCTGTGTCCTCAGAAGCTGCAGTTCATCCAAGAGGAGAAGAACAAGGAGATTGGGTTCCTGCGTCAGAGAATCAAAGAGCTGGAGGAGAGCCAGCGCTGCAGCGGCGTCAGCGACAGCCGCCTGAAGAGGAGGAAGATCTAGATCGTGTCAAGGCCATCGACGTTAACAAGCTCCAGACTCACTGGAGACACAAGTAACAAAACCAGTTCAGACTTTATAGTTCATTAGTTTCATTTTGAAAGCACAAACTGTAGAGATCCCACTGCTTCCCCCCTCACTAGAGCTGCAGTTTCACAGGTGAGCCGTGTGCAGAGAACACTTTCAAACAGTTAACCCGTCTAAGGCTTTAATCCAATCAGACGGCTGCAGGGAGGCGACGCAGAGGAAGCAGGGAGTAGTTAGAAGTCCAGGATCGTTCAGGGAATTGAACCTATTTGTCTTCTTTCAATTAAAGGAAAACTAATCATTTAACTCCGACTCAGGTTCCTCAAAGTCAAACTCTTCTTTCACTGATGTATCTATACAATGATCAGAGTATTTATTGTATTGTATGAGTTATTTACATACATTATATTATATATCATTTTAGAACCTGCAGGGTGTTGTAGTCATTCTGAACAGTGATACTCCAACTTTATTGTTTTGAGCTGAACTCTGAAAGCCTGTGTTGATATTTGATGGTTAATAAATTTGGAGCAATGTGAAGCTGATATTGAGGCTTTTGTCACATTCATTTATAAAAATATATTTACATTTTAGGATTTAACTGGCTTTGTTTTCAGTGTTAGAGGAGATGTTTGATATCACTGTCACGTTCTAACATTTGGTAAGCTTAGCTTAGCTTAGCATTATCTTAAATGTACTCTACCTGCACCTCTCAGGAGAAGTTGAACTTGTATAATGCATAAAAACAAAAGAGTTTAAAGCAGAAACAAGTGGTTGATAAGTCAGAAAGGGACATTTATAGAAATACAGATCTGGCTGTGAAAAGCTCAAGAATCAGTTGTGCTCATAG
Source organism: Pseudopleuronectes americanus (assembly GCA_038501795.1). Taxonomy (NCBI): domain Eukaryota; kingdom Metazoa; phylum Chordata; class Actinopteri; order Pleuronectiformes; family Pleuronectidae; genus Pseudopleuronectes; species Pseudopleuronectes americanus. The sequence continues at coordinate 17,672,067 of CM076733.1, read as the reverse complement.
GATGAAAGTATGTGGAAAATATACATTTTTATTTAATTGATTTCAAAATAAAAGTATGGGTGCACATGTATAAGAGGATATATTTAACTAGTGGTTTCACGGACGAGTGTTTAGTTGTTCTCTGGGGTTAAAACTCGTTTGGTCGTTGATTTATATGATGACACGATAGAAAACTCAGTTGTGCTCTTATTCACATCTTGATGTCGATCGTCCCTCACTGCTGCTCACAGGGACAAACACTCCTGAAGGAAGACGCTCCACCTTCTGAAGTGTTGACCTCCTGCTCTGTAATCTCTTGATCTGCTCTGCTGACAGGGAGCTAATCTCGATGGGAACATTGCCCTAATGCTGTTGCATAACATTTCAATCTTCAAGAAAGCCAGGAGATCAAGCGTAGCTGCACAACAGAGACACGTCTCTCACACGGGTTTGTTCTCCTGCACCTGCGATCCAATGCATCCTGTCATATGTACTGTAGACACTAATACGTGCACTCATTCGTCTTCTGCTGAGAGTTTTCAGCCTAACCTCCCTTGCCTGATATTAAGTGTTTGAAGGGATTGGGACAGTCTTATATTACAACAGGATTAGAGTTCATGACACCATCTTAATCCCTGGTTGCTCCGTGAGGAGGAGAGGGTGAAAGACAGAGAGAGGTGAGCGGCGAAGGGTGTGGCCAAGGGAAGCTCGACCTGGCTGTTCACTTGACTGTCAGCGTGCCCCCTCCACTGTTCCCACCCGGTGCACAGAGGAGGAACAGCAGCGATGGCAGCAGTCGGCTCAGTGGGATGAAACCGAGTCAGACCTTCAGCATGTGTGAAGAAGAGTAACTGTTGTGGCTCCTTTTGGGCCCAAAGATCATGTTTCCTCCTCGGCTCTGCTGCTTGTGATGGACGCCATGGACGTGTTGTGATGCAGAGCAACAACTTGGGAACTCGGTAAGAAGATGAGCACCTTGTCTTTTACATTAGGTTTAGATCTGTCCATTTTCTTTTGGTCTTATTGCAGCAATTTCCACTTACAGGTCTTCAGTGAACACCAAGTATTAACATGTGGGTTCTGTGATCAGATCTCGAGCGGACGGCTCTAAGTGAAGGCACATGAGGAGGGATCAAAATTCAGTTTAAAGACAAATTCGGCCAACAAAAAGCAGTTATTTGGGAATATTTGAAGAGTCATATTTAGAGCTCCCTCATGTTAACGTTAGTATTTGTTATGTTTCAAGACATTTATCATGTCTGTGAATCTCCAGCCTGCTACAGAGATGCATGGAGGCCAGTACCAGGTGGCGAGCCCCAAGTTCCACCACTGTCAATACAGTCTGACAGACAGCTCCTTCGCTGACTCCGAGGATGAGGAGGCCGAGGCCCCCCCGCCGCCACGCACCCCCCTGCAGAAGCTCACCACAGACATGTGCAAGGACAAGAAGACCATCAAGGAGCTGATGATAGGCCGCAGGGTGGGCTTCTACAAGGTCCGAGGGGAGATCGGGTGCGGGACCTTCTCCAGGGTCAAGATGGCGTTCCACGCTCTGGCTAAAGGTAAAGAAATAATCCACTGTTCATCACACCTGTAGGAGCCTGTGATCCTTTCCCACTGCAAGCACATGAAAATAAGACGTCCTTGTCCTAATCTTCATCTCGTAGACAAAGTGGCCCTGAAGGTCCTGGATAAGACGAGGCTGGACGCTCAGGCCCAGCGTCTGCTCTCCAAGGAGATCAGCAGCATGGAGTTCCTGCAGCACCCCAACGTGGTGCGTCTGTACGAGGTGGTGGAGACGCCCAGCCGCCTCTACCTGGTGCTGGAGTACGCAGGAGGAGGCGACCTCCACAACAAGATCTGCAACGAGGGGAAATGTATAGACAACACCAGCAAGATCATCTTCGCCCAGATCCTCTCTGCTATCAAATACATGGTCAGCAGCTCTGACAAACTAAATCGAATCAAAGCTCACAGATCATCTACGATCTCAGATCTGTTCCATACTCAGATATTTAAATCCTGTGTTTTTTCTCTGCAGCACGACATCAACATCATCCACCGAGACCTGAAGGCAGAGAACGTTCTGTTCACCACCAGCAGCTGTGTGAAGGTGGCGGACTTTGGATTCAGCACGCGGGTTTCAAACCGCACCGACGCCCTGGACACCTTCTGTGGCTCCCCGCCCTATGCTGCCCCGGAGCTCTTCAGGGACGAGTCCTACCTGGGGCCCCCGGTGGATGTGTGGGCCATGGGGGTCCTGCTTTTCTTCATGGTGACCGGCACCATGCCGTTCCGTGCCGAAACCATGGGCAAGCTGCGGCGCTGCATCATCGATGGGGCCTACACCCTCCCGCCCTGGGTGGCCGGTCCCTGCCAGAAACTCATCAGGGGCATCTTGAAGCCAGTCCCTGCCGACCGCTACGCCGTGGACCAGATGCTGGGCTGTGATTGGCTGCTGCCTGTGGAGTTTCCCTGGTCGCTGGTGCGTCAGGAACCGGTGAGTTCCCTGCAGAGCCTGCTGAGCTCGGAGTACGGGGACCTGGAGGAGGAAGAGGAGGAGGAGATCAGGAGCTCGCTGGAGGAGCTCGGCTTTACCTCCGTGCATCCACGGCTCAATCGGCCCACAGACAGCCGCAGCCCCGTCACCGGGGTTTATCGAATCCTGCTGCACCGAGCACAGAAGCGCAGAGGCTGCGACTGCCCCCCCGTGGTGCGAGGCATGGTGAGGGACCCTAAGAGAGAGGGGCTCGGGGCCTACAGGGGCCTCAGACACACCTCCAAGCTCTGCGTGCTCTCATAGCTGACGGCTGGAGCAACGCTTTTTATACAGATTCTTTTATACCAACAAGTTCACAGGGACTTTTTTTACTGTCAAATCATTTTGTATAAAAGTTTTTTTTTCTTCCAGTCTGTGAAAGTGCCTGATGCCATGAAAACAAATTTATAAAATGTTCTTCTTATACATTTTCTGCAAAGCAAAACTATGCATTTTGTAATTCAATCATTTAAAGCGATTTTAAAACTTTGTATGACTTCTGATCCCTTTCAAAATAAAGCAAAGCTGCTGGAAACCTCTCAGGTTCAGCGTCTGACTCGACTGCAGTTTCACTAAAGACTGATTTTACTTTTCAGGCCTAACGAGGTCAAAAGAATCAGAAGATTAAAAATGATGAGTAAATCTGGGGCCTGACCCTTAGGTTGAGAAATTATGGTAAATGTTTTATTAAAGAAAATTTCTAGATTTGATGACCACTCAAAGTGCTCTAATGTTTTTTGCAAGTCACATACCTGCATGTACAACATGAGTATTTTCAGGGAACAGAACTTCATTCAGTTGTATGATGACTTGTTCAGGTTCCTGCAGCCGTGCAAACTTTACACTGATATGAAACAAAACAGTTATCTTTGTCCTCAATGCATAAACTCTTTCATGCAAAATATAATGTTTGTGCACGTGCATTTTGTGCACCTTTATTTTGTGCATGCATGATTTCGGAAAATGTGCAGGTTACAAAGGAAAAGAGAAAACTTGGACCCATTGAAACCAGTTGTATGGTTTGAAAAGACTCGTTTAGTCCCTGAAAGGAGAAATAATGTGTAGAAAGGCTGATGTGTGTGTGTGACGCAGGTTTCATTGTTGCGCTGCAGAGCAGCTGCTGCTGCTGCCCCTCTCTCTGTGGCCTGTTTACCAAAGTTTCACCAAGTGCCTGCCAGCAAACAATAGTCCCGACAGCAGCTGGCAAGGCACCAGATGAAACTCGGGCCCTCCACAACCGGCCCAAACCAGTCAGACCCAGCCCGGCTGCGGCACTGGAGACCCACCGACACCTCCTCCCGACCCGGCCCTGGCCGACCCCCACCTGCAGGGAGCGGCAGATGGCGCGGCGTGGCTGCGGAGACATCTGCAGCCCAGACAATGGCCGCTCTGTGCGGACCGCTGGAGCTGACAGGCCCGGAGCTGCGCCATTGTGCTCTGCGCCATACACATGCAGATGAGCTGTGGGGGGGGCGGGGCCGACGAGGGGCCTTCATTCTGTCAGCAGATGACAGGCGCGCGCGCGCTCACGAAAATATACTGCTGAGTGTGAAACTCCAAACACACAACTCCAGATGACGCGTGTTGTTTAGGAGAGAAAGTAAACACAAAACACCAAGAATATGATTTGTTGATTTTTATTCATCATTTCACACAAACTTGTAACTTTTTAACAATATTAAATTAGTTTCCAACAAGAGGAGCAGATTCTTCTGTTTCTCATGAAGCATTCATGACATCATCTTGTACATTTACTTATTTCATCCATTTTCCAAAGTGAAACCTTTAGAGAAAAGACATTTTATTCTTGTTTTTATGTTTATCTTTTTTTAAATCATTGTTAAAAATCTAAAGTGAAACCTTTAGATGCTTTTCCCAAAAACTTTTTTTAATAATATTTTTTTGTCATTGTTAAATTTTCTAAAGTAAAAACCTTTAGATCCTTTTTTTAAAGACTTTTTTTTTGAATATTTTCATGTCATCGTTAAATTTCTAAAGTGAAACCTTTAGAGAATTAAGACCATTCTGGAAAGTGGGAAACATTTGCGCTGATTGCAACTGATGTTGTGTTGCTCAGCGAAGAGGACACTTTTAAAAAAGTCTCTTTTTAAAAAGGCCTCTTCCTCCGCACCGCTTCTTCTCCTGCTGCGCGTGCGTGTCAACGTGCGACGTTTGCTCTGTGGAACCACAGGACGCAGAACTCGCTTCTCCTTCCTCTCCAAACCTCATCCGCACAAAGAATGAGGGTCGCTAGTCGCTCTTGTAGCATGCCCGACCTCGTTCACATAAAGAATGAGAGTCATCTGGGCATGGACGGGACAAGAGGCGACGGTTCACGGGGGCCCCTCCTCGGGGCCGGCGCCGTGCTGCCTGGACGGGAATCCTCCTCAGGAGTATCCAGGGATGAGTAGAAACAGGGTCATCCTCATCGGGATGAGTATTTCATGATAAGAAGCTTCACAGCATCTGAGCAAGAGAGGAGCCGGGGCCCCGATCAGCGGGCGGGGAGGCTGACCTCCGGGACCCAGTCGTTCAGACGCCGGCTCTCCTCACAGAACAGGTGCAGCTTCTCCAGAGCAGGGTCCTCCCAAGAGCCTTCAGCTGGGTTCTGTTCACACAAGGGGAGGAAGAGGGGTTAGTGTCACGTGTCTCACACACACACACACATCTGGAGCAGAGGAGTGGAGGATGAGGCTGGAGTGGACGGAGGTCTGGGTACATACCGTGATGAGGACGCAGTGAGCGTCTTCCAGCTGCTCCGCCTTGTCTCCAACGAGCTCGGCCAGACGCTGCACGTCGCTCACTCGGATGATGCTGATGTCGTTGTCGAAGCAGAAGGACTGGATGAGGGTGAAGTGGATCTGCAGAGCGATGTCACACTCGAACTGCTCGTCCACGGCCAGGACGCAGAAGGACACACTGTCCGGATCACTGTGGGAAACAAGGAGGAAGAGAAGCTCATGAGATTTCATCCAAAACACAAACAAATAAAGAATCAGAATCTGCAGAATAAACTTTCTCTCTTCAGCTGAGTCTCATACTTACAGATTCATAACTTTGGCGCACTCGTAGACACCCACGGTGAGAGACTGGTTGTCTTTGGCCGACACCAGGACCTCCTCCAGGGCTTGGCCGGTGCACTGGGCACGCTCGGCGGTTTTCTGGATCAGAACTTCCTCAAGAGTCATGATGAAGATGATGAAGTTATTCCGCACAGGGAGATTTTCAGAGAGTTAGTTCGGAGAGCTGAGTCTGCAGAGGAGTGAGTTCCGAGCTGCAGCCTCCCTCTCTTTATACTCTGCAGCTCGTGCGGCGCAGTGAAAGCGCTGCGCCCTGATTGGCTGAGGCTGAATGGTGTATTGGTATGATAATGCCATTGTCACACTCCGGCTCGTGGCAGATTGATGGGGGTCATCGTGCCACGCACGCCCCCCCTCTGAGCGCATGCAGCCTGGCCTCACACTAAAAATAGCTTCTTACAAAAACAAAAAAAGTTCGTGCACTTTGCAGAACTTTAACGCAAATGACTTAGAACACAACTGGATAATCTACACGCAAAGCTGCACGTTTAAAACAAGTGTGTTTTTCTGCAGGTTTATTTAGAAACGTAAAAGTCTCTTTACGTTTCACATGCACATGTATGATGAACTACAAAAGTGCAAACATACGTATTTTTTCCACCACAACAAAGTTTAAAGACAAATAAACAAACTTCCAGTGATGATTCTTGCATTTCAGACTTTAACAACATTATTTTAGCAACAACATGGTGAAAATGTGAGGCCCAGCAACCCCCCCCCCACACACACACACACACATACACACAAACCCCCTCCTCCCCGAGCAGCAGGGAGAAAGGGCAGGTGGATGATGCCATCTGTGGACTCGAGGACTGGCCATAAAACGGCCTCTATTGTGCGCACAGAAGCCTTCTATTATCACGCTCCTCCATACACATGCAAATGAGCAGCGCGTGCCAGAACGCTGTGCGTGCGGGGCAATCTGCACTGCGTACCACGTGACCATCAGCTGTCCAGCATCTCCCTGCTCGGTTCTTATTTATTTACTCTGGGGAGTTCGGGGGCCACACGAGCTGAACTCTGCACGACAACTTGTCAACTTTTTGTTTTGTCTGAGATTCGTTGCATAAATTCAACAAATGCTTTCTGCAACTTTCTGCTCTTTTCCAATCCTGGAGAACCTTTCAGGCGCGCACCGTTTCCACTTATTTATAACTTTTCACCCCAGTAGTGTGTGTATTTGTATTTAGTGGAATGAGTTTACGTGAAGCTGTAAATAAACATTTTCCGCACAACTTTCTGTTGAATCCTAATCACTTTTACGCACAATCAAACTTTTACGCACGAGTAATTTCCACTCATGAAGTAATCTGTCACCAGTATGACGTGTGCATGTGTTTTTATTTAGTATTAAGTTTTGTATAATGTGTTTATTTGCAGCTTTTTATAAACCCACTGTTTTTCTGGCGACTTTCCTCCTGGTTCACTTTTTACGCTCAACCCAACTTTTACGCACGCGTCTATTCCAGTGACCGAGCGGTTTCTGTCCGACAGCTCGTGCTTATCTGCTTATTCTTTAGCTGCGTGATAATCCGACACACACCAGGTCAGGCCTGCTGCCACTGCTGCGTTAATACAGGAGGGGGCTGGCGCGCAGGAGACACAGGTTGGCGGTGATTGATTCAGCGCTATTGTTCCACGGGAGGCCGAGCGGCAGATGGAGGACTGTAGCTATGAGGGGAGGGACTCACCCCCCCAGCCCCCTTCTCCCCTCTCTCCTAAACCCAGGTCAACCCCGACCACAGGGCGCGCCGCTCTTTTGTCCACACGTCTCCACATCCGCCAGCCTGTTGTCTGAGTTTTGATTAAATTTGAATGGCAAAGAGGAGAAATTATGCTCTAAACTTTCTAATCTCCAGACTCGCGACGGCAGATCCACATCATTTTCAGTTTGAGCTGTAAACACGTGTATGGAAACACAACGCGTGTGTGTTTTTAGTTTCTTATCTGCTCGCTGTTGCAGCAACAGAATCATTTGTTCGTCTCTTGCAGTGGAACTCATCAGCTGGACTGGAGGAGGAGGAGGAGGAGGAGGAGGAGGAGGAGGAGGTGATGGATCCAGCTGACGGAGACTCACTCTGGGCTGTTTGAGGAAGGATCAGCTTGCATGGCCACAGGGCAGGCGCGTGCAAATCGATACCGACCCATTGTTGCTGAGGCACATCTGCCAGACGGAGGCCGCGCGCGACAGGTGTTGCTGGTCAAAGCTGTGTTGACCTGCGGCGCAGCTCCGAACATCTGAGGAGGAAAGTGTCTGAAGCTCTAAAGTAGTTTGGATAAAGGCTTATAATGCGTTCAGGAGAAAATAAGACTTATGGAAATGTGCTGTTTATTATATCTTCCTTCATTAAATAAGTTTTCTGAGCCACAAAGCTGCAAAAACTCTATAAACCTAAATGTGATGTAGGTTCTAAAACAGGGTTGGGAGAAGATAGTTGAGGAGGATGGATATAAAGAAAAGTGTTGTTTGAGGTTTTTCTTGAGTTATAAATCTGCAAAGACTCTATAAACCTAAATACGTTTCGCTAAACTTGTTCGTGCGGATCTGGGATCAGTCATAAATCCTTTGAGCAGCGGAATGGAAAGGTGCGGTCACTGCGCCCAGCAGGTGCTGCCCGGCCCTGCCTCGCGTCCTTTGTCCGGCCGGCCCTCAGCCTCTCCCCGGGGACAGACGGTATCTCCCGGTTGCCATGGAGAGAGATGCAGACAGGGCGATAAAGCGCGCACGCATCTCCAGATGCCACGCGCCTCGACTGAGGTCCGGCTTTACGCATGCAAATCAGCGGCGCGTGCCACAATCTACAAGAAACAGTTCAGAGAGTGAAGTTGGGCACGAGTCAAATAAAAGTCCGGGGTTAAGGCTAGAGAGTATTAGTATAGAAAGTGACTGTAATATACAAATGTCATCTGACAGTTTTTATTGGAAGTCTCAGGATCTGGAAAAACTGGAGCTCTGCAAAAGTCCTCAGAGCTTTTTCAGGATCTTTACAAGCTTTTAAAAAACATGTATTTATTACTTCAGGGTCAAATACCTTGATGTATATAAATCACAGCAGAGGGAAAATCAGATGATAAACTCTACAAGAAAGATTATCAGTGTTATTAAGATCAGATTTGACCCAAGGCCACTTGTATTCATTACTAAATCACACTGTGTCCTCACGTCTTGAGTTGGTGTCTCTCTGTCTGGAGCCTCTGAGTTAGATATGAACGTCCCTGAGTGAAGACACTACAATGTCCTGTCGGTCCTTTATCTATAACCCGACCTTGGGTTCAGCTCAGAGAGAGGAGGGAGAATCTGTGGAACTAGACAGGCACTAGTCTCCTGTACAGATATCATGTGTAATATACATAATATACTGTGCAGTGACATCTATAGTAATGTGTGAGGATGGTCAAAAACGAGTCATAATGGTGAATGACCAGGAACTCAAACATGTAGCTCACTTTAAAAGTTCAATAAATGTTTAAAATGATAAAAAACTGAGAAGTTTTGAAGAAATCGAAAGTTTTCGACGGACTCACCGAAGTTTCAGAACTTACAGAGTCACCATTAGTTTAATTCTGTGTGTAGAATGTAAGTAAGTAATAAGGTTTTACTTCAGCCTCCTCCCTGTTTTTGGTATCTATACATCTATAGATATATATAGATATAAAGATATGAATGTAAAACAGGTCCCTGTAACCTGTAAACCTCAGTGTTTATTCCTCCAGCAGTTTGGAGTCAATCTTCACTTCTGATTCATTCAGACCTTCGAGCACTTGGATTACTTCTCCTCCTGTGTGGTTTGATTATTCCTGTACGCTCAAAGAATCATTTAAAGGTCAGAGACTTTCTACATCTGAGCCTTTCATCCGAAGCTGCCCCCGACTTTCTAAGACTTTCTATAGGCACGCGTCCCTGAGGGTGGGGAGGCGGCTGCAGGCCTGTAGTGGCCATTGTGCCACCACCAGCCAATCGGGGAGTGAGCGTGTGCCGGCTCGGCAGTATAAATGGTGGCAGACTCCAGGAAGCAGCACAAACACACTTCTCTGAACATCCTGACCCCCTCAGCTGAACTGTGAGATACTAACATGGATTCTCCTGGAAAATCCCTGAAGGAAGCTCTGCTCTGCGCTCAGAGCGAGAACCGAGTCACCGCCGGAGTCTACGAGAGCGCTAAGATCATGACTGAGTAAGTGAACAGGACTGGAACAGGACTTTATATAAGTATATGTGTGTGTATAAGACTCTACTTGATCAGAATCTGAGAGCCGCAGCTAACAGGAAGTGTCTTCTCTTTGTCCACAGTGATCCGGACAGTGTGTCCTTCTGCGTCCTGGCCGTGGACGAGCAGTTCGAGTGTGACATCGCTCTGCAGATCCACTTCACCCTCATCCAGTCCTTCTGCTTCGACAACGACATCAGCATCATCCGAGTGAGCGACGTGCAGCGTCTGGCCGAGCTCGTTGGAGACAAGGCGGAGCAGCTGGAAGACGCTCACTGCGTCCTCATCACGGTATGTACCCAGACCTCCGTCCACTCCAGCCTCATCCTCCACTCCTCTGCTCCAGATGTGTGTGTGTGTGTGTGTGTGTGTGAGACACGTGACACTAACCCCTCTTCCTCCCCTTGTGTGAACAGAACCCAGCTGAAGGCTCTTGGGAGGACCCTGCTCTGGAGAAGCTGCACCTGTTCTGTGAGGAGAGCCGGCGTCTGAACGACTGGGTCCCGGAGGTCAGCCTCCCCGCCCGCTGATCGGGGCCCCGGCTCCTCTCTTGCTCAGATGCTGTGAAGCTTCTTATCATGAAATACTCATCCCGATGAGGATGACCCTGTTTCTACTCATCCCTGGATACTCCTGAGGAGGATTCCCGTCCAGGCAGCACGGCGCCGGCCCCGAGGAGGGGCCCCCGTGAACCGTCGCCTCTTGTCCCGTCCATGCCCAGATGACTCTCATTCTTTATGTGAACGAGGTCGGGCATGCTACAAGAGCGACTAGCGACCCTCATTCTTTGTGCGGATGAGGTTTGGAGAGGAAGGAGAAGCGAGTTCTGCGTCCTGTGGTTCCACAGAGCAAACGTCGCACGTTGACACGCACGCGCAGCAGGAGAAGAAGCGGTGCGGAGGAAGAGGCCTTTTTAAAAAGAGACTTTTTTAAAAGTGTCCTCTTCGCTGAGCAACACAACATCAGTTGCAATCAGCGCAAATGTTTCCCACTTTCCAGAATGGTCTTAATTCTCTAAAGGTTTCACTTTAGAAATTTAACGATGACATGAAAATATTTAAAAAAAAAGTCTTGGGAAAAAGGATCTAAAGGTTTTTTACTTTAGAAAATTTAACAATGATTTAAAAAAGATAAACATAAAAAATAAGAAGAAAATGTCTTTTCTCTAAAGGTTTCACTTTGGAAATTTAACAATGACAACAAAAATGAAAAAGTGTTAAAATGAAAAATTGTGTAAATCTATTCTTGAATCTTGAAAACTGAAAGTTAAAGATAAACTACTTCCTGAAGGTTTCACTTCAGCTCTGTTGTTTTCACTTTGTCAAATTAAATGACTTGTTCACTGAAAACCTACAAATAAAATATTTGAAGCAAGTTTTGCTCTTCGACTGTTTTTTGACCTTTTCTTCTTCTTGCCTGGAGTCCTATGTGGACTTTTACTTTGGCGAACCCGCTCTTGATTTGACCTTTAACCTTCCTGAGCTCGTTCTCTTTCTCTTCCTGCCTCTGTGCAACATGTTTTCAGCTCTGATTCTGATTTGAACTCTGAAAACTGGATTTTAACGATATTGTGACTTTTTAAAGTCGACTCAGAGGCGACCTGACCTCGGTGACCTGCTGCCTGAACTCACTCATCTTTTCATCTTTAACAACATATTTTCCCTTATGATCAGAATCTCCTCAGACATTTCCCTTAAGTCGTGCACCTCGGACTTTGGGGAAGTTGTGATTCATGTCTCAGACTGTTAGAAATGAAACGCTCCATCCGAGGCCATTTTCCTTCATCTTAAAGTGTTATTCTTGTAGCTCAGCCGACCACTTGCAGGCCGTCGCTGCATGTTTAGTGAACATGCATGAGCAGGAGCATGCTAACCTTCTAGAAGAAAACACATTTTTCCTGTAAGAACTATTCCTTTAAATGATCAGAAGGTTTATTCTGTGCCGACAGCAGCTGCAGATCAAAGAGGGGCTCCTGCACAAAGTAAAACCAAGTGCAGGGTGTCTGTGTGTATTATGGACGAACAAATACCTGCAGCTGCATGCACACAAACCAGATGACTGCACCATGCACTGGAGCATCATGCTAACGCAGCAAAGCAAACATGTCAGCTCCTAAATAACTGCACAGACGTGTACAATCTGCAGCAAGTTGGTTAAGTTGTATTTTCTGCTCAGATTCAGCTGATGCACAGGAAGTTGTTGGTTTTTCAAGACTTATGTGTGTCTGTGATTGTGAACGTGAAGTGTTTTCAGAAAGTCAAGAAGAGTCGAGCTGAAGCTGCAGAGTGAAGGAGTTGATCTCTTGCTCCTGGCACACTCCGAGGTTTTGTGATTCAGAAGCTTTAAGAGGCTTTTGTGTCTGTGGATTCAAACTCTGTAGTCACTGTGTGTCGCACGTCACTGCCATCCATTGTGTAGCCAACAGCTGCTGTACCCCGTGACAGAAAGACACACACACACACACACACACACACACTCACTTTCACCTCCTTTGTAGTTTGATATGATGCTTACATGTAGATTGCAGCATTTTTCCAGAATTAAACATTAACGCCTCACAGACTGAAGCAGGAGCAGAGACACTGATCCAGTCTGTTTGGTTGTGTTCTACTTTCCTTTGTTTTGCACAAACACACAAACACACAAACATTCGTGTTTGAAAAAGGAAAAGGTAGAAACAGCTGAAACGTAATCATCCCTTTCAATCTCCACGGCAACCATCCCTGCACTCGCTCCATCTGCTGGGCAATTTAATGACGAGGAGCGAGGGGGCTGCAGAGAGGAGTGGATGGAGAGGAGGAGGAGGTCGTCCTCTGCTCGGCACAAGCCGGCTGTCATTCATCCATTCACAACCAAATCCTGACTAAGAGCAACATCCCCCCCGCAGCAGAAACCTCTTGCATCACAAGCATCATGAAATCTCTCTCATGTTGTCAGCTGGAGTCAGTCACTCAAACTTTATTTGTGTAGTTCATATTCACAAATCCCAGTTTGCCTCAAAGGGCTCAACAAGCTTCTGTTCTTAACCCTCTACAAGAGTTAAGAGTTATACTGTAGCTTAGCTTAGCATCAAGACTGGAAACAGGGGGAAACAGCTAGCCTAAGGCCAGCTGCTGTTGGACCACTGTTACTCAAATGCACTGTGAGCGTTATTGTTCACGTACTTGCATAAGTACTACGAGTACTATTGAGTGATTCCAGTAGTACCTTTTATGTGCATATACTATTTTGTGTTAGCGTCATGTTACTTTCTGAGGACGAACAGAAACAAGATCCAACTGCAACTCTGTGCAAAGCTCAGGAACACGTCTGAGGAAACCTCTGCAGGTCATGATGCCTTCAGATACTCACCAACAGAAAAGTACTAATACTTTCTTTCTTATTAAAAATACACTATTCATATTCTTCTGTGTGTCTGAACTCTGTCACCCTGAACCCTGATGGCCTCGACCTCAACCTGCTCATAGAGCTCGGTCGCTGCAGCACATGCTGCTTCTCAAGTGTCCTTTCAGAGTAAAAGCCTCCTCCTCCTCCTCCTGCTCCTCCTCCTCCTCCTCCTCCTCACAAAGTCTTTTCTATGGGTTGCAGAGCTGCAGCAGATGGTGATGATGGGCTGCAGGCAGAGTGTGTGTGTGTGTGTGTGTGTGTGTGTGTGTGTGTGTGTGTGTGTGTGTGTGTGTGTGTGAGTGTGTGTGAGTGTGAGTGAGTGTTGAGGATGACTTTTTAGTTTGTTGTTGTTTTGGTTCAGCAGGTTGCCTTGGAAACAGGCATCATGCAGCCTCCTCGGTCTAAATTCATTTCTTTTTATTTGTCTGTTTACACATGAATTTATCTTTAAATGACACATTTGATCAAACTATCAATAAATGACACAGTCAGTAAGTTAATAGAATTCTCAGAGTCTCAGAAGAAGTTTAACGAGTAGGAGAGTGAAGTGAAAACATTCACTCATTCAAACTACGTTTTATAAATTAATATCTGAGGAATCTCTTGAATGATTTGACATTTTTGGGGGAAATTATTTGTCGGAACAGTTTTTAAATATGAAACCGAGCTGAAGAGTTTCAGACGTTAACCTCGGCTGAGTCCCTGTCTGATAACTATGCTAATATAGTTTTTTAACTATACCAATATCGTCCTCCATAATTAACATAAGCCTGCTGTTGTTATTCTGCAGGTCAGCACACACACACACACACACACACAGACACACACACTTGCGTCCATTCCCTCAGTCATCAGCTGTTGATGCTAATTCCTGTCTCAGTCAGAGCTGATTCAGCTCCTGATGAATCTAATCATTAATCAAACGAACCTGAAGCTGCTTCTCTCTCATTGGTCGACAGAACTTTGAACTAAACGATTCTTTACACATTCAAACACTTTTTTCTTTTCTCAGTTGCATCAGATGTTTGTTTATTTACAAGATGATGAGTCGTCAGTGTGTGAAGTGAAAGTGCCTCAGATTCTATCTGGACTGTAAATAAATAAATAGTGTGATGATCAGGTACTTTCATCTGTTTACGCTCAGAGCTGCAGCTTGTACGGACAAAGCAGAGTCAGAATAGACAACTCACACACAGACACACACACACACACACACACACACACACACACACACACACACACACACACAGACACACACATGCACCCATGGCCAGCTGTTGCCAAAACACTGGCCTGCCTCTCCATTCAGAGCCGGGGCCCTCAAGGGGCTCGTTCAGACACTGCAACAACACTGAGTGTGTGTTGTGTTTGTGTTGTGATATCCAAACTAGAAAAATTATAATCTTACGCATAAAAGTTATTCTTGGAACCTGTGGCTTGACAGAAGAAAAATAAATCAAACTCATGATGTTATGTCCACTCACAAGCTTTTAACTGGAGCTTTCAACCGCACGTTGAAGTTAAACACAATCAGGACTTTTGACTTCAGATGCTTTTTTAGCAGATTGTCGTCGTTTTAGTCTCCAAACAAAACCACAACAACCTACATGTGTGCTGTAGAAGCAGATCAGATGGCTATATGTGCTTGTACTGCACCCCCCCACCCACACTCCCTGATCACCCTCACCAATAACAGAACTCAGACAAAAGCTACAGCCAGCACTTCTACACCCTCATCAATGGGCACAAAGAGCAGAAGAACCAGAGGAGGGGCCCCGGCCCTCTCCGCTCCTTTGTGCAGAAGAATGGCGAGGTCCATGAGCAGCTGCTGTGGCTGCACGGGACATTTGAGACGGCCCCCTTTCACCACAACACAAAGTCTGGAGCTGTGAGTGTGCAGGCTGCAGGGCTGCAGGGGTGATGGGGAGGAAGGAGGGGGTGTGATGTATACAAAACGAAAGGCACACTTTGCCAGATCCACGTGGAGCTGACTCCCCATCCACCCTGCAGATCAGCTGCAGCAGCAGGGGAGGCCGGAGGAGGGAGGAGGAGCAGGTCATGGTGGGGAACCTTTAAAGGAGGAAACCTTTAAAGTGAACGTGAGTCACATCAATCAGGACACAAAGGAAACCTGGAGCTCTGCCATATGGAGCCGGCTCGTCAGCTGCTCAGGAATCACTCACAGAGATCAACCAGGGAGCAGCTCTACCCGGAGACAGCTCAGCGCCGGCCCGTGATTGGCTGCAGAGGATGGAGTCATTAACACAGTTCCTCAATTAGCCGGACAGCAAGGAGGGCGCGGGGTGTTTCAGGGCAACAGGACGATCACAGGGCGTCAGATTGATTAGAGCTGGTGGAGAACAACAACAGGCAGGAGGAGGAATTGAATTTGTTTCCTCTCAACTTGGGAGACGCTCTCGAACATGTCAGGCAGGAAATCGCTTTGTGAGACATTAATTAAAACTTTCTTTTTAATAAAGAATTGGAATTGGACTTTGCGTTCGGACGGTTTCACTTCAATCGATGACAAGAATCAATCAATGATGGAATGGAACAAATCAATGAGATCAATCAATGCAGGATTAAGATCAAACTCCAAGATTAAAGGTCATGTTCTGTCTTTTCAAAATAAAAGGAGAAACATTAGATCCTGTTTGCAAACTGATGTACTTCTTCTCAAATACTCTACATAGATAAAACTTCAAATCATGATTCATCAAAAGCACAAAACTAAACTTCTCTCCATGGCTTCTCTCTCATGTTGATGACAGATGATTTAAAAAGTCCCTTCGATACTCTTCATTGTGTGTAAGGCTCTTCATCATACAATGCATTCATGTTAAAGATGAACAAGATTAATAAGAATCAAAATAAACCTGCAATCAAAGATGTGATTGGGAAAAGAGGAAGTAACATTTCAAAATAATGAGCCGAGTTTGAAATATATTGATTTGTTTCAATAATTTCCGGTCTTTGTATGGACAGGAAGTGCAAAGATAATGTGTTATTATTGTTTAAGGTATATTAATATATATATATATATATATATATATATATATATATATATATATATCATATCGAGGAATATTAACGTAGACAAAAGTAAATACTAAATACTAAAATACTAAAGTACACAATAATAACAAATTATTATCCCAATAAATGTGATTCACAAATGCATACAGTTATCTAGAGATACATTAAATAGATTTATCTAATTGATTGCTATTTTATTTTATGTTTTTAATTTGAAAGTCTGGTTTTATGAACCAATGTTAAATAAACGCTCCAGTCCTCTGATGCCCCCTAGCGGTATCACGATGGAACTGCATGTTCTCATCTTCCTCTCAGGCGTCATCACTCTGCTCCACTGAGGCTGAAGAGAACAGCACGACAGCTTCATCTAGTGGTCACAAGCCGCTCCTGCATCATATGGATTTGTTGTGATCTTTTATTTTAAAACATATTTTGAGTTTTGTTTAAAGACATCTGGTGGAAAGACTGAAAACAGACGAGTGGAGGCGGATGGACGGATGGATGATAGATAGATGGATAATCTAATAGATTAAATAGATAATGGATGGATGGATACTTTATTGATCCTGAGTGAAATTTAAAATAATTCAGAGTGGGGGTGTTCGTCCATCACAGCAGCAGATAACCACCATGTGTCTCTGGATTAAGATGATGGACAGCCCAGTTACAGATCAGGTGTCCACATGTCTCCGGCCCTGTGTCTTCAGCTCCTCTTTGACTTCAGCAGTGTCTGGAGTCTGTGTGTGTCTCTCTTGCTGCAGGAGGCTTTGTGTCCTGCAGCCCACTGATACCCAGAGTCAGCGGAGCGCACCAATCCAATTTGCCGTGTGGGAGTGTGAGAGTAAAGTCGACTCCTGTGTTAATTTCTTTCTGAAATGACTTCCAGTTTGTTGTGTGTGCACCCGGGGACGGAGATGAGTGGAGAGGGAGAGAGAGAAGAGAAAAACACAAGAGATCGAATCAGAAGAAAACAGATACAAATCTGGAGGAACTAGAAGGAGGGATGACAAGAAACACTCAGACGTTTAGATGTCAAATTATGGATTCAGAAATATTGTTTAAAGACAATCTTGTTTTTGTGATGCCTCAAAACCTGTAGGTCAAAGTTTTTCCAAACTACTTATGTTTCCTATTAGGTCAAAATGTAAAGTATGAGTTGACATGAACGTCCCTAAGTCCTGTTGTTTCTGCTTCTCCGTCCCACTGTCATGACTTTTTGGGACATTTGAATAGAACAGAGTCAAAGTTAAAGTCTTTAGAAACACAGATTCTCAAACAAAAGCGTAAACACATTTAAAACCAGCAGATTAAAGACCATAAAGTCTGCTGTGACCGGTGCAGCGGCTCAAATGCCCGTCTTATTTACACGTGGTGAACATGCGTGTGTGTTTACTGACGACCTCTGAGCGGCTTCACGGGGCGAGCAGCTGCATTTTCCCAGAGCCGTGTTTTTACTCCGCTAACAAACCATGAAAGTCAACTTCTGGATTTACGAGGGATTGGGCAGGATGGGGGGGGGGTGGGATCCACGGGCATGACGGACACATCATCGACACCTCGGCAGAGCTCCTTCAACAATTTCCCCACGGCTCATTTTATAACCTGCCACGCAGCCGTCATCATTTAGCCCCGTAGTTCCCCCCCCGAATTCACGCATAATCAAACAAATTAGCCTTTAGCTAATTTCCTACGACTCAATTACGATGCAGGGCTGGCGTGAGCGGCAGTCGTAATTAAAGTCGTAACACTGGCAGAGACATCACCGCGGAATAATGCGGTCGTGGAAACGAAACGGTTTCATCTGCTGTCGAGTTTACAGGAGTAAATAAACCTGGATGCGTTTGTCCTACAACTCTGTGAAAGGTCGGGAGCAACGGAACAGACTGACGGACGAATGGGGATCGTTTAGGGATTTATGGATCATAATTTACTAAATGAACATCAGTTGTATTGAAAAAGACTTGAAACCAGAGATTTAGACATAAACATATTTAGTTTACTGACGTTATAAAGTGAGAAGTAGATTTCTCATAGAGTTCTATAGAAACTACCAGTGGAGTCGCCCCCTGCAGGTCATGTGAGAGAATACAGGTTTCAGGCACTTCCACATTGGCCTTACTGTCGACGTCCATTTTTATTATACAGTTTATAGTTTGAGTACATCCTGCCGATATTGACTTTGTTTTTCTTTCATAATGTGTGCGTTTTTGCTCCCATCATAATTATTATTCTATCCTCTATTGCAAACTTGTTTTTGGGGCCAGAGACCGAAGATTTGTTGAGCTGCTCCGAGATCAGATGACAGACACAAATAGGATGTATAATAAAACCAGTTAATGTGCATCCTCTCTTTTCCTATAAAAACTTAAATTTACGAGTGTAACTTTTCCATTTGACTCATTATTAATGCTCTTTGGAGCCATTTACACATAATGACGATAATAAGTTCTGGTTATTTTCACAAACTCTCGCATCCTGGTTTTAATTTTCCATGCGGGACGGTAATAAAAAAACAGAACCAAACTGCACCAGGTAATAAAGACGGACAGGTCGACAGCAAACATGTGAAGGAAGAGAAGATGAAGTGTCTGAAAAAAACCATAAACTGGGACAAAGGCAGGTCAACGAGAGCAGATTTGATCGGTTGCTTTCACATTTCATAATTTGTGTGTTTCGAAAAAAACATCTCGGGAGGATTCCTGTGGGCAGAGGAGGAATCTGTTCTTCTGGCAAACACGTTGATTAATAATCTCTGCTTATTACAAGCCGGAGGATCTTTTTTTCCACGTCCGCTCTCGGAATATTCGTTCCAAAAAAGAGATATTTGGCTTCTGATATCTGCCGCTGGAGCGGATGGCCGGAGCCCAGCAGTTTGTGTTGACAGAATAATGAGACATTAAGGGAGCTGGATCGTCAGGAGTCTGCAGGGAAGGATTCTTCTTTATTTCAGGATGGATTGATTGTGTTTTGGAAATAGTTCGTACACCCCGCCCCCCCCTCCCCTCAACGGGCTCGTCATCGCTGAGTTCAGAGGTCAGGACGGAAACGCTTGGCTCTTCACTGTGGGAGGAATTTTCGAAAACTTGTGAAAAGCTCACTACGGTTCAGACGCTTTCCTGAGATGTTCCTCAGGGGCTGGAAGTGGGAACGCAGTCAGTATATAGAGTCAGCAGCTCCAGATGTTTCCTTGAACTCAACAGCTTTTGGCGATAAGGGCCAAAGCATCACCTACTGGCGAGGGCTGTAACTACAAGGGAAACATGTTTTATTCATTTACTTTTGTAGAATTTTGAGAGTTGCATAGAATCATTTTTATTATTTGTAATTTTATTAGTATGCATTTTCTGTGTAGCCTAACTATTGCACAACTGTAATAAGTAACGTCTAAACAACAACGCTGATCTACAGCAGAATTTATACGTCATGTATACGTCCTGCCTCCTGCGGCTCCACCCAGGCTCCGCCCCTCGCCTGACCCGAACAATCTCCTCCTGCGTTCCCCATAAAAATATCGAGAACCATTTTTTCTGAACATCTTCCTGCATTCGCGTCTGAAAAAAAAGCAAACCTTCCGACACGTCCCTGTCGTTGTGTATCAGATCTTTGTCAACAATCACAAAACAACAACAGAACGGGCGGGTCCATCAGGTTCTGCTTCCTCCTCGTGTCAGAGAGCGGCCTGAGCGGCGAGACAGATGAATCCAGAGCGACTGTGGAGTAATTGCATATTTTCGGCCCTCGGATGAATTATCCAGCGCTGATCTGTCATTAAAGCACCGAGACTCAAGCCGACATCAGGCAGTGAGGAATGTTGCTCTGGTATTTGCACAGCTGCAGGGGGGTCGTACATTATTACAGAGGACATTCACACATTAGTTCAAGTCTTTCATCACAAGTTCTCCAACAAGGTAGTGTCCTCCTCCTCCTCCTCCTCCCTCCTCCTCCTCCTCCTCCTCCTCCTCCTCCTCCTCCCTCCTCCTCCTCCTCCTCCTCCCTGCATGTCGTCCAGGAGGAAACCTCTCACATCCACCATCTCTGTCTCCCTCCTCAGTATGTGACTCTCTGTGTTTGATGAAGTTTAGAATCGTTCTTCACTGATCCTGAGACCTGAGTCAGTGAATCCACCACTGGTGCTTCATCCAGACACTAACAGTAGTTTCCCAGACGTTCAGCCTCTTGTGGTCGAGTTTCTCAGAAGAGAAAAGGTGGAATTAAGTTTTCACTCTTGTTTTATTGCAATAATACGTTTTAGGGATAAGGTCTCATTAGCGGTGACATTCCTTCAACGAGAGCCTGTAAAGATTTAGCACTTTGTGTTTTACAAACATATTAAAACTGCGTCATTGGATCACGACCACAAAGCTCGTCAGTGGTGACACATCTAAAGAGTGTGTGTGTGTGTGTGTGTGTGTGTGTGTGACCTTCAGACTGACCACGAACCTGCCGGGCAGAAAAACCCAGTTGTTATTTTGTGTTTTTGTTAATTGTCTCACGAGTCAGTGAAAAGTCGTCTTCTCTTGTGTTTCAGGGTCGCAGCTTTTCTTCAGCTGATTTAAGACACTTGAAAAAAATACATGTTTAGCTTCAAATAAAGAGTTTAGCTGGTAAATAAACGTTTGTGCATCTTCACAGTTGTTGTTATTTCTGATGTTAGTGAGTCTGGTTGTGTGTCGCTCATTTCAGTGATCTGAATTCCAGATGTGGATGAATCTCTTCGTGCAGATGTGGAAACTCACATCATCAATCTGATCCGGCGTGTCGACACTAAAATCAACGCGACACACTGAATGTGTGTGTTTACGAGGATGTGCATGAACTGATGTGTGTGTGTGTGTGTGTGTGTGTGTGTGTGATGCGTTTAATGTCTCTCTTAACGACTCCTCGTTCTGGCTGTGAGGAGGATATGGATCACCGCCGCTCAGTGTCTGATAACTCTGTCCAATTAGAAGACAGAAGCTGCTGGTGGGGGGTGACAAATACCACAATTACCCAAAGTACCCGGCGCTGCTGCTCATTCCTTATTAGAGAATCAATCAGGAACAGGGGGGGGGACCGGGGGGGCTCGGGGGGGCCCCGGGGATCCAGAGACGTGGGGACTGACGGATGGTTATTCTCTGAAAGGGTTAAAAATGCTTGTTGCTGTTCTGTAAAGACGAGTAATTAAGGGGAGGAGTTTGGATTTACCATCTTTTCGTGCTCATATTCAAGGACGTTTAAAGACTAAAACTAATGTACTTTTATAAAAACAGCAGATTCTACCACAACTGATCGGGTATATATTTATATTTAAGATATAATAAGAGCTTAAACTCCTCCCCTCCCTCAGGCCGATCTACTGGTTTCAGCCTCTCGTTCAGTTTCCCAGCGTCGCTCCATCTCTTCTGCGATCGTGGCCATTACTGCCGAGTCATCAGAGACAATGTCATCATCACCTTTAATTATGATCCCTATCATCAGCATCAGCGGCTGATTTGATTTGCGACTCGGAGAAACTGTCTGAGGCTCATTACGCTGGAGGAAGTTGAGCTCACTGACGTTCAGTCATTTTAATTCACTCTCAGCCGTCTCCGGCTCAGTGGACAGTGTCCTCATCGGCAGCACGTTTAGCATCAGTCAGTCAATGGTGCTTTTAAATACTCCCAAAGTATTCAAAGTAAAAGTACTTTACAATCTGCTACATCATCGTGGCTCGGCTCCGAGTCTCAGTGACGACCTGTCCTGTGTTTTAATCTCTACAAACAGACTCTTCATGTCATTTTCCAAAGAGGAAGATCAGGCTGACCTCAGCTATCGGCTTGTTGGTTTGTCCTCCACTCGGTGGAGATTAGATGTTGATAGAGACGAGCCAAAAAGTCACCGGCACCTTAAACACAGAGAAACATCCGACTGGTGCTGTAAAAGAAACAGAAGATGGAGATTTATCTACTGTTGTGATGCTGCTGCTGCAGGAGGCGGGGTCTAATGGTGCCTGCTCGTTCTGATTGGCTCATTGAAGCAATTCTCCTCTTGTCATTGATTACTTTTAAAGATAAATTATTACTAAATGCTTTGTATGAATTTAGAGGAGTAAAAGTAACTGAAAGTAAAGAGCAGATACATGAAAGATGTACCTCGGTGCAGTAATTCTTTAACGTCCCTTTTTTAACTTTGTGAGATGTGGGTTTTTACATTTTCTTTCATTTCCCAGGGAATAATTTATGGATCCTGATGAAAAATCAGGCATATTTAGGGGCTAATATCTATGAGTGAGTGAGATTTGGTGCAGCTGGATTGAATTAAAGTGACTGTTGGGCCTTTGTGGAGGAATGAGCCGAGTGTATGAGCTTCTATTTGTTATATAACAGTAGAAAACCATCATTCCTGATTGATATATATATACAATTGGAGTATTTTCTCTTGAAAGTAGTAAAAACCAGCTGGAAAATCCATTTAATCTAATATTCATGATTAGTAGCAGATAAATCATAACGTGCAGCCATGGTTTTTACCTCAGGCTCAGTCGATCTTTTCTGTTTTTCATTTCCCAAAGTTCTAAAGTTAGTCTAAAGTTTTTCTCGTTTCTTTCCACCCATCATCCTCAGACTGTTTATGGGCCTTTAATCATGTTTATTATGTCTGGACTTAACAGAAAACATGTTTTCTCATCAGCGGACACACTCGACTGCCACTCGCATGGACACATTATTTTCCTCGCAGGAATTCCTCCTCCCCCCCCGCCCCCCGGCGACCTGGAGCGTCTCCTCCAGAGTCTCGGGATGACCCGACACCCGATCCCGTCCAGGAACCGCCGGGATTCTTCCTCCCAGCCGAGACGCACGCCCTGTTTAATGAATAAATAACGGTTTGGCCCCGTGCGCTGGATCACAGGCCGACATGTTTTGAGTTAGTTCACGGCAGGAAGAGGCGACACAGATACTGCTGAGGGGGGTTCGCTCGTACCAGGACAAAAGGGACGGGGGTGTATTTGATGTGGAATCAAACCGAGACGACCAGTATCAGTTGAGAAGGAGCAGGACTGAGCCAGAGGGGGTCGCTGACTGATGACTTACAGACCTTCACGTTACAGACACGACTCATCCCGATATATATATATATATATATTTCATGCTAACGTGTTATTGTCTCTGCGATCAGTGAAAACCATGTGTTTCAAACATTTCAATAGTTTAAATTCTGTTCATACGTTTCTCACTTAAACTTTAATAACTCGTGTTTATTTGGCTCCGACTTTGAAACCCACAGGAGCATTTATGAAAGATAATTTTGTTCTTATCTAATAATGTGTTATTTATTTAAAGGTTAACATCTGCTAGAGAAGAAACAGTTTTTCAAATTCTGTATTTAGGGATTAAAGTGAACAAAATGATCACGGTATTGTTGCTGTGAATGTTCAGCCAGGCCAGTTTACGTGTATATGTGTGTGTATATAGTTAATAAAAGTGGGCCCAGAACCGAACCTTGTGGGACCCCTTGAGTTCCAGTACCTCTGAGTTCAGTGTTGTGCATGAACGCTTTAAATGAGCAGCGTTCATGAACGTGATCATGTTTTTGTGGAACAATAAACTGGACGGGTCACGTTTTACAGCATCGTAAAAAATAAAGTTTTGATAGACGCCCAATTTAAAAAAAAACAGTTAGTCTTTTGAAATCATGCAGCTGTAGATGAAACCTCTATCAGGCCATTGCACAACATCTGAACATCATCTGAGCCACATTTTAATCTAATAAAGTGAAACAGAGCAAAGTCAGAGAGGTCACCAGTAAACTGAGAGAAGAAGTTCACCAGTAGGGGGCGGTAATGCACCTTGGAGTTGTTTCATGGGGACATACAGATATTGGATTAGTGGCTTTATGAGAGTTATTGAGACAGAAGAAACTTATCGTGATAAAACATCAGCTTTAAGACATAACTTAAATATGTTGCTTATTAATGTGAACTTTATTTATGAAGATATGAGCGAGACTCTTACTCTAAAAGATGAACTTAACTTTGAGTCTAGCTCTCGCTCAGCCGGAGAGATAATATAAAACAAATGTAATATTTCTTAGATAACATATAACTCAGCTTCCAGCTTCCACACTGTCTGGTCTCAGACTTTCCAACATTTCATCTCGGTGCCGTTTCTCCTTTTCAGACTTTTCAGACCTGTGGTCGGGTGCTGACGTGTTCAGACGTCCACATGCTGGATGGATGTTTGTGTTTTGGAGCAGAAGTGTTGAGGTGCTCACAGAGAATATATATAGTTTGGTCGAGGGGGTTCCTACATGAGCGGAGGCCCCCGGGGGCCCTCTCACTCAATTGGCCCCACGCCTCGTGTCGTGACCCGGCTGTGACCCTCATCACTTCTCACTTCCCACTCCTCATTTTCCCACCGACATCATGACGCACCGCTGATGGTCTCACAGGCCGTTTAGAAGTGACCGCTGCCACCTCGTTTAATCTAAAGTCAACAAGAAGCCGAAGGTCAGAGTCCTTTCAAAGATGTTTTCCTACTTGTCCTTTTCAAAATAAACTCTTCCCCGCTGTTTTATGGATACACTGAGGAGGAATAAAAGGGAAGGTTTGTTCTCAGATAAAAAACGAGTTTAGAGCTGAGACTTTGTTTAAACTGCAGGTGAAGTGTGTTTACAGGTTAGTGCAGAGGGTCCTGTCGGAGTGACGGCCTTGTCAAATAAACATCACGCTAAGTGTTAGCTTGTTCCTTCATTTCCCCACAAAGAGTCAAACTAGCACGGCCGTAGTTTACGCTACCGGTGTTCACCTCTCCGGAGAGTTTGTCGCACATGTCAAACGGGATTTTAATGATTCCTCGTGAAACACGTTTCCTGAAAGAAAGAAAAAAACCTCTTGTTCAAATGGAGCAAAGTATAATTTGAGCGCCTGAGAAATCTCATCATTAACCATAAAGCAGCTCGAGAGAGAAAAGCTCCAGAGATTCACGTCACATTTCCCCAGGTCGGCATTTAAAGGAATCATAGGTCTGTGAGTGGCATGAGTGAAAGGGTTAGTGAGGTGTGGGTGGTGAGGCTGTGTGGGTGTGGTGATTGAGTGAGTGAGGGGCGAGAAAGGTGGACTATGCTGGGGTGGGAGGTGTGTGGCGTGAAAAGGAGGGGTGGCGTGGGGTAGGGATGGACTGAGGTTTGGGGGGTGGGGTGGGGGTGAGAGTTTGGCGAGACTGGTGGTGGGGTGGTGAGAGTTGGGAGGGGATACTGTGGGGGTGATTGGGGTGGGGGTGGTTGTTGGGGGGGGTGAAGTGTATGCGGATGGGTGAGGAGTGGCAGGGTGTTGGGAGTTGGGGAGGATGTGATTTGTACTGGTTGTACAAATAGACAAAATAAAAATTGCACCGTTTTTATCTATATGTGTGTATTCTGGTGACTTATGCTAACCAAGAGTAAAGCCATGGTTTAGTAACTAATCAAAGAAATATTTAACTCGTAATAGAACCAATAACAAACTAGAAAAACTGCTGCTGTGAAAGACAGAGTAAACAATTGGAAGTGTCTAACATGAAAAAGTAATCCTCATTATGGATAATCAATTTCATACGATTCTTTCTTTTATTATATCATTATCTTTACGTTATTTTTCGATATTTGCGTTATTTCTGGACATTTAATACTGCATGATTTAATCATCCGATCTTATCTTATCACCCGACTCATTTTCACTCTCTTCCGTTAATATCGTATTCAACCATCGTGATTAAGCTTGTATAGTTTAATAACCGATTATTTTTTTGTGTTTTTAATTTTAATAATCGTAATCTTGTCGACCTCCCTCCGTGACCCCCAATTACTTTCTCTTTGTGATCTCGTTGATTAAGAATCTTTTTGATTATATCGTTTCCTTGTGTCAAACTGTTGTTTTTCCTATCTTTATTTTGTTATATCATTATTTTTATCTATTGAGGAACAATTCTTTCATCTTTGTATTGCTTATAAATTATGTCACTTAATTTCCTTTTATTCCATTATCTGTAGTCCTAATTCGTATATTTATATCACTCTCTGTCTTTTTTTTTTTTTCTTTTTGCCGACATGTAGTTTCTATATGAGACTTTGCTTAATTTACATGTAGTATCTTAGAGTATATTGTGTGTGTTTACTTTTTTCTATGTAGTATGTTCTCTTATTCGTACTTATTACTTATATATTATTAGTGTTTTTATCTATATTTGTATATTGTTTTTATTAATATTAATAGATATGCATATTGTTACGCTAATGCTCTCTTTTTCTTAATTCGATCTGTTATCACCTTTTAAATTTCCCTAACTTTTATTATATATTAATATGTTATCGGTGATTTTAATTAATCTAGATTATCGCCCTCGGGTATTGTGTGATTTTTTTTTGGATGATAGTATTATGTGTTTTTCTATATTCTATTATTTTATGACGATACCTTCCACAATTTCTTTATCATTTCTGATACTTGTTATCCTCTTTCTATATCTTTCCATATCTTCATATGTGTAGGAACAAAATATTATAAGGGATGCTCACGAGTATATATTAATGGCATGGAGTTCTGTTCTCTATTTTACCGGCATAACTATCTTTTTTTCCTATACTTTTGTTTATTCTTTATTGTATTTCATTTTATCTATCTTTGATTTATTACCTCTTTACACATTCTATATCCTTGCTTCTTTTCATATTTGATGAATATATATATTTTTTTTTTGATCAGTATTACACCTAGCATTCTACTATCGTCACATTATTATTTACTTTTGTTTGTAATCTGTACTCGTTTCTCATTTTTACATGCTTTATTTATCTATTATTTCTTTTTTTAGTATTATTTTATTTCATTATTTCTGATATTTTTTTATATAGCTTTTTTTTTATTTATATTTTTTATAGTGTATTTATGTATTCATGAATTTTAATTAAGTTTATTTATTTTTATCTTATCCCATTATTATTTATTAATTTATATAAGAGCACACCACCCGCCACATATTTGTTCTACTTGTACGTGTACATATCTATCTTTATTTTATTTAGATTATTTATCATATTTGTTTTTCCGTCCAAGTTTGCTACTTCTCCTCTCTGTTCTCTGTTTTCATTCTTTGCATATATCTAAAGTATTTTATGACATTGTCATCTGTATTCGATCTTTTTACCTTTGTTCCTCGATTCCCCTTGTTTAGTTTTTTCCGTCAATGTTGATTGTTTACTGTGTACCCTGTCAGCAACACCGATTCTTTAATCTATTCATAGCGCTTTTTTGTATTTCCTCTCATATGATTCTTTAAATTTAGTATTGTTTGTTTTTTTCTCTTTATAGTTGTGACTATTCTTGATATGTCCGTATGTCCGTGAATATACCTTTCTACTTTAGTCTTCTTCATTATTCTTTCATATGTTGATTCTTCATTTATTTTCTGTAATTTTATATTTACTACGCTTGATCGATGCTTCTGTACTTTGTTATATGCCCCTCGATGTTATTCATTCTCTTTCTTTATTTTTCACTCTATTGTGGTGTAGTAACGTTTTTTTTATTATGAGTTTATCTTATTTTGTTATACTTCTTAATTTTTTATGACATCCCGACACTCACCCCTCGCAAGCCCCGACCCCTCCGCACTAATAGGTTGGTAATATTTACGGGGCTCCGCTCGCTGCTTCTTTACGCCACCCGCCAGGTGAGCTACTTGGGGGTGGGGGGGGGGGTTAAGGTGTTTTTTGCTGTGGTTTTGTGTTAAGTTTGCGTTTGGGTAGTTTGTGATGTGAAATCCCTGCCGGCGCTCTGCTTTGGGATGTCTTTTGTATGAGCAAAATGTGTTGGGAAACGATTTTTTACTACTGCGCTGTTTCCCTACATATTATCTTTTATGTTTAACTCTTTTTACATTTTTATTCTATTTTCAACTCTATATTTACGTGAAATCCAGAACATTACTTACTAGTTAGTGTAACTCTGGGTTTATCATCGTTTGGTTATAATTTGATTTTTTACACTCTTTGTTCATGCTGTAATGTTATCCTTATTCTTTTTTTTTCTTTATTAATATTATTTATTCTTGCTAATCCTTTACTTTATTCTTTTAATTAGGAGCCGATATTTTTTTTTTATTCTTATCCTCTATATGCTTTATATGTCTTATGGCATATCTCCTCTTAGCTTTATTATTCGCATATTTTTTTTCCCTCTCCATTTTTACTTTTTCTTGTCATATGCGAATTCCACCCGTCTGCGAGTTCTACGCACACGCACCTTCCCCTACACTTTGTTGGTATTCATAATTAATTTTCCAGTAGTTACCCCCTTCCCCCGCGTGGCCGTGACGCACATATCGAAAACCTTTATGTGTTTTGCTCATGCTATTATATCTTTCAGCTTACATATATTTCTAATATTATTTTCCTATGGTATTTTTTTTTTATAATTGTGTGTTATTTTATATTATTTTTTTATGTATATTCATTTTGTTTATTTTTTTTTTTTTTGTAGTACTTTTGCGATTCTTTTTATTGTTTTTTTTATTCTATCTTTTCTTTTATGTTATCCTCAATCCTGTCAAATAAACATATGCCCTTTTTCTATTTAGTATTTCTTCCACTATTTACTAATATCTCTCGTCCCGACCTCCTTTTTATATAATTTGGGATATCTATTAAGTTTCTTTTGATACTCTTTATATTATTACGTTTTCATCCTGGAATCTATTGTGGGCCTCCCGGGCTTATTCATATTCTGTTTCATTTTTTGGATGCTTCCGATTCCTATATCATATATTCTTATATATTCCATTGTAATTGTAATAATTAATGCTGACTTAATCGATAGCTGCATCTAATAATCTTCTCCTATGATTCATCTACTCTACTTTTTTAGTCCTAGGTATCTTATTTATCTTTTATCCTCATCGTTTCGTTTTAATAATCGTATTCTTATTTTTTATATCTGTGCTTTTCTTATATCATTGTTGTTGTATTTTCATATATTTATTTGTGATTTACTTATTTGTTCTACTGAGTCTAGTCCGAATTAGTCATTGTTTGTCATCTTGTGTTAATGTCTTGAACATCCTTTTTTTTGTAGTTCATTTTCTCTTCTCTTTTTTTCTTCGCCATGTTTATTCTGTTTTTTATTATATAATCTTTTATTTGTATTTAATTGTTTGTTTGATAACACTATACCAACAAGTTGCTATGCGAATTGCTATTGACTCGCGGTGTGTTTTCTTTTAATTATCCGACTCTGAGGTGCCCTTAGTGTTATTTTTTATGGAAATTCGGATGTCTGTCTAGTCTTTCTCTATTCTTTTTTCATTTAATTCATTACTTCACCACCGCTTTCAAGTTCTTTTTTCTTGCTAACTTCATCTCGTTTCCGATAGACCCGATATCATATGATATTGATTTTTGTGTACGTCTACTCTTTCTGTTTTTGCTTTTGAGGCGTATAGAATTAAGTTGTTAATCTGTTTAACTGAGATCCCTCTGACATAACTCTTTCAACCTGGTCTGATTACATCTCAACCCCTAACCTTTTTGATCATCCATATCAGTGTTTATTTGGACTCTCATGTATTTTCTTGTCCATTTTTATTTTCTTTTCTATTTTGATTTGCCCCCACTTGGGTTTGTCTTACTTGTGTGTTTTTTTTATATTAATTAATGTTTTTAATTATAATATCTTTTATATATATAATTATTTTTGATTAACAAGTTGTTATCTAGCACGACATATATGTGTCTCCACGCTCTGTTGTTTTTCTATTTTATTCTTCTATGATCGTTCATTCATCATCTGGATTTATTTATTATTATTGTGTATCACTTGTGTCTAACTCCGCTTATGGACTGATTTACCTTTATCATTTATTATTCTATATTTATTTATGAGAGAATTATTAGAACGATAGGTTGTTTTTATCTTTTTGTATCAATAATTAATCATCTTTGTTTTAGTTTTTTATTATATTTTTATTATTTGATTGTATTCTTGCCACCTGTTCGATCTCTAGTCTTAATTACTTTTACTTCTTTTATCTCGCTATATTTAATCATTTTTTTTTATTCATTATTGTGAGTTTATTTGTTATATTCCTTTATTTATTTGTATTACCTATTTATTTTTTATATACTCTGAGTATTATATTGTTTTTTTCTTGTTCACTGTTTTGTAGTAATTATTGTATGTATCGTTCGATCATATTATTTTTCTTATCTCTTTTTTATTCTTCTTAGTTTATTCTAGACATTATTACTTTGAGAATCTGGCTAGCTTATTAGTAATCTATATGTTGTTACGTTCCCTCTCCCTACACGCCCATCAAAATTGTCTATTAGGTGTATATATTCAATTCGAATTTCTATTTTCGAGTTTTCCAATCTCGTCCGTAGCTTTTGATTTTTCCTCATGCTTATCAGACTTTGTTTTCTATTTTATCAGCGTTCTCGCGTATTATACTTATGGGGTCTTGCTTCCCCCCTATACGCCCGTGTCCGTCATCTTTTTGTATATAGAGTCTTTTCATTATATGTTCTTCTATTATGGTTATCTAATTCTATTTAAGTCTGTGATTTATTTATTTTACTTAATTATAACCTTATGCGATGCTTCCTGTCCCACGGTACGGTTTTATTTCATTCTTTTTTACAACCAAAAAAACTATATTTATTACTAATTCCTTAGGCCAATTTTTTCCCGAATCATATGACCTTCTTTCTATATGCCCCGGCCGCGAATGGTAGACCCGCGCCGCTCCTACTTTTCTTTATATAAATATTTATAGATCTCTCCTATTTTCACGGGTTTGTTCATCTCCTGTTTTATATTTATTTAGTTTTTATAATTTTTTTTTTTTTACTTCTTCGCCAATTATGTCCACTATATGTTTGTTTATCCTATTGATCACTCACTTCTATGTTTTATTGTTTATATATATAATTCTTTATGTTTGAGTGGTTGTTTATTTTTCTTTTATTCGATATCTCAGTTATTTTTTTTTATGTTCCTGTATTATGTTCTACTATTTTGAATTCATAACTACCTTAGATCCATTCTTCTTTCCTTTTCTTTTATTCATTTTTTTCAATTTTATGCTTTGGCTTATTTTTGTCATTGTTTCTATTTCACTACTGCTTATGATTGTACGATAACCGCCCGCATTTATATTTTGTGGTAGTTGTTGTCGAAATAAAGTATAACACCTACTGCAGGTTCAAACCAGCCCCCAAAACCACTTCATATTTTGATTTTTTGTTTTTTTAGTATTTTATATTTGGTTATAGAGTCATTGCCACTGTGTGCATACCATACGTCCACCGATTAGTTATCTGGTCATATTTCCCATTGTGGCAGTTATTACTTTTGTAAAGTGATATATATTTATTTCTTTATCTTTTCTATTTCATATGTTTTGATATTTAAAAGACCCTCGCCCATTTAATATTATTGTTTTAATTAACTTCTCTTTTTTCTAATCTTTAGTCTTATTTTCTTTTATTTTTTGTTTATCTAATTTTATATTTACATTTATCATCAATATATTCTTGATTTTCGATTTGTTTTCTTTGTTTTCATATTTCTTGTTCATTTTACTCTATGTTGTTTACTTATGTATGGTATGTGATCTAAAATCGAGTATCCCCTCGTACTTGTTTAAAATTTTTTTTGTTACTTCCATTGACGTTTTGTATTATTATTTGAATTATAATTTTATCATGGATTTTTTATTTATCTTTATTTTTTCAAATGTATCTGCTAAGTATTATATCCATCACTTCATATTACTAATTTTATTCTATACGGAACCTGTCGCATCACCCACATGCGTTCTTCGTATTATATGATATAGGATTTTTATTTTTGCAAATCCTTTTAAACTACATGTCCTATTTGAGATTTATTCTTTTTTTTCGTAACTATAGCTTACTTGAGCAGGTATTCCTATTATTTATGATTTTCATCCCCTTTCGTACCGTTTTACCATATTTTTCTCATTGCTCCGGCTTCTTCATATCATCTTCTTCTTATTTTCTTTCATCGATCTCCATTATTAATTCCCTCCTATATATCATCTCATATTTATTCTCGGGACTCGATTCCATTACTGTCCATTTTATTTGTATCTATTTTTTGTCAACCTTCAGGATGAATTTTTCTTAGTTTTTGATTTCTGTTATTATAACTCTCGTTTTTTTTTATACATTCTAGTATTCTCCTTATATTCTTATCTACATGCTTTACTGTCCTTAACTTTCTTTTTCACGTTTTTTTTATTTTTATTTCAGTTCTCAAACTAATCTTCCTTTTTTATTACTTCTTGTTAACTTTGGTGTATTCTTAAATCGTTTTATATTTGTCTGACTCTTATCATGTAAATTGACCCTCTATACTTTTGTATGTTTTTCCTATAGTTCATATTATTCTTTATTATATTTTCTTTTCTATCAATAATTCCGATGGAGCTTAGTATCTAATATACTTTCTTAAGTCGATGCTCCTTTTATTCTTTATGAGTTGTTATTAGCACAGTATCCATCATCATTGCTATCTCAATTCCTATTGTTGAACTACCATATTCTTTTTTGTTACTCTTTTAAATTTTCTTTTCATTTTCATTTGTCTCATCTCTAGTTTTTATTTAGTAAATATTTATTAGTATCTATTATGATCATGATCAACAATGTTTTATCCTGACTCCTTCATTTATTTTTCAATATTTAGATTCTCTTTCATTTCCAACCCCTCTTCATCTCGTCCACTCCTTATTTCTTTTGTATTTCCATTCACTTATTTTTGTTTAGCATAGATATGCGACTATCTATTCAGTTCTACCGGCCTTTCTTTTTTTCTTTTTGTTTTTACTGTTAAGACTACGATTAGGGATTACAGCAGTTACCCCCCCGTGTTGTTTATCATTTATTATTTTCATTTCTTTCATTATGTCCCATTTCTTTTTTACTCATTAATATTATGTCATTTAATTCATTGTATATCATTTTTATTTTTTTTCTGTTTTATTCTACTCTAAGTCGACAATTCCTTTCCTCCACAGGGTTGTACAACGCCAACTACACCAAAGACCCAGTTCTCCCACAGTATTTATAGCCCTTCTGCATTATTCATAACAGCGGTGTCACGTTTCGTCTGGACCGAATCGTCTTGATTAATGATTGAATTTGTAGGAAATTGAACAGATTGATCCCCTGAGGATCAATTCTGCAGACTCTGATAATCCCCTGACTTTTCATTTAGCACCACCTGCTGGTCAAATCTCCCACTCACACCCGTTTAAATGTTCCTCTGTGGCCATCAGGTGAAAAGGTTTCAAGCTCTTGTGCTTTGCAACAACCCAAAAGTGAAGCCGAAGCAGCTTGATCACCCTCTGGTGGTTGGCTGCAGTGTAGCACACAAACTTGGCCTCCTCCAAGTCTACGTAGATATTAAATACATTTTTTATCAAAGCTGGTTTCTGTCATATTCGTTAGTTCTCATCACACTGACGGGTAAACATGATTGGCTCGGCGCGGCGCTACTCTCCTTCTCATTGGCTGTTTGTGTTGTCCGTTAAAACATGGATGAATGAGTTCCATCCACATGTCTTATATTTCTATCGAGGAAAAGTTATTTTGCGATAATAACCTTTATGGTTTTATCGGCCAGGCCTAGCTCCGATATTCACGATTGGTCGAGCGCGTGTATCTGCAGGGGGCGCACTTGTTCTTAATTTACTTTGATCTTCACTAATAATGTATTCATGTTTCTACAGGAGGAAACTGAGAGAAATGAAATGGTTAAATAAATATTGATAAATACAGTTTTCGACACAAGAAGAAATTATGTTTGAATCAAAACTAAGGTCTCTTGTTTCTAACTTTCTAAACTTCTCTAATGAAATGACGAGGATCTAAGTGTACGATAGCGGGTGTTGTTGTTGTTGTTGTTATTATTGTTGTTGGCACCATTGGCTCTCGTTGTGCACCTCCAGCTCCGGACCTGGATCTCTATATAGAGAACATGACGGTGGTAACCAGATGATAAATGGTCTCAGCGAGGCCTAATTTCGAGGGGCAGGAAATCACTGGAGAAAAGCTAAACTGTTAGAGGCCGTGATTATCCTCTGGGAGAGATCCGTCACAAACATCAACACAGGAAGTGGACGTATCATGATTCACGGTCAAGTAACATGTCCAACATTCAATCTTCCTGTGATACCACCTTCGTCTGCTCGTGCCCAGTTCTGAGTTTTCTCCGGGGGGGGGGGGGGGGGGGGTGGGGGGGGGGGGGGGGGGGGGGGGGGGGGGGGGGGGGGGGGGGGGGGGGGGTGGTTTGAAAGTGGTAGTGGCAGGTATAGATGGGGTGGAGGCGGAACTGTGAGGATGGTGGATTGTGGTGTGGGTTAAAGCCTAGAACGAAGCGAAAAGTCAGAGTAGGGGAGAAGTAGAGAGACAGGACAAGGTCTGGCATGTGGATGGTATAGGTGGATGTAGCTCATGTGACGTGGGCAGAGTGTTTGTTGTTGGGGATGAGTATGAACGGGGGTGC
The DNA here is from genome assembly GCA_038501795.1 of Pseudopleuronectes americanus. NCBI lineage: Eukaryota > Metazoa > Chordata > Actinopteri > Pleuronectiformes > Pleuronectidae > Pseudopleuronectes > Pseudopleuronectes americanus. The sequence continues at coordinate 17,637,318 of CM076733.1, read as the reverse complement.
CAGTGGACTGCTGTGTGTATGTGTGTCCCATGCCCCCAAGGGGGGGGGGGGGGGGCGCCCCCTCCAACCCCACACACACACTACTCCTCACCACCACTATCAACATAATACCCCACGCGGGGGGGGGTGGGGGGGGGGGCGGATGCGAGGACAATGAACTTTGACACACCCCCAACTCACGCCAACACCCCCCCCAACACCCCCCCCCACCCCCCCAAATGGAATAATGAGTGATTTGTTTAATGGGTGGAAACCCGCTCCCCCCATCCCCTCTTGGGACCAGCGCCCCCGACCACCCCCGTCCGGACCTCCCTCCCGTCATCCCGCGGCCCCCCGCCGGGCAATGACACGACTCCCGGGGCTCCCGATGACCGCCCCCGGGTGACCCGCCTACCAGCCCTCTATAGTGAGTTGTATATGATGAGGCATATGAACCCCCCCCCTTAGTGAAATCGCGGATTAGTGTTGGGACCTCAGGCAGTGTTAATTGGATGTACCCCCCGAATATGAGCCTTGGGTCCAGATGGAACCTACCGAGACTGACCGTCCCGTGATTCCTATGGACTCCGCGAACCCCAGCCGTCGTAGTGTGTCCCATGTTCCCTGACAACCCGCGGGGCGTGCCTAGGTGAACACCCCACCCACGCCCTGGGCGCGATTATAATAAGATGTGTAATTGACACGGGTAGAAAGCACCCCCCACTTGCGACTCCCCCTTTGGATGTGAATAATTGACCCCGCCTCTATGCTTATTGTGCCGATCCTCGTCCCTCGCGGTTTTTATGATGAATGGTATATGGGTGATGACGACCCCCTATGAACTATAGCTCAATGACTGACGGTCCAGCTCCCCCTATGCAGCAGTTTTTGAATTACTGCCGCGGGACCGACCCCCTTTTATGACAGCGCCTTGTTTTTAGAGTTGGTAGGTAATAGTTAAATGTATATGTATTCGCGCTTTATCCGCCACCTCTATTGACCTGTCCTGGGCGCCGCTGTAAATGTGAACCCCGCGGATGAACGCGGCTGTTGTGATTGAAGTCGCCTAAATGAATGGACTGCCCCTACCCGAGCTTGCGCCGCGCCTCACAGTTCGAGTGCCTCCGGTACGCTGCCGACATTGGAACGCGAGCGGCAACCTTCTCTTACCCCTGTGGCTACCGCCCATGTACGGCGAATGGGACCCCTTTGTATGATTATAGACATTTAAATGACACGCCCGCCGCCCACTCGATTCTCGCGCACCTGCCGCTCATCACGTTTTTACCCTCCCAATGTATGGATCCTGTCCGCCGCAGAGAACCCACCGGGCGCCCCGCCGGGCCAATGACCTCGATTTGAGCAACTAGAATGAGACCCCGCACCGCACCTCCCCCTGCGTTCGTCTATGAACCCCGCCCCCACTATGGGATCCCCCCGCACACCCGGCCCCCACAGTGCCCCCCAGATGATAACGTGGTGTAAGTGTGACCAACCCCCATGGACTCTGCTATTGGTAACCCCGCGAAACATCGGGGATAGACCAGCTGGTACCCGGTTGCCCGTGTAAGACCCAGTCGAAAGAAGTGAAGTAATTGGAGTTAAATGATATCCCCGTTTCGGCCATGCAGCTACGTTGTACGTGAACCGGCGAAGGTTGAATATGGATTTTGTGGTGAAACCAGCACCCCCGTCCGGTATAGTGTTGAATGACACCCCTCTCCACCTGCTGCTCCGACCTCCGCGACCTCTTCCTACTCCCCCCCCGGTTCCCGGCGGGTGCCTCGACTTCCTCTGACCTCCGCCAAATATGTTGACCACCCTTCCGACTTCTGCGGCCCTCCGACCTAGGAAGGGAAAACCCACTGACCCCCAAACCCCCCTGCGGACCACTCCGTGCCCGCGGATTGCACACCCTGGCTTCCTGGAAAGAAGTGGAATGATGGGTGACTCGCCCCGGTGTGTCTCACAGGATCCTCGCCTGACGCGGCGCGCCCCTTCTTGAATTTAACCCACGGCGACCCTCCCTCACCACCCTGCGGCCCTCTTCCCTCTACCCCTCGGCCGGCTGTGATGGAACCCGCTTCCGAGCCGCCCCTGTATGACCCCCGACCGTCAGCCCACGTCCGCGCATATTGAACCCCGACCCCACGGTTCGATAAGGAATGTACCCGTGCCTGGGGCCGCCGCATGACCCACCCCGACCCGCGCAGGAGGAGTATCCCCCCCCGGCCCGCGTGATCGAACCCGACCAACCCCCCGCTGTACGGCACCCCATTAATGACTGCCCGCGTCACCCTCTCCGTTGGATACGCTCGCTCTATGACATCGCGCCCATCCGTGGGCCCCTCCCCAGTCCCTCTCATCCCTCGCCTGCCCCACGCTACCCGATTCCGCCGAGAATGTGTGATGAACCCTCGTCCCTGGCGCCGCGCCCGAATGAACGGGACCGCGCCGACTACTCAGTCGTGCCATGGAATGACCGCCGCGCGTCCTATGTCAAAGGATGACTCCGCGTCTGTGGACCTCCCTCTGCCGCTCCCCGACCGCCCTCCTTCTGCAGGGCCAATATAGAGATAGTGTTTTATTTTGGAGCCCGCACTCCCAGGACTAGCCTCTGCTCCCCTGGCGCCCGCTAAATGTAGGTTTAATGACGAGTGACCCCCTGGCCCCCCGAGGACCGCCCGCGCCCCCCCCTAGGCCCGAATGCTGATGTGGACGAGCCGATTTATAGTGACCCCCTTCCGGCCGGCCCGATGGTTTTAAATAATTTGTTATGTGACAGATTACTCCAGTGTTTCCCCGGGGGACTGAATAAAGTGTACGCTGTCTGCGGGGAGTTGATGGAGATTTTGTGTGCGGGGCGTTTACACTTCCTACCCGCCGCAACCCGCCCCCCCCGCCGCCGCCACACCCCGCCCCACCAGCTCTCCGACGACCATGCCACCCACCATCCGCGCCCGCGCCCCGATCCGCCCCAGAAAGAGATGACAGTTTGTATATGATCACCCCCGGTTTATGACCCCCCAAATAATTGGACCTGTAATGAACCCGACCCTCCGGTCCCCCCTAGTGAATGAGCCCCCCCCTACTGGATGACCGCACCGCCGGATACTGATGCGGGGGAAGCGGGGGGCGGTGGAGGGGGTGGGGTGAGAGGGTCCGGAGCCGTGTGGTCCGGGCACCCCACCTCCACGACCAGCGGGGGGATGATGACGATTGTAGTATTACGTTGACCGGCGTGGCGGAGTGGGGGTGTGGACGTGTGTGGGGGTGGTATCAGGTGTATCCCATCATCACATCCCCTGGGCCATTGCCGTCCGCGCGCTGACCAAACCTCGGCTCGCTCCTTCCCGGAGATAAATTACAACATATTCACACCGACGAGGACCTGGTGGCGCTGTGAGGGGGCTCAAGAACGTCGGTTACCGCCCGACGCCCGCAGTACGTGGGTTGCGGCGCGGGGTTGGATTTAACCTAGGTCCCACTGAGCTGCTCCGTCTTGGACAACGCCAGTCTAGCGCGACCCCCCTCTTCTCTAGTTTCCCTGATGCACAGCTTACATTGCCCTGGGATGATATATGATGGCAAATCAACAGCTCTTCCCGATCATAGTATTTATCGCCTCCATCTGCTGTCTTGATGCCATGCTCCCGGTGACACCTTCTGGTTGGCCCTGCCTCTCTGTATGATTATTGTGAAGCTGACTGGGGAATTGGTGTAAGCGTCCAATGAGGCCGGCTTCTTAGGTCTCCCCCCGTTTCCTCCTCTCCCTCTCAACCCTCCCCCCCCCTCTATCGACTTCTCCATCCTTAACCCTACTGCTGGTTCGCGGAAGGTACATAAGACAAAAGGGTCACTCTGAGCCCCGATGGGGGTCCCGAGTGAAGGCTGTCAGATGAACCTGGGGCCCGGGGCTTAGTTTGATTCGTGCGTACAACCACCCCATTAAGATGGACCGCCAATGGCTCTTACAGAACCCCCTGTCCATGGACCAGCCTGCTTGACTGTCGAGTGTAGTGATGAGCTACGCCGTGCGTGCGTGGCGGAGGTCGGAGTGGGGTGTAGGCATAATAGTCAGCAACAAGAAAGCCCGTCTCACCTTCTGGGCATGCATAAGACTTCTGATGAAGGCTTAGGGAGCTGGACCCAGTAGAAGTGGTGTGGGTGTGGGTCTAGTACAGTGCAGAATCGCAAAATGGACAGCAGGGACGTGCCAGGAGAAAACAACAGTCAATACCACTATCAAGTAATAGAACAAATTAGCCCAAGTATCACACTGGTCCAGAGACCCCCCATAGGAGCCCCGCTAGAAAGATCTGGGAAAGATATCCACCACTTGTATGTTTTACGGTAAACGATATGTAAAAAGGCACAATCACCAGCCCACGTTCCGAACTAACTACACATATAGGCCGTCGTAGAGCGGAGAGTAAGATTAACACATCAATACCACAATATAACTCTGATGACACTCACAGACGAAAATCTGACAGAATGACGCTTCCCCACTTAAACAATTCCTACATTGATCTGAACAGGCTCAACAGATAAAACACTCTTTCTTTCAAAACAGACCCGGCTAACGCGATGTCGATCGTCCTCAGTAGGTCTGTATATTGAGTTGTGTGTAGGGGTGGATATGTGTAGTGTGGCGATGAAAATCTCGGGGGGGGTGGGGGGGGGGGGGTGTAGATCGCTAATCTCCAAATAAAGAGTTGCATGGATTGTTCTAGCGCGGGTTGGAACGCCGGCTACACTTGGCTCGTAGGTGGTGGACCGCACAATGACCCTCTTGACGGGCCTTAGCCATTGGCCGCATAGGAACCGTCTGGCTATTACCTCTGCATCTATTCCTAATTATGGCACCGTCGTCCATTTACATCTATTATATATTCTCTTTAATGAGCCTTAATTCACCCTCCCCTTTTAAAAAAGGGAGCTGGTAAGCTAAATCACTCCCTTCATCCAGCCCTCTCCGCCACATCCAGCCGCTAGGAAAAACATCTTGCACGACCACCCACAGAATCAAACCCCCAGCACGACCATTCAGTTAACGAATAAACCTGCCAACTCCAATACGTCACAACAATGAAAATCACACGTAAAGGAAACCCTTTGATTATAATCAGTGCATTATGGAAACGCCAGACCGATTTTAGGTCAATGATGTATAGTCCAAATGCACAGAGACTAACATATGAGCAGTGCTTGTACAGAAGAAATCATAAAGGCCTACCTGCTCGGTATGAGACGCATGCCAAAAAAAAGACTTCAACCTTGGGCAACAGTGAGATACGTCCCGGACATCTGGAGTGAACTATGAACACGAATTTGACATAACCCAGGAGACTGCCATCAGTCTCTTCTGCTCAATACCTATAAGACCGACCTACAGAGTTCATGTTTGATATCCGGAGTCTTATACTTATATTGAGAAAGCTTTTTGATAAGAGTTTTCTGTATTGCATACACATTTTAGGTGATGTGTAAAGGGGTATGCATTATTTACGACCCCGTCACCATCGCTACCATGGTATACACTCCAAAGAAGAAGCCACATACGAACTTGAGAAACAATTAGTATCACATATTGATACCTGTGTTAACATTACATCAATTAGTATGAGCATAAATACCGTCCAACGTCAATGCTTAGGGAAAAAGTGAACCTGTTCAAGAGATCCAACAACAACTACCGTGTGAATCAAACTTGAAATTACTTCGTATACCTGTCC
>CM076733.1:17561063-17631401 GCA_038501795.1 Pseudopleuronectes americanus | reverse complement strand
AGCCAGCAAAGCCCTCACTCACACATACACACACACACACACACACACACACACAGACACACACACACCAACGCCAGCACTTATCCACCAGTGAGGTCTCTCACACATCAAAGTGCAGCGGAGCTCACTTGGTTGAGTAATAGGCGTTCTGTGGGGAGATGATGGTGAAATGCTCAAAACTCAGCCTCGGAAAATTTGTTGTGTTCAAGGCTCTGAGTGAGTGTGGGGGGGGGGAAGAGAAAGGGCGAGAGAGGATTACATGCATGGTTTGCAAGAAGGGAGTGAGAGAGAGAGAGAGAGAGAGAGAGTGTGTGGGGGGGGGGTGGGAATAAGTGGCTGAGTGAAAGATTGACTATTGGAAATTGGAGAAAAAAAAAATCAAAAGAAAAAGACAAAAAAAAGAAAAAAAAAAAAAAAAAAAAAAAAGAATAGGAAAAAAGAAAAAAAAAAAAAGAAAATAAATAAAAAAACAAAAGAAATAAAAAAATAAGAGAAAATAAAAAAAACAAAAAAAAAAAAACAAAAAAACAACAAACAAAAAAAAAAGAAAAAAAACAAAAACAAGAAAAAAAGAAGAAGAAAGAAAAATAAAAAGAAAGAAAAAAAAAAAAAAAAGAATAAAGAAACAAGAAAAGAAAAGAAAAAAAGAGATAGAAAAAAAGAAAAAAAAAAAAAAAAATAAATAAAAAAAAGAAAGAAATAAGAAAAAAATGAGAAAATAAAAAAAGAAAAAAAAAATAAAAAAAAAATAGAAAGAAATATAAGAAAGAAAAACAAAATAGAAAAAGAAAAAAAAAAAAAATAAAGAAAAAACAAAAGAAAGAAATAAAAAACAGAAAAAACGAAATATAAGAAAAAAAAAAAAAAAATAAAGAAAGACAAAAAAAAAGAAAGTAAAAGAATAAAAAAAAAAACAAAAAAAAAAAAAAAAAAAGAAAAAAAAAAATGGAAAAAAAGTAAAACAAGAGAAAAAAGATAAAGAAAAAAAATAAAAAAAAAAAGGAAATAAAAAAAAAAGAAAAAAAAATAGAAAAATAGAAATAGTAAAAAAAAAAAAAAAAGAACAAAAAAAAAGAAAAACGAAAAAGAAAATAGAAAAAAAAATAACAATAAAAAAAAAAGAAAAAAAAATATAAATAAGAAAAAAAGAAAAAAATAAAAAACAAGAAAAAATATTATAAGAAAAGAAAGAATAAAAAATAGAAAAAGAAAGAAAAAATAAGAAAAAACGAAAAATAAAAAATAGAAAAAAAAGAAATATAAGAAAAATTGAAAAAGGAAGAAATGTGAAAGAAGAAGCCAAATGATGTGAGAGAATGTGAGCGAGGGAAGCGAGAGAGAGCACATCCCTGATTTAAAACTCCCACAGGTCCTGTAGAGGAGGTAGGAGGTCTGTGTGTGTGTGTGTGTGTGTGTGTGTCTGCATGTGTGTGTGTGTCTCTGAGTGTGGTTATTTGTTTGGTCCACTTTCACACACAATGTCTCAACAGGCCTTCGACATCAAGCAGCACAATAAGACACCAAACAAGAACGATGTAGTTTAATCGTTGGAGCTGTTCTGTTTATTTCAAAGGGAAAAAAATTACGCAACTAAAAACGTTCTGGCAGAGCAGACAAGCGCGGGGTGACAACAGGACGTCTCTCACGGAGCCTGAGGCGTCTCGTAATGGACGGAGGCAGCTGAAGGCGTTGGCGGGCGACTTGTAAAGAGGTGGACGTCCCAGTTCTCCTTAAATTCTACATTTAATAAATGGGTTCTAACAACCTGCTTCCCTGTGGATTTATCGCTGTAATTGCCTGAAATTACCAGGATCCACACGTCAGGACCGTCCCTCCAGGTTCAGGAGCCGCTCTGCACAGCCGCTGAGTGACAGCAGATCACAGAGGAGCGCACTTTATATCCACCCACTCGTCTAACCCTCACTTATGATGCTCTCAATGGACGGTGTTTAAACAAGGCATGTGGGCCTGTTGCTACAGGTTCGAGTGAGAGGACGACCTCGACCACTGGTTCTCTGGAAATGATGCAATAGATATTAAAAATGTAAAAGGGTAACAAGCATCTCAGGAGGAAGAAGAGGAGCCGGAGATGCAACAAGACGAGGAGATTCCAGAGCTTTTGGTGATAAGAGCAGAATGTCCTGCCTCCTGCTGCTCTACAGGCTCCGCCCCTCGCTCCTTCCACCGCTACTTCCTGTCTGAAAACCGTTCAAACGCTGAATGATCCGACTCGGCTGCGACACGGAGGTTCTTCACGAGGCTGCAGTGGAGGTGTTTATGTGGGCGGGGATTAAGGGATTAAGACGAGCAGGTTGAAGTTTGAATTGACTGGTAATTGTCACATTCAGAACTGAGTGGATATATTTCTGTGTGGTGTTTTACAGAGTGTGACACACACACACACACTCTCATACTATTGTCCCACAGTCAATAGCAGAAGTCTGGAGAGTGTGTTGAGGGCGACAGGAGGAGATCCACTTAGGAGGTGCAGCTCTGGCTCCTTTACATCCCGCAGCAGGCCCAGAAAAAACAGCACATGTAACATCATGTAAGGACTAAACATAGACGTGCCCTCCGAGTTCCCCGCATGCCAGTGCCAAGCCGTACCACCTGGCCCGCTCAATCTGCCCGAGGGCCCCCACGCCGCCCCTCGGGCCCCGTCCCCTCCACAAAGACAGGCTGTCATAGTCTCGTCCATCAGGCCGCAGAGCGAACACCCTCAGATCTGCACGTACCGCCTTAAGAGAGGCCCGGCTCGGATTCACACGGGCCGCCTTTAGAAGTGCCGGAGCTCGGATTCAAGCGTTCCACCTTAAGGGGCCGTATTTCATATTCACACCTGCTGCAGAGCATTCCGGTGTGAGCGCCCGTGGAGGCTGCTCATTCACATCTTCAGCGCAGCGCGGGCAGAGCAGTCGTGAGGTAATCACCCGTCTGCTGGGACTTCACTGGGCACATTTCAATGCATATCAAACGGGTTCCCACTGCTGCAGCAGAAATGAACCTCAGAGGCTGCAGAGACCCAAGCACATGGGAGTATATAGGGTGTGAATATACACACACACACACACACACAAACACACACTCGCACACAGTGGGGCGCGGGGGCTAAACGTTTATGGAGGTATCTGAAAGGCTCCGACCGAAGTAGGAAATATACGAGTGAGAATAATAAACACATTCCTACAACAACTGCAGTCGGACATTTGTTGATTTTATTACAAGGACGTTAAATATCTTTATCAAATCTAGAGGGGTTCTTTTTTGCAATACGGATGAATAATTAAGTTTAAAGAATAAAACTTTTGTCACAAGAGACGAAATTAAGATTTGTTAAAATGGTCATTTCACCCAAAGGACGTTATTCCCCCAGTCGATTCCATTGGGATTAATTCTATTAAAGGAAAATGGCTCCATTCAGCCGCTGCTGCAGAAATATTCTAAGAACTGAACTGAACTCCTGTTCGCCTCCTTTGTCTGAGGATGGAAACATGTGTCTCTTAACTTCTCTAATTAGGAAACAGATGCTTAAATACAGTTGAGACTGTTTGCAGCAGTTGGAGTCTCGTAGGTGGTAAAGTGCCTCGAACCGGGCGTTGCCTGGATAAACAAACATTAAGACAAACAGCACACGTACAAATCCCTCCGCCCACGTGCACTTTGCAAAAAACGCAGCTCGTATAATTCTGAGCGAAAAGGCCACGGAGAAGCAGAAACCTGGTCCAGGGCCGGAGCCACCGGAGAGCGACGGGGAACTCGCCAAGAGCAACATCACCGGCTGCTCTCTGACAGCCGATCGGCATCAAACCAAAACAAACCCACTCCCATTCAGAACTGCCAAAGGTTTAAATAAACTAGATCCACATCACGTTCCAAGACACATCACGTGCACGTCGCTCGCTCACGTACCGACTCTCCCTGAACCTCACGACTGACCCCAGCTCAGCTATCATGCGCCTTCCACGCCACGGTGAGCGTCGCCTCCGCTGAATCCGGGGGCCGATCGATCGCTAGATGGGAACCACATGTCAGCGGCTGCGTGTCAGTTTGAGGAAGGATTTACTGTGTGGATGTGATGATGGAGAGGGCCGTAAAGGCGAGATGGAGCCGCTGTTGAGAGATCACCTCACCGCCGGCAGATTTCCATCCCTGAGAGAACGCCAGGCCCTCCTCGGCCTCCGCAGCCCACCGAGCGGGAGAGAGACACAAGACAGATGTGTGTGTCTCTCTCTACCTCCAGCTCGGTGTTGGGAACTCCCCTTTTCTTTCCATTTACACCACCCTGAGTGGTTTTACATGTACAAGAGCGCGCCTGGGTTAAATTCGGCAACCTGAAGCCGCCGCCTGGGCCGGAGCTTTGAGGGGAGCAGACTGCAGCGATTAGGCCCAGCCGCTGAACCTTGGGCCACCTCATTTAACACACCACTTCAGGTAATCATCATCGGAGTGGAGATCCCACTGTTCAGACTGCTGCCGCCCTCCGCTCCGTCTCACTGTCGCTACAACACCACCCGGCCCCTGGTTTGTGCATTGGAATAAAAAACTGAAATCTGAATTTTGGCAAAGGCAGCAGAGCTCGAACAGAGAAAAATGTTTCTAACGGACGCCAACAAATACAGATGAGGAGACTAATTGTTGAGCCAAAGGAAGAGATAGTGTTTCTGTACAAGTGATTTGTGGCCCAGGAGATTTGCAGGTCGTATATATGTGTAAATTGGCTCTGGGGCTAGTTTGTGCAGTTTTCTAAATGACCATATAAATGAGTTCCTCCCTGGGACGGGACCAGAAGAAAGAAAATTGAAAAGTGAAAGGTTTAAAAGAGGAAGGATAGGAAAAGGGCGAGAGCTCCAACAGGGACAGAAACATATTCCGGAGTGTCGGGGTTCGAGGGCTGGATAAATATACTCCAAGGCGTTCTCATCCCTGATCCCCACCACCCCGGGGACCAGGGCCGGACCTGCCATCTTAACCTCTCTGCTCATTTTACACTATTCCTTTCTTCATCCCCTCTTTCCACTCCTCTTCCACACGCTCTCCGGGCTGCCATCGTAATCCAGAGGCCGTAATGATTTTAATACAACTCCTAATCCCCTCTGCACTTTCCCTGCTATTACCAGCCCCTCACCCCCCCCCGTCCCAGATGGCATGTGACCGCCATTATCGCCTTGTGGAAAGAGCAGCGTCATCACGTGTGCCATGATTTTTCATCCATAACCATTAGGAACGTAGTAAAAAGATACGACCACTCATGGTGTCTTCAAATAATGGAGCGTAGGCACAGGGTTGGACAGAAGCCGCTCGCCATCACCGCTAGACGCTGTCATTAGGTTTTACGATGAGTTGAGTACTCTGGGTCTTAATGCACATCCTTCCTGTCCTTCAGCGGCCGAGCCCAGAGGAGAGGAGCAGATTAGCGGTGGGAGAAACCATCCGGTGATCAAAACAGCTACAGGTTCAATCTCTGCTCCCGGAGCGGACTCCATCAATGTCAGCGATATTCGTCCAGGGAGGGGCAGTGGTTCAATAACAGAGGAAATCATGTTTCATTACAAGCGGGTTACGATGCCGCACTGTACTCTGAATGATTAATGGGGAGACTGGGACACGGTGGAGAACCGACCGGGGACACTCGTCAGCAGGGGATGGGCTCTCGTCCCCTGCAACATCTCAGGAGGATCAGCTGTTTAAGGAAAATGACGTCCATCACAATCGACCCTGTACAATTTATATTTTAAAATACAGCTGTGTTAAACCAAATGAGCCCTGAGTTCAGTTGAGAGCAGCATTAAACCTGTAAAGAATACTGACAGGCGACCTTTGTTGAATTTATTTTCATATTTCTTAAGTTTGCTTTTAGGTGGATTCTGATCGGTGCTGATTTTTGAAAAACGTGGCTGTTACCATGGTAACAATATCCCCGGAGCCCTCGTGATCCTGGTAATTTTATAGTTTTTGTTCCTCGGAACACAGGAGACAGGAAGTAAACTCAATTACTGAACCAACGTCTGACATTACACTTAAAAACTTTATGAAATTCAGTTCAAATCAAGACGTCAGGAGTATCCGACGCCTTTTAGGCTCAGATAGAAGCGCAGCCGGCGCCCGGAGCAGCTGAGGCTGATCTGACATCTGCTGAACAAGTGTTTCAGTCGCCTGTCGGAGCTCCGGTGAATAAAACTCACCAGCTGAGGTTCGACCACGGAGGGGAACGAGCTGCGAGCATGGAGACAGTTTAGGTGAAAAGGGCCAGAGTTTAAAATCACTCTGAACCGGCGTCAGTCAGCACGTACACACTCCTGAACACACAACACACACACCACACACACACACACACAACACTTCACAGGCTCAACACTCCTCAGATAGTGTTTACTCTCCGAACATCGGCCAATTACACGGACAGGGCGGCTTTCAGCAGCTCAAGCCGAGACCTTATATCACGGAGACGCAAACATTTGGACGTTTTTCATGTTATTCTGAACAGAGAGTTGAATTTAATGAAATCAAACTGACCCACGGAATTCGGTGAGGAAACAAATACACAGTTTTCACCACACAGCCGCCCTCAAAGTGTCGGTGATATCAAATCTAATTATTTTTTACACTGTTTATTAAACACGGCTGGAAACTGTCACACAAACAAGACCGGGTGTTAAACTGTTATGACACAAACATGTTACCAAGTTCTTTGACTCCTCTTATAGCAACAATTCACTTTTTAAAAATTCGTTAGAGAGGATGTTTGTTTAAAGGACGTCAGCCTATAACAGAAGCCGTCATGTTTTGACCTGGACACAAACAAACGAACGGATCCATATTATATCACATTTTCAGCAATTTCCGTGAGAATAGTTGATGAATCTTTACGGGAAAAAAAAGTAGATTTCAGGGACAGATATGTGAATGTGTGTAATTTGGTTCAGATAGAAAAAAAAATGAAAATCTGGATTTAAATGTTATCAGGAGACAGATTCTGGTTATTATTACTCTACATTGTCGCTCATCAAAGCTAACAGGCGGATCAAAGCTTATTTTGTTTTATCCAGTTTTCCCATTTTATCTACTCGTCCAAATTTAGTACATCAGCGTGTGGAAGTCGTGAAGATCAAATCAAATCATTGTTTGACTATTTTACTGTGAAAATCTCCTCCTCCGGCTGATTTATAAAAACTATTCACTGCAACGCTTAATCCAACGAGTCTGTGATTTCCCAATAAATAATGAGAAAGATCTGAGTATTGTGTGACTAATTAAAGGGGAAAGTGGAGCTGGAGTTCTGAGACATTTATTGGGATTGTGTTGAGTTTATAGGACGGTGATGATTTCTGCTGATACTAATCCTCAATTCACACTGTATTTATACTTCCTGTCTTACACTGTATATATATCTTTAATTACATTCATATTTCTATAAATATTTTTAGATTCCTTACGCTTAAGATTCGCTATTTAAAGTCGTTTTTCAATTTAATATTTAACATGTCAAACCTACCTGCTGTTCTTTGACTCAAAACTACTGTAGATTCTATAATTCATATTTTAATCATTTTCCTGTTGATGTCACACTACGTTCATCCTTAAAGGAAACATCATAGAAATGAACAGTTTTAATTCTTTCTAGAAAATGAAAGGAAAGTTAAATAAAGTTTTACCTTTCGGTCCCTTCACAGATTAATCTCTTAAACTCAAGTAACAACAACTGACAGATGCTTCACTCCACATAAAAAGATTCTCATGAAGTTATTAACTGTGTAAAGATTTCTGTCCATGTGTTTTTATTTGCAGCAGCACAAATTGAACACATCTGAGTTTCACCCTAGCTGTTGGTGTTGCCCCTGTGAGGTCATGGAAACCCCGGCTCTGCTCTGAGGGTGAAGACGTCACCTCACACCTCGGACCTGTCCGGCGGCAGAGCCGGGTCATCTCGGTGGAGAAGAGGTCTCAGTTTAACACCCGCAGGTCACACGGCGCGAGCTGAGGCCGAGCCCGGAGGAGAAACCCGAGTCCCTTCCTCTAATCCTCCTGAACAAAGGCTGTGTGCGGCTCCGACAGCCGGAGCCATCATCCGTCAGGTAGAGCAAACTGCTCCGGCCTCACCACAATGCACACAGGTGGCTCTACTGACCGCTCTGTGTGTTTGAGTGGGTGTGTGAGGCGGCACAGACGCATTTAACAAAGTGTGTCCCCCGCCTGCCTGCGTGCTTGTGTGTGTGTGTGTGTGGCTGTGTGTGTGAGGTTGTGTGTGCGTGACGTGTCCGGACCTGTTAGGTTTTGCCCGACATGAGACGGTGCAACGCGGCGACCGAGGCCGTCACAGCCAGACAGACTGATTAGGTCGACTTTTCTCACGGCAGGTAAAGACTCAAATCCCCATAATCCCTCAAATGATTAGACTCGGGTCAGAAGTGACGGCCCAGACACGGGCTCTGAACTCCAGGAACAGAAAAAAAAACACTTTTTAATGAAGCTCCCCGGCTCATTTGGGTAAAAACTAATAAAGATGCAAATTTCTTTCATAAATAAGACCGACTTTCAGGTTCAATCTGCATCAGGTTTAAATATCTGGTGTTTCTGACGCACGCTACAGAGACACATGCATTTTAATAACAGCCCAGCAAATAGATTCCCCCTCTTAATAAATTCTAATTATGACACTTGAGGAAGAATGTGCACCGGGGCAGCTGGCGTGATATGAAAAGGAAGTGAAGGTTGAGTTAAGACACAGATTCGTCCAGAGGCAAACTGACTTCCACCCTCAGATTTCGAAGCCGTGCCAGGGAAATGAGAGACACAAAACACATGTACAGAAATCGTCTGCTGCATTCCTGTGTTGCCTCCTGGCTCTCGTCCCTCCACACTTGTCACCGGGCAGCGGCGGGGCCCGGTGGTGTGCGCCGGCCGGGGGCCTGTTGGCGTGCACATGGTGTCAGGTGACAGGAGCCGGAGGCCAGAGGCTGAGGCAGCGACATCTCTGAGGGGGAAACCCGAGTCACCACGTCCAGTCAAGTCTGGATTATAATCATTTTGAAGTAGTTAACGAGAGGCTTAATTTAAAGGCTCTTGGTTTAAAGAAAAGAAAAACCTTTATTTAAACATGAGCTTTAATAAACATGAGGTGCATTTATTTATGTTATTTATTTATGCAAGGTAAGAGAAGTTATGTTCTGCAACACATCTTCCACTTGTAAACCTTGCACATCTTTATCTTACACTTTTGTGAATACTTATATTACATCTGCGCAAGTTTTTACCTTTATATATTTGCTTTTATGATATATTTTCCTCTTATCGCTCTTGCACTGTGTTCACGCCTTTATCTTTCTCCTTGTACTTCTTCCCCTTTTTTACTTTTATGCACCAAACTCCAAAGAAAAATTCCCACATTCTCAAATTTCACAATTGTAAATACACGACGAGGAAGCGTGTAATAAAAGTGTGTTCACGGCGTGTGCACGGCCTGACAGACGGGAGACATGTGTGAGACAAAAGGCTCCGACAGACGGACACTCAGGGGTCAGTGCTGGCGCTGATGTGTGGCTCTTAATTGGAGGGAACTACTTTGCTCTTTCAGCTCGGCAGCAGATGTGAAGCTGGTTTCGTGACAGACAGCTCATGAGTGTGCAGAGTGTGCGTGACCTTCGTGACCTTTCCCACCAGTCAGACGGAGATCTGTGACACCTCCCGTCATCATTTAAATAATATTAATAAAAGAAATAACAAAAAAAAGTGTGTTCCCTAGACTACAGTTGTTTTTTTTAAAAGCACTGACTCTGGATCAGTTGGTTCTGTCTTCACCTCCGTCCGTCTGTTCGTCAGCAGGATCACGCAAAACGGATTTTCCACGAAACTTAGTAGAAGGACGGAACAAAGTCCGATAAAGAATCCGTTAATGAGTAAAGAGCGGATCTTGTTTATCATGTTTTGTTATTTACCAGGGAATAATAAAGCAGAGAGGCTGGGAAAAGAATTACAGGAGATATTAGACCGAGGCTCGGGGGATAATTGACTTCTCTGGAGTGTATGTGCACAAACATGTGTCCACTGAGAGTGTTTATACGTGTGTAGTACATAGAAAATGTACTCAGTTAAAGAATTTAATATTTATACGTGGCAGTGTGTGTATAGTCTACCCTGCGTGGAGCAGTATGTCTTGTCGTGTCTTTGTATATCGTCTGCAACACTCTGTTTATGTTTTACCACATGTTTGAGAATAAACTGTCCCTGTCGGCGTCATTAAGACAAATCTTTGTCTATTTAACGTTTCCTGGTGATTAATTGATTCTTTATTCATTAAATGCTCGTTTGGCAGAAGGTCTCTCGTTGTCCTCAAATGTAGCGCAGGTCAAATATCATTATTTCTTTGAATTCTGTTCATGTGTATATAGTTATGTTCTACTCTAAGTAATATAAGTAACGTATGTACAGGTTGTACAGACTGGTTGTAGTGGTATGTGTGGTGTCTACATGTATCCGCCCTCTCCGTGCCTTTCTGACACGACTCAGCAGAAAGACAGTCGATCACAACACGTGTGATCTCAACGGGGGAACTAGTGACTCTTAACAGCTGCTAATGAATCTCGGGGATGGTCTTTCATTTTGAGATTCGTTCCGGCGCTGTCTCGTCCTGTCTTTGTCTTCATAAAGAGGAATTTCCCCTGTTTGGAATAAATACTCAGCTCCCTGCTTCCTGTGTGTGCGTCGCTGATCTGACACCGGAGATGAGAGCTCGTACAGTACTTGTTAAAACACACACACACACACACACACACCTCCAGGCTGTTCCACCTCTCATTAACACTGCAGTGGAGTTCACGGATGTGTGCACACAAACACACACTCAAACCCACAGATTTCCATGTGCACACACTCGCACTGAACGCTTCAAATAGGGTTTTTTTTCTTCCAGCAGAATCAGTCATCGTGCACATCACCTCGTATTTGACACAGTTGTGAGTTTCTGCCACTCACATCACAGGAGGCTGCGTTCAATCACTCACTAGCGTCCTCTCACAAACACTCCTGGGCCCCTCGTCCTGAGTGAAGCTCTCAGTACCTCGCCCTGATTGGATGAGAGCGTCGGGGTGGCCCGGCGGTCAGCGGGACCGGCCCACAAACGACATGTCACAGGTTCGATGCCAGCCGATATGCGCATCTGTGGCCGTGCTAAGTGGACGGTGTTGACAGTGAACGCTGCACAACGGGATGATATTACACTCGATGAGTTTTTAAATGGCCCCGAGTGGATTTCTGGGCTCAGAGAGTCGCTGTTTGTCCAGAGGTTGCTCTGACGGTGGTAAACGACCGCACATGATGATTCAGCAGCATGAACTCTGATACCAGTATCGATCAGAAGTCACACAGACCAACCCGGCGGAGTTAAAGACCTACAGGAGGTAAAACAGATTAAGATCTGTCTGAATTCTCAGATCAGAGATGCAACTCAAGCCTGAAGATGGGTGTTCTTAGCGTTTCTCTTTTTCATGCACCATCTGCACATCGCCCTCCAGTCTGATATCATTAATGGAAACAGGGGAGAACTCATTGCCGGTTATAGTTAGCACAGATTATTTCATTATTGCACTAATTATATGTAGTTTATATATAAACGTCTTTTTTTCGAGACCATGATTAAAGACAGAAAATAATGTAGCAGGGGAAATTCTGCACATGATGGCACTGTGCATATTTCTATTTTACCAATTTTGGCCGTTTTTTTGGTCGCCCACCCCTGGAGCTGCAAATTTGATGGAGCTTTTTTAATTTAAGCCGCTAAGTGCCAGCTTCGGTTTCCATTCGGCCGAAAATCACCAGAATGCCAGTGTGACAGCTGCGATAAGTCCGACTGTACCCCTAAGAGCAGGGAGCAGAGGCTGGCTGGGGGCAGAGGAGGAGGGAGGGACTGGTGAGGGATGATGAAGGGCTCGGTGGCAGTCATGGAGGAGGGGCTTCGTGGCCCTTCACCGCGGCTCTAATCCGCCCGGGCTCTGGAGAAGGTGTCGGCTTGGAGAGCAGGCCTGTCAGCACCCGGAGACTCTTCCCCTTCATCCCTCTTTCCTTCTTCCCTCCATCTCTGATCTCCATGCATTCCCACATTCCTCAGATAAAATGGCAGGTAGGGAGGAGGAGGAGAGAGGAGGAGGAGGAGGAGGAGGAGGAGGAAGCTGAAGGGGGCAGCTGTGGCTCAGGGCACAGGAGGTGTGTCGGGTAAAGCCCACCACCGTGATAAGCGTATCTCCCTGCCTCATGTGTGCCGGACAAAACCCATTTGCTTCTCATCTGTTCCCCTGATTTGGGCCTGACAGCTCGGGGGGGAGCGGGGGGGGGCTGTGGTGGACCAGCGATAGTGTGATGGAGGAGAAGATGGGAGGAGTAAAACAATAACGCAGGAAGTGACACGGAAAGCATGGCTCCCTCTTCCTGTTGTTCGATGCCGAGCTGAGATTTTTACTTTTTAAGTTCACACACGTACATTTATTTTATTTACAGCCGATATAGAACTAAATGATTGTTGTGCCATGTGGAGTAATTTTTCTATGTACCTGTTGAATCCAAGTCAAATGTTAACTCCAACTTTATTCAAGCAGTTTAGTTGCTAACTTTGTTGACACAAATGTCGGAGTCATAGACGTAGAAGAAGAAGAAAAAGATGCTAACCTTAAAAGATGAAGAGATTCGAGAGCCTTTGACGATAAGAGCCGGAATTAATATGATGAACAAAAATGTGATATCCCCGGATAATTTCCTGCTTTGTTCTTAAAACTGGAGAATGTGCAGACACAATTTTCCAGAGTTCGAGAAGATGTTGAAAGTGAAACCTAAACAATGAGCGGAACGACCTTGTGACCGTACAGAGAGACACTTTGTGATCTCATGACTATCACTGTCTACTGTTGTTATTGTAAAAACTATTAGCTGTCACCATTGTGTTACTGTCCAGAAACATTGTAAACCATCTAACGTTCCGATGTCCCACAGGCTGCCGACACCGTGTGTACATTCCAGACACACAACAGACATGTGGTGGGACCGTGACCGGAGCAGCTGTCGCTCCGAGCTCCTTCTGATTCTGAAAGTTTACAGGAGAACAGGGACTAACGAGGAGTGGAGGGTCGTGCACGGCTCCACCGGTAAGGGCATGGCACTGCCGTCGCCCAGGGTGGCCACGCCAGGTACGGGGGGGGGCACGTTGGATAAACGGTGCAGGAGGAGAAAGGAGAGGAGGAGGAGACAGGAGGAAGAGACAGGAGGACACGCCTGCTGTTAGCAAACGGACGCTCTCCCTCCGTATTCTTCCCTTCATCCTGTTCTGTGTGAATGTGGATCTCTCATCCCTCATAATCCTTTCCCCAAACACCGATGAGTGTGTCCTGACACACAGACCTATTGCCAGGCTCAGCCCTGCCTGCCGGGGATTTACTGCCTAAATAAACACAGTGTGCACACACACACAGAAACCGAGAGACACACACGGAAAACACACACTCGCATAAAAAAATAAATTGAAGCGATAAATTCCCGGCGACATATGTTACTAAAGGGCTGGATGCTGTTGGTAATTTTCAGATTTTTTCGATTCCTGGTGACGAGACCTGAGATTCGTGGGACAATGCTTTTCGTGATTCCTACATTTAGTTGTTTCAGCAGAAGAAGCCAAAAGTTTTAAGAAGGTAAATGTTGTCTGGATTTGCTGAGTAATGATTTGATAATCATTTTAATGAGTCTTTTTATGTCCCGTATAAAAGGAGGCCACATCTTTACGAGCAGAAAGACTCAGCGTGATGATCGTCATCTTTCCAAACAGCCTCTGAGTTTTCAAACTAAAACGAGACCAAACTTCTAACCCTTTTCCAAACGTATCTTAGCAGCTTAGCAGGAAAAGCCAAAGCACTTCTATTAGCACTGTAACGAATGCTGTGAAACTCTAAGTGACAAACATCGGGTAATGGTGCCAGGTTGAACACAGTCGGCTTCATTTGTGAGCCGGTGTCACAGAAGGTGTGTTTTTATAGCTCACAGAGGAATTGAGTATCTAATCACATCAGTTTATAGGAGAATCTCCACATAGACTTCTTCTTCAATAAAAGAAATAGTTCTGCGTCCAATATTTGCAGCGAGCACCAAATTAGTCGTTAAAGTTAATTTGCTCTTTTATGTGTTTTCAATTAAATCTACATTTCACATATTTTTTTGCTGTATCTTCTCATTTTTTAAGAGCAGCTGCAGGAAGCGGGAAATTAACAAGACCACCGGTGTTCCTGATAAACAGACACACACACACACACTGTTGTTTCAAGTTGTTTCCAAATAAACCTCAATGCGAATCAACCAGAGGATAATAGCGGAAATTACTGCATTTGATTAAAGCAAACCCCAATAAACTGGAGTCCTACAGAGAAGCAGGGATCAGGAATCTGTCGGGCTTCCTGCAGCCGATAGATACAACAGCTATTGGCAGAAAAGCCTCTTTCACTCCAGCTCTGCTGATCATTTCTCGCTCGGCACCTGAGACGCCCCGCTGCCCGGGAGCGTTTGATTAGCTTCCTGTTTCAGCCGACATTAATCCTGGGGCGAGACCTGGTCTAAAACAAAGTTAAAATCTCATCTAAGACAATATAAAATGTTATGTTCCTCGTAATGTGATCCTCGGAGCCACGGACACAAATGGCTCCCGGGAGGCGTTGGTTATTCCCCCCCCCGCCCTCTCCGCTCTAATGACCGTGCCGCTCGCTGGTGCACGGCCGGCGTCCATCTACAACCGCCCGTCTGAGGAGGCCATGATGAATTTGAGGATGCACAAGGAGAATTCAGCGAGTGTGAGTGTATGTGTGTGTGTGTGTGTGTTTGCACAATTCTCCCCGGCACACCTGCTCGACACACAACCCGTGCACGGTGTGTTAGCTCCTCTCAACACGCTCGTGTTGTGCCGTTAGCCAGCGTGGCGTTGCTAATCCTCAGTGTTCGGGGTTAGCTGGAGTCCAGCGCGCCGCCGTCTCTGCCCCGGTGTGAATGAGGCAGGAATGTGGCCCAGATGTTGACTGTTGGACTGAACATGTGCTCACCTGCGTTGAAGGATTATGAATTTTTATCACGTCGTTCCAGCTCCACTTCGTTTGCGCTGCGTGACGCCGTGTTTCTCACGTTACTTGTGTATTAAGTGTTTATAAAGCTCATGGGCTGCAGTTTGAATACATGGAGTTAACTCACTTTGTAGAGAGTCAACATTTGTAACAGATTTATTATTAATTAATATTACAAAATATTTGGTTGGGATTTTCACTTTTGTGGTTTAAGTTATTCTTTGTTTTGTTTAAATATTTTTACTTTTATGTTCTAGACTTTGCGTAATTTAATTTGAGGCAATTATTTATATAAATTATAATTCTCCACCTTATTTAAATTTGAAACTATATTCAAAGGCATCATTGTCACATGCAAAAATAAGTTATCAATATGCCGTACCACAAATGTCTATGTATAAAAATATGAAAATAGAATTAAGTCCAAAAACGAATACAAAGATATGAATGAGATATATTAGAGATGCTTCTGTTTCTGTCCCATGATTCTGTTACTGTCTATAATATTTTTTAAACTTATCATTATCTTTTACTATGTTTGTTATTTCCAACATTTTACATTTTACACGTTCCTTGTGTGACACTAACTTCACGGCTGATTATTCATCTTCAAAATAACACTTTTGTAAATATTTCAGCAGAAAACGAAACTTTAAATCATTTGTTTTTTCCCGTTTTACATTAATGACAGTTTTCTTTTTGTACGTGAGCCCACTCACCATCAAGTGGCCGACATGTGACAGCATCTGCCCCCCCGACACAAGTTGATGATCTAGAAAAAACAACCAGTTTCCTTCACATTTGGCAGAAGCCCCTCCACGACACCGTGAGTGTGGAACATCCGGGGGCGCGCCGCAGGGTTCGAATGACATGACGCTACGTGACAGGGCTAGCATGTGTTGCCCTTTAGCTACTGGCACGCTGTGGGAGCCTTATGGGAGCTGTAGTCGCAGAATGCTAATGAAATCGTTGTTTATTTCTCGGCTTGAATAGGAACTGAATTTGAGATACGGATTGCAGAGAAACAAACAAACAAACGGACGCCACGAGTGACGGTTGAGGTCAAAATCATAAGCGATGAGTTATTTGAACCAGAGGCCCGGTGTCTTCACTGTCTCGGTCAAGGACACAGCGGCTCCTCCAGGATTCAAACCACACGATGTGACATTGAAGCCGCGAGCGCTCTCAGAGCTTCTGCAGAGGGAGACAACTTCAGCGGCGAGACAATGAGGCCGTAACTCCTCCTGCCTGAAAGGACGGTTATTATGACAGCAGACCCATTAGCTAAATGGAGAAAGAGCATGTGCAGCGTGGAGCTACGGCTATATAAATCTGCATCCCTCACCCTGACCTCCACACGTCCCTCCCAGGAGGAGGTGACCTGGGATAATTCCAGAAACCCCATAATGGCCTCCCCCGGGGTCGGGTCACCGTAAATTTCATGCTGATCAAGACCAAGTGACACCTGGGACCGTCCCCTCCTCTCCGAGCGGCGGTCAGGAGGTATGTCAAGGACTTTGTCACGGCCCAAAAGTGCTGAGCTGGTCAGCTGGTGGTCAGGAAGTGGGTCACGTGTCCTCGCCTCTGCTTTTTCCACTGGAGAGATATTTATGTGTGTCTCTCTCCGCAGGCCCTCGGAGAGAGGAACATTAACTGTGGCTAATAGCCATGTTAGCTAACGAGTCACACGTGTGGAGGGGTTACAGAATGACTTCCCCTCCGTGCTGTAAAACAGATGAGGGCTGCGACCGCACAGTCGCAGAAAGGACGTAAATTAAAGCCGGGCTCCTTCTCCTCTGCCGGAGAAGTGTTGGGTGAAAATAACGCTCTTAAATCAAACGCCTCCAGTCGCCTGCGTCCAGCTCAGGGAAAAGCTAGACCTCAAAAATCCTCCTCTAATGGCGCAGAGATTCATATCAAAGACCCGAGCTGGAAACCCGCGGACAACAATTCCCAGCAGAGTAATAAGAGCTGATCTGATCGGTTTCTTTAAAGCGGGGACATTTACAAAAAGGGAGGGAACAGCAGCGCTAACAACATGTGCTACGACTTATCACCATTTCTTCTGTACGTACAAATTATTGTGATATAATTAGCTGGTAAATCCTCCTTCAAACTGTTTTTACTGTGTGTTTAACTGGTTTGGTTATTCACTATAACCAACCACAACACCAGGGATTTGATTTAAAGCTAATATAACAATAAATCATAAAGTCCAAGTAGAGATAATAAAAGAGACACACAATGTTTCTTTCCTTTTGTGTGTTCTATAGCATTTATAAATCTAAAAGTTAAAAATCCCACAGTCCTTAAACAGCTCGTCAGTAACCCGACTCAAACCTTAAAGGATTTAGCTCCTGACATCACGATACCCAAAACTTACTGAACACACGCCCAGTGGCTAATCTGGCACGCCCCCTAAATAAACCAGGTAAAGGCGAGAGAGGAGGCTGTCGACCAATCACAACAGAGTGAACCAGCTGGCCAATCAGAAGAAAGAAGGGTCTTAAAGAGACAGGAGCAAAAACCAAGTGTTTGAGACAGAGGCTGAAAAGATGAACTGCAGCAATGGACAGTCTGAGGCTAAGTGATGTGATATCATTTTCTAGTTATACAAATTATTGTGATTATGATCTTTAAAGGGGGAGATGTATGTCTATAAAGTTTAACAACTAACAACAACGCTATAAAACATCATATACTGCCAACCTTGTTACAAAATATAACACAATCACACTGACAACAAAGTCTTTAACCACATTTCCAGTCTGACACTTAGCTGGACCACAGGAGTGCAACAGCAAACTAAACTGCTCTGTCACTGTGGCTCTTCTCAGTAAGGGACCACAGGTCAATGACGGGACCATCCCACTCCTTCTGCCATATTGACGTCAAGTGTTTTATCAATATCAGCTGTCTGGACACGTCACCGCACACGGGCAGGAATCCTGTCCCCTCAAAGAGCATCAGTGACGGATGTATTGACCCGCTCCCCTCATCTGCTTTGTTTGGGTGGGTGTGTTTCTATTGATGATCTCAGGAGTTGGAAGGGGAGGATGGGATGAGGAGGAGGCAGCGACACCCTGATAAGGTCAGTCCCTCTTACATCTCAGTGCTGATAAAGCAGGACACACACTCACACACACTCACACAAACTCACACACACTCAGACAGCCATACCAAAGAGACTGATAACACACCTCTGCATTATCTGCCTGGAGGTTCGTGTGCAGCCACGACAACGCCCACACTCGAAAGGGCAGCGCTGGGCGTCGACAGGGAAAACCCAACTCACAGTGTTTACAGTTTATCGCCTAAAGGTTTTATAAACAAGATTTGCATCAGTCGCAAACAGCAGAATCGTTTACAGTAAACTTCAATCTGCTCGTTTGCTGCTGTCGCACGTTTCACATTTCACAGTCGTAGTAAAACAAAAGGCAGATGGTCATTATTTGCGGTTATTCAACGTTTTTCAGAGTGACAGGGTTATTAGAGGGATTAGAGTCAGATCCTTACACATGATTGGTCGCTGTATTCATTAATTTGATCCGAAAATATGATGACGCAATAGAGCTGAAAGAAAGAAAGAGTGAGAATAAGAAAGAAGGTGCAGAGCTGTCAGCACTGAGGATAATGGTTCAATCAGGAATTTAGACTTCAAGCTAATTCCGATTCCTCCCATTTTACAAAAATCTTTATAGATGATGTCATGTCTGTGCTTTTACATCATTAAATAACTAAAATTATTGAACATTTTCTTTGACATTTCAGTTTGTTCCATGTCCCATCTGCTAACATGAAGGAGGCCGGGTTTATGACCTACAGGCAACCACCAGGGGGCAGTCAAGATGATTTTTGCTTCACTTTTTGAGAAGCAGTCATGTCGTTCAATCTTTATTTAATCTGGTTCATCAGCTGTATGCAAACAACTATAAGATAACACTGCTCTGCAAGTTACTGTCGGCTACATCCGAGGTCTGAGGTTAGCTAATCTTGCACAATAAGTCGTGAAACATAGTTTTTGGATTTACAGGATAAAGAAAGAGAAATACTTTTATGTATACTTCACATGCAATGAGAGATAAGGGAACAGTTAATACTGAGAAACATGCAGGATGTTGTATTTTTCATTGCTTCTTTGACTTTAAGGTGTATTTGAGTTGCAACTCATGAATATACATGAGTTGCAACCGTTAACCGCAATGCAAATAAAGACTTTTTTATCTGCAAAATAAACTATCGCAGCTATTTAAATACATTTTGTTATTTAAAACTTCAATTGATAGAAGGCGCAAGAAGAAGAAGTTCCCAGAACACGAGAGACTCTGCACCGACGTCCCGGTCACACGAGGTAAACTGAGAATTCTTGGGGCATTTTGACAAAAGCCGAATCCAGACAATAGTCTTATCCCTCATCCAGTACAAAGCCCATTGACTCGGCTCTTTCATCTGCGCAAACAGGAGAGGGAGGGGGGAACAGAAAACATTTGATCGAGTCAAAGTTAATCTTCCAACAGTTTGAACTCACCGAGCCGCGTCACAATGGAACCCATCAAAGTGTTTCTGCCTGAAAGTCTCAGAAAATGAAACATTTCTTTTCTGTGTCGGTACACCGGGCGTCCCTCGGTGATGAAAATGCATTTTTGTGCTGTTTCATATCAAAGTTCCTCTTTACAAGGTCCTGCTTCTTTAAATACACTTTTTTTTTGCACATGGGAACTTAAAAGGAGTTTAAATAAATTGACATAACAGTTTTTTTAGGGAGGCAGGGATGAATCCTGCCCCCTTCCTTCAGTGGCTTCCAACCCCCGCAGGTTGTCTTTGGATTTTCAAATTAAGTTCAGCGCCGTCAAACCACCGGGGTTTATAAGACCACTCAGAGAGTTCAGGAATTCTTTCTTGTTTATTTTTGTGGTAGTCACACATGTACAGTATGTGTGGAGCTCACACGTTCTCTTCACACCGCGCTCGGCGGACATGTTTCGGCCCCTCGCTCCTCTGCTCAGTTGTCAACACGTCTCCTCACCAACAAGAAAAACGATATCCTCCTCTTGATGTTTTCCAGTAAGTGTTCACTCACTTGTGATTATTGTAACCACACTTTTCTGGAAAAGTGGTAAAATATGCGAGAAATGCATTTTAAAACCCGTGAAATCTTCTGGGCAATATCAACTTTATCTATTGAGTAAATTGAGTCCAGAGAGACGTTTCAGAAACTCGACCCCGAGCACTTGATAAAGCAATAAATGTAAGTTATTAAAGGGCATAAAGTAAACAGCCGAGCTGAGGTCGGCTCCCCGGGCCCTCGGCTGGCACGCCGGGCAGCAGCAGCCACCCGATCCTGGAGCCGCGGGGCCTCGTCCCCGTAAATCAAGAGGCATCCGAGACGCTGAGCTCGCCGGTGAGACAAAGATGAGACCGCAAGCAGACAGACAGGAACGCTGATGTGTGTCTCTGATAACACTTATAGGACACAAACACACACACACACACACAGACACACACACACGTCCCCCAGTGTTCCCACTCCGCTCACAACAGGGCACCATAAAACTGTAGAACACAAGAGGAGATCACAGGACAACTGACATAGTTGTGTACACACTAATTAGGCACACTGGCATGACCACAATGGGCTTTTTCATAGCCTGCATGCACAAATCACACACATACACACACACACACACAGACACACACACACAGACAGAGTGGGTATCAGGGACGGGATCTCTGCCATGTTTGCTATGATACCCTCTTTGATCTGGGGTGAGAAGTTCCCTGCCCTCGATATAAAAAAAATAAAAGAGAGAAAGAGAAAGAGAGAAAGGAACAAGACAGCCGGGCCTGTGAGGCGAGGGCAGCGCTTGTGGAGTGTTTGACAGTCGCAGTGTGAATGGAGGATGCTGTGTTTTGTTCCGGCGCTGTATGAACAGGCGTTTTGTTTGCAGGCTGACATTCAGACAATGGCTGCAGGACGGGTGGAAGGAGGGAGGGGGCAGGGGGGAGGATCTGTTGTCAGCAGCGATCATATGAGCAACGTCTGAAGCTTTTGTGGACCCCTGAAGAACAGAGGGGTCAGCGGGTCAAGACCGGGTGACCTCTGCTGACATGGCGGCACAAGATGACGTGAGGAGACAGGGGCCAATGTTGGGTTTTCCACCCGACACAGTTCTCTGTGACAAATGGAGACTTTAAATAGCTTTAAAGGAGATCGTAGGTGTGTCGTGTTGTAGCTGCTGTAAAGTCACATCACCTGTACACACATGAAGGAGATGTTCAAACTTCTCATCTCCCTCTCAGCAGCTACAGGGTGGTAGTAAAGTGTGACAGTAAAAACCAGCAACAAGAGACAGTTACAGCCTCTGAGTCGCACGAGCAAAGGCAGCAAAAAATAGATGAAGTGCACAATGATGAATGAAACCTTCTGTTGTGGAAGAAGAAAAGTACACAATGCCTTCCAGGTAATCTCCTGCAACGTTGTAGGATAACACCAAAAAAATATCACGACAAAATACAACAAGAAGGAAAAAGCTCCAGTAACATCATCTGTTCACACCGAGACTCGAGTGTGGTGAGGAGCTTCCTGCCGCCTGTGTGTCTGCTCATCTGATAAACCAGATCTCAGGCTGATCGCTGTGATCAACACACAACAAGTCGTTACACACACCGAATGCACAGACACACACAAGCAAATATTTAGGTCACAGCTGATCCCAAATAAACACACATCGTCCACAACTTGCCTGAGGTCACAACACCATTAAAAACATACAAAATCTACAACATAAGAAAAAATAGTGCGACATACAAATCTTATAGAGCGTTAAATGTCCCTAGAATTAGAAAAATGTAGCTATAATAACTCATAAAACGTATTTTTACCATATTCTTTCATGTCTCTACTCATTCTCTCGACCAGGACAAAGTGAAACCCGGTCCCTCGCTGGTCCAGACAGAGTGGGCGCCCCTGAGCCCTGAGGTCGACCCTCATCCCCCTGATTTAAACACCTCATCATCCTGGACTCACACCTCGACCAGAAATAGACTCTTTCCATAGGAAGTAAATAAAACAAACAGTTGTGTGTCTGTCTGGGCCGAGAGGGGGTTTCAGCTGCTCCAGGGCAGCGGTTAAAGAGAGTCCCGTGTTTGGCCTGACATGAGAAAACCCCATCAGGTGTTACAGAGAAGAAAAGAGAGACTGGTGTCACTGGTTGACTCCCAGTCCGACCTCAACATCCAAGCCTCTACGCTCTGACCAGCGACAGGAGGTAAAGAGAAACAGACTTTTATGATGCGGCGGCGGCGGCGGCGTGCGGTTCGCGAGGCCGAGAAAGGAGCAGAAAAGACTCTATAGGTTGTTTTATGTTCTGGGTTCGTTTCCCCATCAATTTCACTCAGGTCCTCAAACAGGTCCATTGAGGCGAGTGGAGCAGCGACAGAGGGCAACGTGACATCCATCACCTCCGCTGCTTCACACGCTCCAAAGAAAGCTGCTGGAGGAAAAAAAAGTTGTCGAAGTTGTGTTGCAGCGAGCACAAGCAAAGCGCCGTCTTTTGTGTAGAATCCTATCAGTGTCACAAAGGTTACGCTCCCTCGAGATAACCCGCCGGGATGCTTTTTTCACTTCTCTCTTTTTTTTGTGATTAGGTGTCAGCAGAATTTCCTTGGTGAGCGGACGACGGCTTTCATGTCGGGGGTTTCTCATGGTCTCCGGTCCCAGCGAGCCGCCCCATTCACACAGCCTGCAAAGCTGCTGCAGAGCAAAGTACACATGTCTTTTTGTAGTCTGGTCGCACAAGCACGGATCCATATTTACCCAAGTGCTGCAGAGATCAGTGCCGCTGCCAACTCGGTCGTTTCAGACCCTCCAAGTCAAAACTGCACAGTGTTTTCACAGAACCTCGAGTATGAAAGCCGGAGAAAATCCCAGCTTGAACGGATTGGAGAGAAAACTGATAAAAATCATGATCTTATTGTATTTGAGCCGCGGAGATTGAAAACATATCTACATGTGTTGTGGAGGAGAAATCAGCAGGGAAACTCTGAGTGGGCACAGATGTGGCAGCGCAGGCAGAGAGCTGCTTGGCAAACGACTCCCAGTCTCTGGAAACAGGATTTGTTCCTGGGCAGCCACTCGGCTGAGCTGTGGTCGGGTTGGTATGTACTTGTCTTCTGGACCCAAACTTTGCATTTAGTGGAGTAAACATCCCGAAGGACTCGTGAAAACTGCACCGGTGATTTCCATCTGTGTTTGAGTTTGTTTATTTCAACGTGTTGCGATGTTTTAGAAACGAGTTGTCGAGCATTTTCATCAAGATCAGAATCGTTTTACTGGGAATAAAATAAAAACATTATTCTACTTTATGAGTTAACTAAATAAGAAGTAGTTTGAACAACTTTTACATCTCTAGGTCTGGGGCCCTATTAGGAGGAGTAATTTATTCATAAAAACAAGATGCATCATAAAAGAGTTGGCAAAAACAGACGCTTTCACATCTGCTATTAAGTTGAATTTTTATTTGATTTAAAGCTTTAATTTATTGTAAATATATTCTATTCTATATGTGTTCTGGTCTGAATAGAGACACATTCAGTGTGGCTTTAAACAGCTTCTTAATTTCAGAGTAATGTGCGCAAATATAAATAAATAATGGTTCATCGTCTGCATAAGGTTGCAAGAAAATGGCTTAAAAATGACCGATTCCAGAACTAGAGGCAAATACGATGAATCAAATCTTTTCCCGGAGCCTTTAAATGAGCAGCTTCTCAGTTTTCATGCACAACTTCACCAACTTTTAAAACAGAGCCTCGAAAAGGAGAATAAACAGTTTTTTTAAAAACCTTTCACTCTTACCGATGGCAACACCAGTGCAGAAAGTTATGGTTTTTTGTTGTTGTGATGCAGCTGCTGTGGTTGTGAATTCAGCCTCTCCCGTGGTATTCATTGCATTCTGGATGAGGCCTGAGATGTAAATGTGAGTGTGATTTACCATGGGAACTTCATGGCATTCTTCTTGTTTTGGACGAGTGTGAAAGGAAGCGGACTCGAGCCAGCTGAAAGGAACAGTGAGGTCTAACAGCCCAGAAACGGCTGCAGTGACGCTAAATTGAGAACGGTGTATAAATCTTGGCTTTTTTAGAGGGCAGGATCCACACACACACACACACACACCAATGATACACACATGCACAACCGCTCCTGCAGAAAACAACTGTTTACAGCTGATATGTTAATAGTTCATCCCGGGCTGGTTTGGAGCCAGGGCCCGAACACCGGCCTCCGGTTCTAATGAAGACCAGTTCACCGAACTCATTTGCACACGGCGGAGAGAGGAGAGCCACTGAAGGGTGTCCTGTAACCGAACACAAGACCTGCCAGCTCTTCAGAGTGGGTGCGGGCATGTGTGAAATGTGAGTGTGTGTAGTGTGTGTGCAGCATGTGCAAAAAGACAGAGACGAGGGAGACGGTGGTAGTCGGTAAGAGACAATGAGTGAATGAAGGAGTGAGAGGGAGGGAAAGAGAGAGAGAGAGAGAGTGCTAATACGCACCTTAAGGAGAAATGTCACAGGAAAATGGGGGAGGAAGGGGAGTGGGGGCGGGGAGAACGTGGGAGAGTGTTAAGAGCAGCGCACAAGTGAAAATGGAGTGAGTGAATTACGGAGTGAGGTGGAGGAGGCAGAGCAGCTCATCAGGTGGCTGGAGGAGCGAGGAGGTGAGAGAGAGAGAGCAAGGGAGGATGGGGGAGGTGGGGGGAGTTTCCTGGTCTGTGACATCACACCATGGAGGCCTCAGCTTTTAAAACTGACCCAAAGTCTCAATCTTATCAGGCAAAAGTCTAGACCTGACTATGTAAAGTGCCCTGAGATAATGTATGTTGTGGCACTGTATAAATAAAAATGTAAATTAATTGAATGTAATCTTGTTTTTTTTACCATGAATCAAAACTAAATAACTGACTCAAGACAAGCTCATGCTCCTGCGTTCAGACATTATGAAGACGAAGAGGAGACAACCACAAAGATGAGGAGATTAGAGAGCGTCGGGTGATGCAGGTTCGATGCTGGTGAACTGTAAACAAGAGCACGTAATCCTCTCCGTGGCATTTACACGTGTTTATAGTTTATACACGTCTGACCACAGACTCTCAAAGGAAAGTCCTGACCCCCATCACATGCAGAGTTCATGTGTGAAAAAACGTCTCTGGTGGAATTCGACCATCAAGAATCAAAACCATAATCAAACAAGAATCCTCAAACCAAAAACAAGCTCGAAGTCCAACTATGAATCAAGTTAACCTCCTCGTAATAACGTGGGGGTATTAGAGATGGTATTTTCCACTTGGCAAAGAACATGGTCTGCAAAGTAAATACATGAAATCCAATATTAATAGGTTACAGTATGCAGAGAGAGTATTGTTACTACTAATGCCATGTGAGTCAAAATGAGAACTGTGTGTTGTGTTCATTAGGTCAGCAGAGTTAGAAAGTGAAAGGCCGGCGTATCGACCAAACACAAACTGGGGATCTCTGCCGCTGCCACTTGTTTATTTATTTCTCTCTCTGGGTTTTCCCGTCATGCTCCGGCTCCGTCAGCACATGCTAAGTGAAGGCCGAGGCCAAACACCCGCAGGGAGCAGCCCGGTCCTCGTCACCGCCGCCTCGCGCCTCCCTCCGCCTCCCTCCGCCTCCCACTCAACCCTCACCACACACACAAATATCCCTCCCCGCCGCCCGCACACACTAAATACGCTGAGACCAAATAAGCATGCCGAGCCGGTGAGGAAACGCGAATTAATGCTGAGATGTAGAACAGGAGGAGTTGTGCGGATGCGGGCGATGCAGCAACACACACAGACACACACCCACAGACACACACCCACTCTGGGGTCTGCAGCAGAGCGAGGTGTCAGAGCCCGTTAGAGGCCTTTGGCTGGACGCAGCTCCAGAACAAGCCGGACAAAAGCGTTGCCTGTCTCCCCTCATTAAGTGATTTAAGATCCCGTGTTCCCCCGACTCCTTTCATCGCCGTCCAAAGTGAACACACTTAAAAGGCCCAACAAGAATGCCAGGGCCTGCTGACATGAATGGGGTGAAGAGGGGCAGGAAAGCCAAGTTCATGGCAGCGGACCAGGGTCTAAAGCTGAGCTACGCTAGCCGCTCCTATTAGCCTGCATGGAGGGGTCCAGCTTGAATAAACCGGGGTACGATCGAGGCTTGGCCCCCGGGCGGGAAACTGCAGCCCACTTAATCCATTAACGCTTCTTCCTCCACAGAAGAAGCAACGTTTTTCCCATGAAGGTTTCCTTTAGCAGAAACGCGGCGTCTCCACATTCCTGGCTAACAAGGCGGTGCGAGCTGGGAGAGGTGGGAGAAGACGGAGGATCTGGAGAAGCTGGATGGAACATCGGAGCCGCGTCCAACCCCAACCTCAGGAGAGCTCCGGCTGAGTGGCTGAGCGCTGTCGTGATTAAAGCACGCGATCGTGTATCACACAGTTACCAGCGTCTGCAGAGAGATCCCGAGGCTGGAGAAGGTCTCGAGCCGCCGAGGCGTGCTACCGAGCAAAGTGACAGGGTCCTGTTGCCTCAAGAACGTTCTAGAAATGAGTCAGTGTCTTAAGAACAAGGGGAACAACACGGTTTGAAGTCAGGGAAACAAAACGCAGGATTTAACGACAGCTGCTGAATTCATTTCAGGACACGCTGGCGTGTGAGGACGATCTTCAAAGTCCAGTTGTGTTGTGAAGCAGACGGAAAACGCTTAATGGGTTTTTTCACTGCTTCTCTAGAAATGTCTTCCAGTGTCTCGACGACATAAAGACGTAGTTTGAAGATGAAATGAGATCAGTGGGGGGGAATTAAAGGATTTTACTGCGCAAAAAAAAACAGAAAAAAAAATCCACTTTATGTTAAATTAACGTCGGCTTTGAAAAACAAGAATATAAGATGGAAAGTTTCATGTTTTTTTTTACATCTGCTGCAAAAGGATCTTAATTATGTTTGTTTTTCAAAGCCTACAAGTCTAAACAGTATAAAATATAATGCATGGATGATTGAGGGCAGATGATAAACTAGAATGAATCTAAATGATCTTTTTATACAGTAACTTCAGCTGGTTTATATAATTGGTTCATTGGCTGGTTTGTGGGACAAAATAAAGATTTAAAGATCTTAATAATAGAAAAATATAACTTGAAAAGAAAAAGGTAGGGTTGGATTCATGGTACAGACACACACACACACACACACACACACACACACACACAAACACATATCACATCTAAATGCGTCACAATGTCCTCTCGATCATGGTATTGAACCCAACCTGGAGCTCATAACTACAGACATGTGCAGATCAACATACCACACACAGCTCTAATGAGCACCTGACAGGCAGCAGGCTCCTGTCATCTGTTAGCGTTCAGACCGGAGCAGATAAGTGTTTGATGTTGATCAGGTCACTGGCTCAGTGCAATGTTCACACCTGATCCTGTTTCCCTCTGTACTCACAGGTTTACTGACTGAAACAGTGTTTTAAAACTAAAAGGATCTTCATCCAAGATGTTAGTTCACTTTTGGTGCCTTATCTACCAGAGACTTAAAGAAGAAGAAGAAACTCTTTTCCCTGACGGTATCCAGACAAACCAAATATCATTAGATGTTCCATGTTGTCTCTATTTCAGATGTTGTGGATGAAGCTAGAGGCCGTAAGAATGAAGAAGAACTTCAGATTGCATCCATGTGCATGAACGCTGCACGTTCGAAGCATCTTGGCTGCGTTCACACCTTCACTTGTGATGTCGGTGCGTGATGGGATCACCCAGGACGCATGTTAAATGAATGCCAGGTCCGAACAGAGCCTGTAGCAGAAGAGAGACCGAAGCCGAAGTGGAGAAACCTATAATTTCCACCGGTCTGATGCTGCACAGAGCTGCGTCGGAGCGATGGTGGCGAGCAGGAAATCTTTAACATGTCCGTTAAAAGAAGGAGCCTAATTGGAGAGTGAGTGTGGTCTGAAGGAGACAGTGTACAGAGAATGCAGAAAATGCACTATTCGGATTTGGAAGGGAAAAGGAATCCTCAGAGGAGCCAAGGTCCAATTAGTGTGGTGTACATGTGGGATCCAAACATTTGTTTACAAGAGGCTGCTTCTTCCTCAGCTCCCTCTCTCTCTCCCTCTCGCCCTCTCTCTCATGGACGGGGGAACCCTGGTCAGATTCCACGGCGGCTCCACAACAGAGTGGGTGTGGCTGCACCGCACAAACCTCGGGGCCTTTTGACATTACACTGCGCAACCATGAGGTCAGAGGAAGGCTCTTTCTTCCCCGGCACAAAGGGGTGATTTTTCACTCGCTCCGTGAGAACAGTCGGCGAATAATGAACTCTCGGGCCCCTGGTATCACGTTCGGTTTCACACGCGTCAACTCCATTCTGGAGCGGAACAAAGGGGCCAGTAGGAGAAACATTTGTGGGGAGGGAGCAGTGTGCCCAGGGCCAGGCCATGGTGGGGGAGGGGGGAGGGAGGCAGTTTGAGGCCTTTTAATGGCAGCGATGCTCATGAGGACACGTAGAGGAACATCTGAGTGCAGGTGAGAGTGCAGGTTTGATTCAACCTGCAGGAACATGCAACAGAGAAGGAGACCAACATGTATCTGAAATCGAGCTCTGAGTGAACATCTGGATGCTGAAGGGTCGACCACAATGTCCACGTACTCGTTCAAGTCCCACGTACATGTCCTCTGTTCCACTCGGGTCAGGTTGCAGATGTTGGTTCACAAGGACCATCAGCAAACTATAAATTTGCCTGAACTGTGAATTCATATTTTCAGATTTCTGGAGAGTAGATAGGACTCGACGTGGGGTTTTATATTGTAAGTGAGTTTCAAATTGATTTGCCCTGGAAAGAAAGACGAT
Organism: Pseudopleuronectes americanus; assembly: GCA_038501795.1. Classification (NCBI taxonomy): domain Eukaryota; kingdom Metazoa; phylum Chordata; class Actinopteri; order Pleuronectiformes; family Pleuronectidae; genus Pseudopleuronectes; species Pseudopleuronectes americanus. The sequence continues at coordinate 17,602,411 of CM076733.1, read as the reverse complement.
GTGGAATAAACACGATAGAAGGAAACACGACGAGGGAAGGTACAGGAATCACGGTTTTCCCCACGTGGATCCGAGGTTAACTGATTTTTAACCTCTGGTTCGTGAGCCCAGGGGTTATAAAAAGTAGTTAAGCTTAACTTTGTATTAAAATATATATTACATCTATCCGTCCATCCTCTCTACCGCTGATCCCTCTGAGGGGTTGCAGGAGGAGCTGGAGCCGATTAACAAGCATCTTAACTGAATATTCTGGTTCCCCCCCCGACGTCTTCCCACACGACTGAGCCGTTAAATAACAGACACAGGAGAGTTCAGGCTCCTCACCTCCTCAAATCCACTAGAAATCACAAACTGTCACAAGTCGAACTCAGACGAGGAATAAGAAAAAACAAAAAAACTTTAGAGACGAAACAATTCATCCGTGGAGCAGGAATTCGTTGGACACGAACTGGGACGAGAAAAGAAAACCAGTGACTTCCCGGCTGTGGAACCCTCGTGGACCAGCGTCTGCCCCCTGCCACCCTGCTCTGTGTCATCTGCTCCGCTAAACTATAAAGCTTTTGGGAAAGGCCAGACGGATTAGGCTGCAATTACTCCGACATGAAAAGCTGCACTTAATTCAAAAGCTCTCATGGCTGATTAATCACAAATTATGATCAAACAGCTGACTTACAGGATGAATACACGACACCCTGCTCACAGGTCTGCGTCTGTATCTCTGTGTGTGTGTGTGTGTTTGCCTGTGTGTGCAGGCATGCATGGCCGCTGTGTGTATGGTGTGTTAAAAGAATGTGTGTGCGCCATCACTCTGTCTCCCCAAAGTCTGCAGACTCATTTTCCACACCAGATTAAACGTGTGTGTCGGCACCCACAGAGCACATCGCCAAATTAAAGAGCACCGACATTCATCTGTGCAGCATCTGAACCTCTCTCTGTGCAGCTAAGCGATTTTTCTCCAGAAGACGCGGAGGAGGATTCGACTCAGACTCACAAACAAATAGAGAAAAGTGGCTTCGCACTGATCGCAGCCAACGAGCAGAGTCCAGTGGTCGAACGTGTCTCACCGGGAGGAAGTGGCCGACAGCAGGAAAACTCAGCTGAGCGGCCGGGAGTGAAAGTGTCGGCTTCAGAAGAGAGCTGTGAAATGTGAGAAAGATGAATCGCTCTGCTCGTATCTGATAGCAGAGCAGCGGGAGTCAGCAGCTGGATGACGCACATCTGGAGGCCTCGGAGAGCAGAATGGGATCAACAGAGAGAACCTGAGCTGCCTGCACTATGACATTTAGATCAGGTGATACACCGCCAGGTTCTTCAAAGGAACATTCACTGTATTCTGCATGAAGATAGACTGAGGCCGACAAAGACGTTTAATTTAGGCTTCATATTTTACAGTTTAACCATCGATAAATAACTATAAATAAAAATAAAACACATACACAACCAAAAATATAGAACTTGAATGAAGAAAATATACTGATATGCCCATTAGATAGATAGATAGATAGATAGATAGATAGATAGATAGATAGATAGATAGATAGATAGATAGATGGATAGATAGATAGATAGATAGATAGATAGATAGATAGATAGATAGATAGATAGATAGATAGATAGATAGATAGATAGATAGATAGATAGATAGATAGATAGATAGATAGATAGATAGATAGATAGATAGATAGATAGACAGATAGATAGATAGATGAAGTGCCCTACATCAAATTTAGAGGATTTCTTTTCCATGTTTAGTCCCATTAACACATTAAATAGGTCCTACAAGCAAATTGTGTGATTATTACTAAGATTTGTGTTTTTTTTGTATGAAATATTAAACTAAGTGTGACTGTAAAAATTAGTAAGAAGCACGAAGTGAAGAAAGATAATGAACGAGCACGAAAGCAAAGTCAGCTTCCCTGTGACCTTCTAACATTTACACTGTGGTGGACACTGTATCTGTGCGGGTCTGTGTGTGTGTGTGTGTGTGTGTGTGTGTGCTGTCCTTGCCACGATGCATGGAGAACATACTGATAGTGATTTATTCAGATAGTTGTTAGCATTTAAGTTCACATCCCCCAGAAAGCAGCAGGCTGCTGCAGCGTGGAACCAGCACGCTGCATTAAGAGCCTCACTCCCTCCAGGCAACAGGGATTCTGGGTTGTTTCTACCCCGGTGTATCTGGCACAGTTTTGGTGATCTGCGCTCAGCGGGCCAATGGAGGCGCAGCTGCTCCACGCCTCATTGGCTGCCACGCGGTAATGCGTTAGGTCTGATTGGTGACTTTTCGGAGAGGACACACCCCTGATTTCTTCTTCTTTTCATGGTGGTGGTGTAGCGGTGGGATGGGGGGGGGCGGGGGGGGGGATGAATTAGCATATCCACTCTCACTCTTCACTGTAGGACGAAGGATTTGTAACCTAATTTTTCTGGAAACACTTTCTGGCCCCGAATGACTAAAGACATAATTTTCACCGAATGTATAAAGACCTTTATTCTGCTGCTGCAGAGTTTCTCCTCAAAGTCAAACTTCAACGAGGGAATAATTATTAAATAATTGGCGTCAAACAAAACTTAAATCTATTGTATGATCAGAAAATAATGTATATTCTGATTGGACGAGTCGGGAAGTGTGTCAAACCGTGGAGCTGCGCCACTACACCAATTCTCCCACTACAGCGCTGGGTTGCTGGGCAAACTCCAGAGCAGGCCTGCCTCCACACAGGAGTGGGTTGGTGGATGGTAAACGTGCGTGACGTTTCAGCCGGCGTGTTTCTCAACCCCCCCGTGTATCGCGTGTCTAGACCTCACCAGCACTTCTTCTTCTTCTTGTGGACCACGTGACCCACAGGAGTCAGTGGAATTCAACTTCCACACATCAGGGCCCTTGTTTTCTCCCTTCGATCAATTCGACCCTTTTATTCAGGCTTGTTATCAAAAGGGCTGAAATGTGTGAAACTGAGGGAAAGCGACACGAGTGGAACCCGGCGCCGGCGCCACATGGCGGCTTCAGAGCCCGGGTCAACCCGCTAGTGGCTGCACGTCTTACAATTTACTGTTTGACCCCTTCATTTATGAGAAACTCAAGTCATGGGACTAAGGATTAATTTAACTTTCAAATCATTTTTGGCTCCAATGCCAGAAATTATCAAACAATTAGAAAAATTTTAAACAAATACAATTCTGCCGGATACAAATTTGTTTATTGCAAATTGTTTATTTTGAATTTTTTCCTGTTACAATTTGTTTTTATTTAATCAATTCTGTACGTCGAAGTCAATATTCAAGATTTTATTTAAAATTCATTAAATACGTTTAATGTTTAACTCAATGTAACTGTAATGTAATTATACAGATTGGAAAAGTAATTTCACATGTGAACATACAAATATACAAATAATACTTCCATGTGATTATAATTATAAGACTTTATATATCAGATTGAATGGAAGTAAAGTATTTTACATTTAAAATAAAACATGATTCAAAATTCTAACTTTAATGCTAAGATTTTAAATAATATAAGCCATGAAGAAAGTTTGAAAATAAGAAACGCTATTTTTCAAAAATAGGTATTAAGACTGAAAAATGAATAATAATAGAATATCTGAAACACTAATATTAAAAGTATTTTTAATAGTGTATTTTTTATCAGTATAACGATCAAGTATCTTTAATATTCGTACGTACTTATTTACACATTCACACGTTAAGCAAAAAAATGTATAAACATTTAAAATAAGATTTAATTTGAAGAAAATTTGAAACACGAAATCTAAATAGTTTTTGTAACTATGAATACAAAAATATATTGAGAAAAATGGGTATAAAGAATATCAGATGAATTGAATATCGAGGTATGTGTAAGGATATTTATGCAGATATATTATATGGTTATATTTATTTAAAAAACATTCTTTTGCCGGATTATTTACAACAGATTGAGGTATTTAGCTATAAATTGAACTAATTCCCTTTGACGTCGAAATAAAACACCTGCCGTAAAATCACACCTCACAACAGAAATATTTATCGCTCAGAATCAAACTGCGGTTGGAAGAAAAAAAAGGTCATTAACCCAAAAAATCACTGGTGAACTTTTGGTGACAAGGTTCCTGCAACTTAAAGTCCAGTAAAACTTAATATCACCTCCGTCCAGAGACAGAAATATGAGCAGCGAGCCATAAAGACTTCTGATGGAAACCTAAGCAGCCGGCGACTCAGGAAACAAATAAAACATCTTTATGAGCCAGATTTTATGATCTTAATAGGCACAGTCCCGGTCCAGTGGCCTCTAAGTGCTCCGCTGGACAGCTCTGTGTTTGAGAGCCGACTTCAAACACTGGCTACTGTCTGCAAACACACACACACAGACACACACAGACACACACGAGTCTGCACACCTCACTTTTCTCATTACACCAGACAGATAATTATGAGAACACTTTCTCTGCCCCTGAAATTTGAACAAATTCACGTTAGCTGTGCACATTTTTGCACAAAAACACGCAAATAACTGAAATACGACAAACACTGTGTGTATGAGACGTGTGTTTTGTGGAATAGGAAATAAAAGTATTTAGTAAGTTGATGTTTCTGTGTCCATTACGCTTTGTAATGTGATAACTACACTGTAAAACCAAAATTAAAATAAGTGAAGTTCTGTTTTTCTTGTTGAAATTATGTCGCGTTTCAGCAGAAATCAAAGTTAAGTTTAAATCGAAGTATTTATCGTTGTATTGTAAGTTCCTATTGTAGTATTTCAAGATACTGAGTCTGGTTACTGTTGCTCTGTCGAGCTGCACCGGGAGCGAGGGGATTTACAACCAGCGGGAGATTTTATTTCCAGGAAAATACAGTTTGCAGATTGAATTTGAGATAAAATTACTAGAAATTACCAAAAACACACGACTTAAAGGGGATTATTTTTTGTAATGCTGTGTTATATGTTATAAAATATAGAATAAAATAACGGAAAAAGCGATTGACTCGGGTAAAACGCATTTGTAAAATAATACTTTGATTTAAATCATAAATATTTACATAAAATAACCACTGAAATGTATTAATCAAATCTTTTACATACAAACATTTAAAGAAAATGCAACTATTCAATCTTCAGTCAAGAATCTGCTTCTATTTTATTCCTGTGAAGTTGTCGGGAGTGTATTTAGCTTCACTAGCTTCTTGAATAAACAAATTAAAATAATTAATGACAGGAGGGAGACGGAGGGTGAAACCTGTCGCCTTTTATTATATAGTTTTATTTGTTCCCCTCGGAGTTGCTCGTCTCTCTGAAGCGGGACGGGACAGGTTATCTGTGACCTTGTAGCTTTTGTTAAACAGACAATACGGACTTGTTGGGCCATTAGCTTCTCTTTGTAGGTGCTCGTCTAGGTGTGATATCCACCCTGTCACTGCTGATACCGCAGAGGACGCACTGCGGGGACAAAGGAAACCTTCTGAGGGAGGACAAGAGGAAAACCCCGAGGTGATTTACAACCCTGCTTTGAAGTCAAAGTGGAATTTCCAGTAAAAATGTGAATAATCTGAAGTTTGCAAAGATTCAACTGGAGCTTTAGGACCTTTTAAATAAGAGGCTGAGAGAGAAACACTAACAACCCGAAGAGTCTCTTTTCCCCCGATTCACGAGGACGTAGTACTCCGCTCAAGTGGAGCCGCCTCATTGGCGGAGAGGGGGAGCGCTGCGATTGGCCGAGCCGGTGACATATTCTGTGTCAACTCAGCCCTGGGACCTGTTACGCCAGATGCCCTCCTCTCGTCCCCTGCAATGTTTGCAGCCCCACGCACGCGATCCCTCGCTCCGCTTGGCTGCACCCTCTCATCGCATTACTTCTGCTATTCTAACTCCTCCATCAATTATGCACTAGAATAACTCAGGGCCCTGATGGAGCCAGGACATAAAAGGGGATCATCGGCTGGAGCGCTCGCAGCGTCTGCCCGTGTGTTCCCACCGCGCTGCCGCCGCGACCACTGATATGAGCACCGCCGCTCCGACTCGTACGGGGCGGCGGCACACGCCATAAACAAACACAAGGCCGCTCGTCCCATCAGCATTGTGTTAGTGGGTCAAAGGGCCTGATTCAGCAAAGTAAAAAGTACAAGCTTATGTTATTTATCATAAATCAAAACACATTAGAGTTTGATTATTGATCTTGTTTCAAGGTCATTAGTCCTGTTTTGTTTATTTTACAGAAGAAGAGGAGTCTGAAGAGTGAAACTCAAACATCTGTCAGGAGAAAACTCAAGAAATTTAACTTATTCCAAGAAGTTTGAAAACTGGACAAAAAACTACAGTAAATGTACTTTAACTCCAATTTTATGGTTTTATAACTTTATTGCTTATTATGCATCAAGTGTCACAGTTGGATCATGTTTCAGCAGAAAGATTTGTATGATAGTTTTAGGAAATCTTGTCGTCACTTGCAGAATTAATTGTGGAAAACAAAAATTTAACTTATTTGTTGAAGTTTTTTTTGCAGTGTTTCCTATACTGATCACCCTGTCCAGGTTTTAGAATATGAAGTGGCCACAAAGTTAGAACGATGATTTACATTTTCAGAAATGCAGTACCTCATATTTTTCTAATTCAATAAATGAGAATCATGAAACAAAAAAATTTGCAAACGAAAAACTTGTTTCAAATAGAAATAAAAACAGATTTTCTTTTAATTTCTAGAAAGGTGTTTTGAATCTCAGGCCACAGGTCACTGCAGCAGTGTGAACAGAAAGTACTAAAGAAAAGAATTAAATAATTAAATAAACTGATCAGATTTCAGAATAACTGAAATTCTCTGACAGACTTCTTTCAAGCTTTAGGAAAATCTAGAAAACAAAAGGAGCAGCAGACAGGAGGGATTTCTACCACAGACGACAATAACTTCACGAGAAGATTTTTCATCAGATCAGAAAGATCAGAAACTGCTCATGTGACATCCCAGGATTCGTAACCTACTTTTATTCCCTGAAACAAAATGGAGTCGAATTTGGAAAATGGCTGCCTGCGCTCCCCGCTCCGCCACACACGCCAGAGAACAGGCGAGACGGGGAGAAGTCCGTCAATGGCAAGTGTACGGATCCCTGGCAGTCTGAGAATTCAATTAATGACCCGGCAGCTTAAGTTGCACGATGATAAAATACCCAAAACTATTTAATCTCAGCCGTTCATCACCGAAGCAGCACGGGCCAGGAGAGAACTTGAGGAGAAAAGAAAGAGAAGCCGACACCACGTCGACCCCTCTGTTAAAGTCATGGCGGTCCTGACCTGGATTTCTCCTGGTTGCGTGTGAAGGTTTGTCCAGGGCGCTATCGTGAGATCACAAACAGCGTTTTTAATATTGAATGTGTCCCAAAGCACCGAGTGAGCAGAAATCCAGCAGGAGGAAACACTTTGGGTCTCCGCGGAGCCGGGAGCCACACGAAGGGTCCCGCAAAGTCACACCAAGTTCAGGGAACAACAACCGGCTCCTCACCCCGGAGATAAATAACAGTGGGCTCTTTTCAATATTCCCCACCGCAGGATTCTGACAGAGGCAAAACAAGCTGAGACTTCTCCTGTGTTGTGGTGTGAGAAGCACAGCTCCAAACCATCATCAGATAAACGCTCATACCCGAACCATTACACGAGACATTTGAACTGGAGAAACAAAAGCAATGAGAGAAGCAGCGAGGGCATGTTTGGCTTCATCTGAGACGTTTTGCTGTGTCTCCGCGGCTACAAGCAATGAGCTGGCGACCGTGTGTTCAGCTCCGGGAACTTTATCGCTCTGTGAATCACAAGTGATTCAGTGGAAAAGTAATCCGCTCACAGATCAGCTTTGTCTAATTTCTTCCAAGATACACAGAGAAACTCAAAGTCAGCAGCCGTTTAAGATCAGGAAATGTCGGCCCGATGAGGAGGTGCATACTTTGAGTCTCGGGCCGCGCTCCAAAGCCGCACTGACCCAAATATAGTTCCAGAAATATTTACTTGGAGGTTTGGCCCCCGACTGTCAGACTGATCACATTTGCTCTTTATCAAGGTTTTATTTACATTTCAGCTGTGGAGTCAAAAATGATTCCAATCCACTGATGTGCCAGATTCCTCATTAACTCCATTTGTCTCAAAGTAGGAAAGACAGAGCACATGTCCACATAATAGAACGACTGACATCACAGCCAAGTCAAAACTGAACACGTTCAACTGGCGATATTTAACCCCAAATAAAACCTAAAGATCCCCAGAGACGCTTTCACTCTGTTATTCAATATTTTATTATAGATTTCTTTGACTATGTTTTGACTCAGATAGAGAAGAAGAGAGAGGGGAGCAGCAGGAAAACGAGGAGACAAACACGTAGAAGACGCCGACGGCTACTTGGAAAGTCGAGGACATTCTACCACCCTGACCTTCTCTGAAAGAAAAGGTCATGCCCCGCCTCCCGCTGCTCTCCCGAGGCTCCACCCCTCGCCTGAATGCTGCGGACATATTCATGTTGTTGTAAAAGACCAATTCCGCAAAATCTCCAGACCCAACTTTCCAGGCATTTTCCAGAATGTGTGTCCGAAGCTCGAGAGGATGAGGAGCTGCAGTAAACTGACTGCTCGGCTGGGAGTGGACCCAGGAACCAAGACCTTCAATTCTTTCCATGCAATCAAGTAATTTTCTCCTTTTATGACACATTAAGCTCAACAATATAACTTTCCTCATTTTTTCCTGTGAATTCTTGACCAGAAACCTTTTAGATGCAACACGAGAAGCAGTTGCCGGGTTTTCTTTGGCTCCTGCTCCCAAAAGCAGCTCCTGACAAACCATCTAAACTTCAGTTTTCACCGTTCTTAAGGCCGTTTGGAACTCAAACCCGCAGCCACGCACCCCCCCCCCGACACGGTGCGCTGCCCGGCGAGCAGCGGCACTCATGCCCGGTCTGTTAGCGGCTTAGTGGCTCTTTAGGAGCGTTTTGGAGGCACTTTTCAGAAGCTTTACTGCAGTCATTAGGAGCTAAGACTGATTAATGTGAATGGTCAGGCAGGCCCTGGCTTTCTGAGAGAAGAACAGAGAGGGGTGAAGGGTCCCACAGGAAGTGTTTTGTGTCTCCACACAAAGGGAAGGCTGACCTCTTAAGCCCCTTAGAGCCTCTTTGCTAATACCCTCACCGGTGCCTACAAAGACACAGGGGATGCCATTTCACCACTCACATTTAAACAGCACACACACACACATACACACACACAAAAAACCCCACTAAGATTAAAACAGCAGAAAAGTGAACCTCTGTGCAACCGAGTGAGACTGTGAGATTAGGCCTCCACTAATCCTCTGACTGTCGCGCATATCAAACACAGGAAGCCAAACACACAGAATCTGACCTCCACACAAAGCATCTCATCGGGTCACTTTCTGTTTCATGATCTCAACACAACTGGAAGAAATGCTACTTTCCTAAGAGAGAGTTTTCCAGATTCTAAAAGAAAATCCTGGAGGAAGGTTTGTTGTTTTTCAATCTGATGAGATGATTCTGCTGAACCAGCTTCTTCTCCCATTTCTCTAAATCACACAAAGAGTCACTTTGGGGGATTTCGATGTTCGTTTTATAAACTCCTTCCAAGACACTGAGACCTGGAACATTCTTGTAATTTGAAGAAAATAATTTGCTTTCTTAACGTCTAGATTCATTTGTCTCCAATACAGTTGAGTTTCTCCTTGATACTGGCAGAAAATCACAGGGAATGATTTGGTTTGGGTTCCGATTCAGGAAAACAAAATTTCAGGGTTAAAATGTATTAATTGTAAATTCTTCAAATTAAAACAAGCAAAAAAATAACAGCTATCATTACTACAGTGCAGCAATTTAATGTATTCAGCCTTATTCCAAGATTCTGAGATGTGATTTTAGTTAAATTCTTGAAGCAAGATACTAACCAAATTATAGAAAAATTCCTCTTATAGCTGATTTATCTTTTTATTTTGTTGAGCTAATCATTCTAGCCTGGGTCACTTTTGAGACTTGGATATTCCCGTGGTGCAGAATGCATCGTAAACTGCAGCCAGTCTTCACAGTTATCGGAGCCACGGTACCGGTGCCGAATCCACGGTGCAGAGAATTATTGCCGTAAACCAATAAACCTGCCACACTTATTAGTAGCCTCCTGACGCTAGTTCCTGTCAATCACGCCCCGGCAGCCTGAGGACCCGGCCTTATTAGTCGCAGTGGAGCGGGAGGGCCCGGGCGGCTTCTCTCTGCAGGCAGGGTCGTAGAGAGCGCGAGGAATGACGGGCGTCCCCACAGGACAACTGACCCTTACCCCCCCCCACCCCCCCACACACAGCCCCCAGCAGAAAACACTGCTTAATTGTCCTGCAACTGTTCGTTCTTTAAACTACATTCTGTAAAGTACAATCGAGTACGTGAAATACTTTGAGATGAAGATCATATCTGAGATGTGATACTCTTTCACTTGGTTCGCTGAGAGCAGGGTGGGGGGGGGGACTTAATGCTCCGGCACTTTGTAGTAAAATGGTAAACCTCAGATAAGAAGCCTCTCATCCTCAGTCTGATGGTTCCTGAAGTCCCCTGTGCAGGAAATCCCATCCAGTCAAGTCTCTTTGATGCCATCAGAGACTGACACTTCCTCGGGGTGGAAACACTGGTTCTGACCCCACCCCGGGACCCTGTAGCCTCTGGCCTCTAATGCGGAAGTTTCTCCCCAACCCCAACCCACAGGACTGTGTCACCCCTCCTGTTGCAGTCCCGCCAGCCCCACCTCGGATAACATATGCACACTGTCTCCAAAAGCACCTCTCCCGTCTCGTCTCTGCAAAGCTAAAAGACGGCTACGGGCCGCTGAGTACGGGCGGGACAATGGCCGCCTTTCAGGCAGTGTGCGCCGGGCGCTGGGAGAGGGCTGCAGTCCTGAGACCCAGTCAATATTTGGACGCTGTTGCCTTTTTGTGTCCGTTTTTAATCCAAGCGGAACCGAGCAGCAGGGAGCAGGGGAAAGGCTGAGAGGGGAGAGCGAGGGTAAACACTGGGAACAATGCAAACTGGGAAACTCACAATGCCACTGGGAAACTATCACAACATCATCTCACCACCGAGTGCAAAATGGAGCATTGTTTCTTTAAGTGGAGATTAAAAAGAGAGAGCAGTGTAAGAAAAGCAAATAGCGGAGGTTATTCTGCTTTGAGAAGAAATGTGCACAAGTGTCAAGTCATGAAGCTTCATGAGGTATCACCTCGGCCAGAAATAACCAGAGCCCGTGAGGGAGGAGAAGGCCTGGATCAGCAGAGGGCTCTTTAGAGTCAATAACCACGTTTAAACCAAACATGAAAAGACGCCGCAGAAAAGATTGTTTGATTGTCTTATGGAGAAATATGTTGCATCTGCTGGGGAAAGCTTTGGAGGGGCATTATCAGGGCTTAGAGGAAACCCCTGGGGTGACGGTGCTCTCCCTGAATTCTGGAATCCCTCTCTCCCCAGCTGTCAGGTCCTTAGTCCCACCCAATGAGCTTCTTTGATGACGAGAGGTATCAGTTTCCATGGCGGCCGAGAGACACAAACAGCTTGGGAGATTAGGGACGGAACTCGGCCCTGATTCTCCGCTGATCCCACCTATCAGCAACAAATAAACACCTCGGGCCACGGCACCGCCTGCGTGCAGACCATATGGACCCGGGCGGGTTTTAATGAAGCAGCTAAAGAGCTGGTGAGCAGCAGAGTCCCTAATAGCTCCTTGTCAGAGCAGCGGTAAATACCCCACTCACACACTTTATTCCATCATTTGCTTTCTGACACAGACGGCGGAGCTGACAGGGAACATCTGTGACTCATTTTTCCTTACATGACTTTTCCACCACGAGAATCTGCAGCTTTTCTTCCCCACATCTTTGATTTCATGGCTTTAAAGCTACTTATGTACTAACCCTACTTAACACGAGCTTTGTAAACTCTCACCATGACTTTATTAATGATTAATTAATCCGTTAATGAGGCTTCACGTACTAAACAAGAAGCGTGTTTCATGTTCTTTTAATGGATCTAAACTAGACACAGACATTCTTTACACATGAAGAGTTTATAAGCTGTAATTAATGGCTTTATCAATATTGTTTATTTATACTTTATAGATCATAAATCAGTTAGTATTGATCGTGTACATGTTTAAATTATATTTTTCTATATGCCACATTATGTGAAGGCTTTTAAGTTGTAACTAATGTTAAATAATGATCAATTAAGTATTTATTAATATGTAAGAGATCAGATATTATCAGGTAGTTAATACTACTTCACACTCTGATCTATAAATACTTTATTAATAATGTATTAACCTTTAATGGATTTCTAATAGTGTCCTGTCAATATGACCCTCGCTGCATTTTAACAGCAGTTACACTCTGTTATTGCAAAATCTGAAAATACGTTGTGTTTACCACAAAATTTTTATTTTGCTCCATAGCTTTTAGTAATAAGTTTCTATCATTTTACTGAGCAGGCAGATGTGTGTTAATAAAGGTCAGGAAGTCATAAACAAAGGCTTCTTCCACTGCAACAAACCAGTTTCCAATGCTACAGTTTAATGGGACAAGATGTTCTGCTGCTGCACCTCCTCCAGACAGACAGACGTAGGACGCCCAATCGGAACAGCTGAGCCACATAATCTTCATATTGCATATAAATGTATTGAGTTCAGATAAATTCAGTTCATTACCCCGATCTGCACCTTATTTAACGTATGTACAATAGAAGTCCTCTACACATAACACATATCTTTTCATAAAGATCTCAGCGAACAAAGAATTCTTGAATCCCTCTCGAGCTCCGTGAGTTGTGCGAGTCCTCCCTTGACTCACATCTCACCCTTACACCAGGTTTCAATAAAAATAATCGGTTGTACAGCTTTTGCGTAATCTTGCAAACACACAAACAGACACAACAGAAATGACCTTGGCGCATGTAACCAGTAGCTATAACCTTTAAACCCTGATAATGATCTGCTCCTGTTGAACCTCTTTGTGCTGCTGGTGCTTATATGAGCAGCGGAGAGAAGATTTTATTTCCATGTAAAATACCATCAGGTCTCGGCCCCTCTACTGCAAAGAGCCTTGAGATAACATATGTTATGATTTGCTGTTGTATGAACTAAATACAATAGTGCGGATGCTACGCATTACTCTTCATTACTATGCCAACAGTAGAAAACCACATGAGTGCACAGCAGACAAAACAGGGACTTTTTTTCCGCCTCGTACTCTGAACAGATTTGCGTGAATCACATTTTTTCATGATTAGATGCAACCCTGGATTCCTCCCAGTTTCCAGCCCCGCTTGCACTCTAATGGGCAGATTCTGAGGAGACTCCACTGCAGCCTCTCCACCAACAAAGCAGCTCAGCTTGTCTGAGGCCGTTTCAGGTGGTTTTTTTGTTGGTTAGTCATTAGAAACCGGAGTAATTACTGGAAATGTGCTTCAGCAGGTTTCTAAACAAGGCTCCCCGCACCGCTCCCAGGCCCTGCTCGTCTGATCCCCAATCAGCAACAAGCATCAGTGCAGGGAGATGATGGCCCGAGATGAAAGCACAGCAAACATGAACACACGTTTATCTAAATTACAAAAAGGGGCTCTTTTCTGTCCCGACTGAAACAATAGAAAAACATGAAAATGTCATTGCATTTCCATTTTTCACGATTCACTTCCCTTTTCAATTCCGTGGCTCCTGTAGCGGATTTCATGAATGGCTGAGTATGAACTGCTGCTCTGGATGCCAGTTCTCCCCACTTTGGTCAAATACACAGCACTGAAGGCAGGAGGGGAGGGGGGAGGGTGGGGGTGATGGGGGGAGGGTAAGAGGCTCATCATCTGGAAGTTGGGACTGTACCACAGCAGGTTCCCAAGGCTCAAATACCGAGTATGGTTACATTAAACAGTGGGGGTCCAGGGCCCACAAGCTCGTATGGAGCCCTGTCAGGTTCCACCGTGGGTCAGGGGGCCCCGAGGCTCCAAGCACGGCCCTCCACTACATTATACAGCCCGGGTCAGGTTTAGATTAAAGTCATGAATGAGAAAAGGAGACAGTCATTTAGAGTTACTCATTTATTTAGCCCCCATTCTGCCGAGACAAAGCCCCGAGCAGCCGGGGTGCCGAGCGGGGGCCGTCACCGGGCCCCAAGGCCGGCCGTACTGCCCCGGTTTTGACCCTGACAACGGTCCCCTCTGTGCTGCTTAACCCGCGACTCGCCTGGTTACTACCGAGTGTGTGACCCCAGCATGTGTGGATCTCTCACAAGGCCGAGCGCCACGCTGGGTCTTGGCCGCTGCTGAAATACCCCTGTGTACCCCCTTATTGTCTGCCCCAGCGTGGGCCGGGTGGAGGGGTGGAGGAGTGGAGGGGCAGAGGGGGCGGAGGGAGTGGGGGAGTGCACTTGGAGAGGGGGGGAGCATGGCAACCAAGAAACCAGACTTGGGAACTGGGAACTGTTTGAAGAGGGAAACAACCTGCAGCCTGAGAGTGGGACTTATCAGCTCCAGATATCTGTGGGATGGCCGAGCAGGAACCTTCAGCCTTTCATGTCCACACCAGCACATTTGCATCTGTGTCATTAACATCCTGTCAGGTCCACTCCTCCACGCACAATAAACCCTGTGAACACACACTTCCACTGGGGCGCCGTTACCAAGACACACAGCAGAAGCCCAACCAACCAGTTTCTCGTCCCTGAACAAATGTTGTGTATATTTTTTTGACTCACCCAGAAACTGTGGTCGAGGCTAATACTGGTAAATGATGGCACTGCTGGCCAAGTACAACAAGGTGACACACACACACACACAGACACACACACTGTATCACTAAGCTCAGGAGCCACTGAGTCACCCAGGGAGGTGCCCTGCGGGGAGTTTAGGAGGAGTAATGTCACTTTTGTATCCACACTGGAGGAATCTGGGCTCAAATCCAAAAGTTTCTGCAGAAAACTTGTGATAATTAGAACCAGGCAGCGGCCCAGACTTCTCCAACTGCAGGGTTTGACTCAACCAACACACGAGCAATGCACTTTATCAGCAGTTGATTGCGGGGCAGTGTGTCACCGAGATGCTCCCACAGATAATAAGCGGCATAACCTTCGACATAACTTGGCATGAACCATCTCCGAGCTCCCGCTGGATCAGGAGGAGGCTGCGCGCTTTGGCACAAAAACAACTCTGTCAGTTCTAATCGACGGCAGCAGACTGGGAGCGACTCAGCATCATCTCACCCCAGCAGGAGAACATCTCCCTCTCTCCCCCGGCGCGTCCATCGCTCCCGTTCCACTCCACGAACCCGAGTGTGTGCGGAGAATACTGAGCATTAATGCGTAATAGCGCGTAAAAAGCTGGGCAGCTTGCGTGAACGCGTTGTGCGTGTTCCGGTGTCAGGTGTGAATCATGCCGCACCGTGCACACGCCTGATTGAAAAGATGAGTCAGGATTATTAAACCTCAGTCATCACAACAGTCAGCCGGTGACCAGAAGAACCGGGAACAGAGGGCAGGACCCGGGCCGGGAACCCGGAGAGCGGGTTTATAAATGTGGTGATTCACAGCAAATGTTCCAGCGTGAGAAGCATTCGGAGAAATATATGATTAAAGGATATTTATTAAAAAATAACTGTGCACATGTAAAGTGGAGGTTTTGCTTTGAGCAGTTTGATTTCTAAAGGTTCACATAACCACACTCCACAGAGTCCTGCACACCGGGCAGAGTGCAGCGTCACCCGGGCAGAGTGGCGACTGAAGCCGGGGGAGGGAGCCCCGGTGTGCCGGTGAGTCCCGGAGGAGAAAGCGGGGCGATCGAGGTACTTACTTGGGGTTGGTCCGGTTCCAGTTGACGGCGTAGCGGTCGGACACCACCTTGGAAGCCGGGTCCTGGCCGTGCACACACACCCCGATGAGGAGGAGGAGGAAGAGGAGCAAGTCCACCTGCGGCATAGTGGCACTGGAAGTCCCGATGGTCGACTACAGTCCCCTCCTGGTTCTGGTGCAACGGTTCTGGGGGGATGTGGCGGTGAAACGCGGGGATGAGAGTCCACTTGTACTCGCACAGGTGGAGCTCTTTCCTCGGGAGTTTCAGAACCAAACACAAATCTTATTTTTTAAATCTCCCTGTGGAAACTTGTTCAGGTCGCCTCACTTCTCTTGGAGGAATAACTCAGTTCTGGGGAACCGGGGGAACATCCACAGGGACCGAGGCGGCTCGTCCTTCCCCCGGATCAACTCCGCGCAGCGAACACTTTCTCCAACTCGCACAGTTTCCCGGAGAGAAAGCGACGCGTGTCCGCAGAAGTAAAAAATATAAAAAACACTAAACACAGGATGAATGTTCCAAGTTAATGATTTTTAAAAACAGGCAACAGGAGCGAAGACACAGTCCCGGCGCCACCTCCGTCTCCAACACCGGGGATCTCTGCCACTAAAGACGCCGAAAAGACGGAGCTCAACCCCGCAGCAGAAGCTCCGGTGGAACCCGCTCCTGCCCCGCGGAGCAACAACAGGACGCGCGGGTGAATGGAACCTTTCTCCGCCGCGCGTAAAACTCTCCGTCACCGGGGAAGATCAGTCCGGACGAGCGGCTCCAGCTCCGACCCGAGGACAGCGCACAGGACGCGGTGTTGTGAATGTGGAGGCACCGCACGGAGTCAGCGGGCTGCTGCTGCGGCCATGCTCCCACAGACCAAACCCCCTCCTCCGCCTCCGCCTCCTCCTCCTTCAGCTCCTCCACCCCCCCTTTCCACCGTGCCAGCCCGAGCACGCTGCAAGAAATCACTCGTCTTGGCCGCAGGAGGCGTCGAAGTCTTCAAATCCCCGGAGCTGGTTTCTTTAGAGGAAACGATGGGGACATGGGAAATGGATCCATCAGGTCTGGTTTGATGCAGATGTCGTCATCTGGTCACACGTGTTATAAGAATTAATGTCCATCCACACGTGAGAAGTGGAACTCCTGCACAGAGGACAGGTTTTTACGCAGCGCAGTCTTAACTCCAGGACGGGGGGGGGGTTGTCTCACTTCTTGCAGTGTGCAGTTTCACGGTTACGCACGGATCTCGTTGGCTTGGATTTTGAATGACGGGCGTTTCGCTTACAAAAACAACATCCCTCCTCCTGGGGTATCCGAGCTTCCCAGGCCGACGCACACATCCCACTTCATTTCATCAACACGCCGCATAACAAGCCTCCTTCCACCGGTTAAAGTCAAACCCATCAGGAGCTGCAATCTGTCCAAGTTTCCCCCCCTTTTTCAAACATTGGTCCAGTTACAGTCGTTTGTCATCCTCTGGTGCCGGAACCCGAACTCTGAACGGTTCCTCTGCAAGTGAACCGACTTTACGAGTTGACTAACATTGACTCTATCGCTCCGGCCGGTTGCAGGACACTGGTTTTATCTGGCAGAGAGATGCCCAGAAACCAGTCTGCTGACAGGAGGCTCATCTGGCACAGCTTCCAGTTGTTGTTTTGGGGGGGGAAACAATATTTCCACTCTGCACTTAATAAACCGAGCAGTTTATGGTCATGCACAAAATCAGCTTTCATGTCCTCGGCAACTTTTATTGGCCACACATTCAACTCAGCTCCCAGTCATGATGGAACTGAGTCTCCTGCTGGTTCCAGAGCTGTAGATCTGCAGAGGCAGCATGACTCACAGCGCCACGTAGTGGTGGTCGTGGGAAAACCTTGTTATAAACCATAGTATTACAAACCCCAGTATTAAAAGAGGAGCAGTGTGGATTAGAGGTGGTTTAAACTGGATTAAATCAAGAGGACGGGCAAGAAATTACTTATATGGTGATTTTATAAATGGTTTTAAACACCTCCTGCAAAAAGATCTTCCTCTAACTCAGTGTTGACTTCAGCGATGGCTTCCCCATCCCCCCCACTTAGATCTTTTCTGACTATCAAGTGTGTACTAAAGATATATGTAGTAGAAGCATATCTGAAATTAGAAAGAGACATCATGTGGCTGGTTTCTGTCAGTGGAGCCGTTGTTGTAAGTGTAACCGAGATGAAAGAATGAACACTTGAAACAGTCAGATGTCTGAGAGACCCCTGGTCATTCTCCAGAGGGTGAGTTAATATTAATATTTTAAGTTTCTACTGTTGCTATGAATGGTCAGAGAATCTCCTGCTGCGTTCTTCATGTGTGAAAGGCAAACTACGCAGAAAGTCTGGACCCAATTCTGCAAACGTGCTCCAGAGGTCACGTCTGAAATCGACTCGAGGTCCCACAATGAGTCTCAGTGGGAATTTAACGCCCTGCTCATTAAAGAGGAGGCAGTTCTACCCTCCGCTGGGTGTTAGAATAGAGGAATATGAAGTATTTAGTGTGTATAAACACCGGCGGGTGGACCAGGGAGATGATCCATTAGTGAGTCCGTGCAGAGACGCGTGGAGCTCAGCCGGGCGGTTGAACTAATCCTCCTCGTAACAACAGGACCACTGGGGGAAGCTGGTCTGGGCTCCTGCAGCGGGGTTGTAAACTTTATGGAGACACTGACCAGTCTCCTCAAACGGTGGCTTCTGTTCACAAACAGCCTGATTTATTCCACCTGAGCAGGCTCAGTGAACTCCATCACGCCCGCTCCACGGCTCCTCTCCATCTGTTTGGCCCCTGATACGCTGCGTGCACACTTGCTCGGGAAGCGTCGGGCCTCACAGAGCACAGAAGTGAAATAGCTTCTATAACGGACCCGTCGGGATAATTCCTCTCGTGATGAGGTGAATCTTTTTTTTATGTCAGCAGGACACAAGCTCTGGGTGAAATAGAAAAGGGCGAAGGGTTGCTAGCACATCAAATACTTTATTGCCTGTGACTTAGCTGCACGGGAGCTAAGAGGTGCACGTCGCTGCAAACAGCATTCATCACAGTGGATCATTAGATACTGCTGAGTAAACTCAAGGCAATAGGTTTCAATATAGAGGTTCTGAAGATGGATGTGCTCGGACGTCCAGACGGTTGATAGAGGAGCACAAACACTGTGGTGCTGTAAATACACATCCTCCTTTAGTGGTATGGTTGTATTTACATTATAATACAGTTATATTTATGTGGCACTTTTTAAGTTTAAGTACAAACTACCTTCTAAGTGGAAAACAAAGTAGAATCAAATGTTTGAAATCAATGAAACGTGAAAAATTACATTTAAATAAAGAAAATACCAAGGTGCTGTGCAACATTGAATTTGAATACTTTGTGTTTAGTATTTGTGTACTGTGTTACCTTCCTGTTGCAGTTCAGGTTCTTTATCTGCTCGATGTTCTCTAACTGTAGTTTGGAGCTGGGTAGGTGGAGCTCAGTGGTTTCATCCCAGTTTGATTCACTGTTAATATAAAAAAACATAAAGGACTTGAATGGATCCACAGATGGGTTCTGCTCTAAAAACCATTACAGCCGACGGGTGTTTCATAAAGTTGGAGCAGAGAAAACAGGCTTCAATTGTAAAAATATTTACCAACTGAGCCAGATTAAAGTTTCCATGAGCAGGTCAGAGCTGATCTGAGGTCAGAGTTCGTTGAGACTGTGAGACACTGGATATTTTAAATATTTAGAATAAAAAATAAGAAGAAGAAGGTTTCAGTTCAAACTGCAGTGAGCTCAGGTTTGGACACGAGACAAACTCACTGATCTCTGTTTGCTGCTTGTAACCATGACATCAGAGGTTCAAGTCCCGTATATGAGCGTTCTTCTTTAACCACTACAAAAAGCATAAAATAATTAACATATAAAGTTATGATTTGATGAGTCTGACCAGGAACAATCTCCTGCTGCTTCTTCATGTGGAAGATGAACCACAGCAAACATCTGAAAATAGCTTGATTTAAACTTAAGAAGCCTGAGTTCCTGACATAAACAGGGTTTCACCAGCGGCATCACGTCACACACACACACACACACAGACACACAAACACACACTTCCTCAAATCACAGAGGATCGAGCCGAACCTACACTCGACAGCATCATAATCATCTTCCACTGGTCGTTACAGTAAATCCTCCGCACACTGTGTTTGTTTGGGTGTGTTGGTGAGGTCAGTGGGTGCACGCGTGTGACCTGTCACTGCATTCATGTGCAGATACAACCCCTTGCATGTGAACGTGTGTGTGTGTGTGTGTGTGTGTGTGTGTGTGTTAGGCTGATCATCACCTCACCCAGGCAGACTAATCCACGAGCTATAATCACCTCATCTCAGCAGCTAAAGTGCCTGTCCTACTTCATTTATGGCTGATATATGTCTGTGTCCTCCAAGACAATGGAGTCATTATAAATTAGGGTCAGTGGGGCTGCGAGCACAACACACTGCCGCGCATTCTAATGTTTCTCATGCCCTTATAAGTCTCACACACACACACACACACACACACACACACACACACACACACACACACACAGAGACACACACATGATGAATGAGCGTGCTATATGTGGAGTAAATCACAGTTTTAGCTGCAGGTTGTTCAGACTTTTTGTGTTTTGTGTGTTTACGTTTTATGACACAGACATCACATGCCCCTCCTCTCTCTCCTCCATCAGCAGCTGGTAAACAGATTGTGGCTCTGCAAAGAAAAAAATCCATTTCAATATTCCTAACTAAAGTCGGGCGCAGAACAAATTGTTTCTGTTGTCTCGCTGCACCCACTCAAGTTGTTATTATTGTTTTGTGTATTAATTTTTGAAGACTTCAAAAAAGATCTGTTTGTGTTAATGTGAGGAGCAGAAATCTTTTTTAATTTTTCTGTCCAAAGACCAAATAATACAAAACGATTGAGAAATCAGGGAAGATGAAAAAAATGATCTGCAATAAATCCATTGATATTTCTGAAAACACAAACTACTTTTCTCTAAATGTGTTTATCTTTTTGTTGCTCACAATTATTACCCAGGGCTGAATAATAATAATATATAATAGGATATGAAGTAGCTTTGCAAATATTTAGACTTCTAAAGTGTTATGTTTTTCTTTTCTCTATATATACAGATTATTTGGTGGGTGCAGATGTTTGGAACATTACCATATGAATGTGGAAGTAGATAAAAAGAAATCTCAATTAAAATTGTGTTTATGTCAGATTTCTACATTTTCCTCCGTCTGGTTCTTTGTCTAAAAGTTTGTTTTCATTTCATTTTAGTTCCTAAATGGATCATAATTTACTAAATGAACAAGATGTTGTATTGAAGAAGACTTGAAACTTGAGATTGAGACATAAACTCCTTTGGCAAATGTTTACTGACGTCATAAATCATTCTCTAATAGACTCACTTCTTCCGAACCCAGTGGAGTCGCCCTCTTCTTGACAGTCACATTATCAATTCATCATAAATGTCAAGGTCAAAGTAAAGTTACCTCTGCTCTGGTTAGGATTCTGTTAACAGACGTTTTATCAGATGCAAAACAAATTGTAATCATTTTCTTCCAAATGAGATCAGACTGAGCTGATATTAAACTTTTCATTTTAAACCAATCAAAGCTCGCTCTGCTTATTCCCTCTTATTCAAACCCACAGGTTGTTGCAGGATCTCACCCGGGCTACAGACCTGTGTCTGCTGCTGGTTATGGTCACATGTGTTACAAGCTCTGCTCTGTTATTGGAATAAATTCTGCATCATAAACAGACTGATGAGACGTGGACTTCCCTTTCTGTCCCATTCCACTTCCTTTCACCTCCTTCTCTTTTTCTTTTTGTTTTCCCACTGCTTGTAATGCGATTACCGTCCCCTCATGGAAAAGTAAATGTTTATCTCTCCCCCAAGGGAGCGGTTCCTTCCTCCGCCTCTCCTTCTCCATCGCTCCGTCTCAAACTCCATCGTGAACCTTCCCAGCTGCTCGTTCAGGCAGCGCCGGCCTCGGCACCGAGGTGTTGAGGCTAGAAGAGGAATAGCCTCTAACACAAGATTCGGCCATGATGGAACAATATACAGGTTAAAGTGAAATAGGAGTTGGACAAGGGGGGGGGATGGGGAGTTGAGGAAGATGCACGATGACAACTCGGTCGCAGAAAGACGTGGGAGGTCCAAGTTATTCCTGTCGAATCTGCACTTGTGGGTCTGTGTGTGTGTGTGGCACCTGGTTGAACTCTTTTTGTATACATGACCTCTGCAAACACAAATACACAAGCTCACACTTGCATACAAAGGCCAGAGAGTGTGTGCAGGGTCGCGCACACACACACACACACACACACACACACACACACACACACCCGTCATGTGTTTTTATGGAGAAGATAGCTCCTCCTCTCCGTGCATGTTGTCTTAGCGCTGTTTCCCTGCATGTAGGTAAGTAATGTCTGTGACCCGTGGAGCCCGCCCTGCTTAGAGTCATTCAAACTGAGCGCCGCTGACACTGGAATGCCAGCTATGTTGATGGGGGAGGTTCTCACCAGATCTGTACATTCATACCAGTGGCGTGCACAGAGGGGGGGCGGGAGGGGGGCAAGATGAAGTGCCCCTTTTTGTTCTTCCAGGTTTCGTGCTTCAGGTCTGTTCACACCCAAACGGGACTTGGGTGGCCCGAGTTTTCCTTCTGTTGCAGCACCTTTGCCCTTCCAAATTACCCCCAAGTGCCCCTTTACTCGGCCGGAGCATCCATCCCGTTGTGACCTTGTGAACGGTGAAGAGTGCCCTGAAGTGCACCTGTGGTCATTCCAAGTGCCTGTCGGGTCACTCAGATCCGTCAATCCAAATTCTCCTCAATCCCCAGTCACCCTGAGTTCACTCAACTTGCCCTTCTTGTCCCTCTGGTTAACTAAAAATGTCTCCAACCAATCCAAGTGTTGTCTCTGTCGACCCAAAGGACGCAGATCACGTCCCTGTAAGTGTCTCCACTAACAAACCATTAAGTGCTGGTTGAATAAAGTGTCTGGACATTCCTCTGAGCCGCTTCATTCTTCTGATAAGCTCTGTTTTGATGAGTATTTTTGAAGCTATGAAAACGAGGTGAAACATCACGATTGACGCCCGAGATTGACTCGTGATTGGCCGAGCTCGTGAAAAGGAGGTAAAACAAAATGCAGCCACCAGCTGTACCACTCCAGCTTCTTCTACTGAGCTCAAGTGGTGCCGCTCTAGTGGACCCAAGTGCCCCAGGGGCCTCTGGGGTCTTTCTGGTTGACCCAAGTGACATGGTGCTCAACCAACTTGAACCTCTAGGTGAGTAATGTGCAACCTTTGGTCAATTAAGTTGCTCTTCTAATCAGCCTGAATGCCCTGTTGCCCTCTGGTCCTTGGAGTAATCAAATTGCCGTTGTAGTGAGTCCCAGCAGCCGTGTCCATCAAAGTGCGCCTGTGGCAGATCAAAATATTCATCTAGTTGACCCGAGACTCAATCAGCCTTTCGTCTCCCAAAGTGTCCCAGTGACCAAACCAAGTGTCTGCTCAATGAGCCAAACTCCCCCCATGGTGTCCTCAGAGGCCTTTTCTCATGTGACAATGGGACAAAATACCAGGCGGGAGCCGTGGCCCTTCATCAGTCTCCCCTCGGCCCCTCAAGAGAATCTGTTCACCACACTGATTCATACAGTTCACGAAGAGGTGAGCGGGTCTGACCCAGGATCAGTGTCTCTGCCGCCTCAATCCAAATCCTGGAACAGACAGAGCTGTCAGCGGCTCCCGGTCACGACTAAATGAGAGAGGGTCTCATCCGAGTCCGCCTCGGGGAGCCAATCACTGTGGAGCTGAAGGGTCCAGAGCACAGATACTTATTGATCCCCCCCCTTATTGCCCTTTCAATCCTCCCCCTCGTCCACCCCCCTTATTCTCATAACACAATTCTGTCCGTGTGGAATAAGCTCATTTTTAAAAACTGCAGGAGTCGAGATGAGATTTGAGCAGAGGAATAAAGAAAGACAGGGATCAACATATGTATTGAGCGCAGGTCTCGGCCCCACTTGAGAACATAAGAACCCCTCAGGCCTCCTGTGGCACCTGTAAACAAAGAAATGACCGTTTCAAGTTGCTTCTCCTCCAAGTCTCCGAGTGATTAATCATACATGCAGCTCTCGCACCATTTAGTTCATCGAATGAAAACGTCTGGATATTAGCTTAGCCAGCTTTTATTCATTAGCCCCTGATCTGAGGCATTTTAAGCCGAAGTGGGTACTTGATCATAACAAGACATTGGGGAGCGGCGAGTCCGACTGCTGGAGCGGGAACTGCTCCGAGCGCGGTAGAATTGATCTGACGCCAATGATGGAAAAGGACTCATCAGCTCATGTGTCTCCGTGGGATGAATGAGGTAGAGGGGCTGGGGGGGAGGGGTCATGTGTTGGCAGGTCGACATCTCGACAGGTCTCTGTAAAGGGGGGTGGGGGATGGGGGGGGATCCGATTGAAAATGAAGAGAAAGACACCAAATGACAGAAATTAACTTAATTAAGCTTATATTGATGAAAACACATGATCAAATATGATTCTTTACTTTGTCTATTAACTAAAAGGTTGAAAAGAACATTTGAAAATTTTGTAAATATGATATCCAACATCCAAAGGGTAGAAAAAGAGCAAACAAAAAGGTTTTTACTGTATATTAAAGTTAATACAACTAAAGTTAATGTCAAGACATGAGAAACAAAGGTTCAGTTTAGTGTGTGGATCAATAATTCAGGGTCGTGATATATTTGGGTGAATTAAGCGTCTTAATAAAATGCATCTTCAATGGACTTTTGAATATTTTTTCATATAAATGACGATAAATTCCAGCGTCACAGTCGGGGTTGAGTAGACAAGTCAAAACATTCTTTAAAACTGAATCTGTGAACCAATCATTTTGCCTTGAGCAGTTTGTAGATTGAATTTTTTTCCAAATGTTTTATTCAGAACCTCTGATGAAACTCCTGCTCTGCATAGAGACGCTGGACGCTCATGTTCACCTGCGATTCTGAACTCTCGTCTGTTACTCAAAGTTTGTGCCTCTTAGGACCGGATCCTCATCAAGACCAGATCATTTATTTTTTATTATTGTTAATAAACTTTCTTCTGCATCATGAGTCCAGCCCCCAAACATCGTATGAACCAGCCCATAAACAAAAGCATCTCCCAGTTTAATGTGGAAGAACTTGACCTGCACGCTGAGCCTCATCAGCCGGAGTCAGTGAACGACCTCACTCAGGCTTTAATGGAAGTGAATCTCCTGCACCCAGGCTCTGAAATGTGCTGGAAAACCCTTCGAGAAGAGTGGAGCCGATTATAGCTGCAAATTAACGTGGATGGTTTTTGGAATGCCGTCGTATAAGATCATAAAACCTAAGTGTTTCGGGTCGTATAGTTTAAAATACAGCACTCAAGCAGCGATCGCAGTTTTCACCTACAGTGAGAAGGAAACAGCGTGGAGACGTGAGACTCTCACAAGCAACATCCTCCCATCACAATAATGATGTTGGAGCTGAGTCTCATTCTGAGCGTCATCATGAAGACCCTGACAGGATCCAGCTGGAACGCCTCTGTGCTGCCTGAAGTGAAAGTGAATCCATTTAACAATCAACCTCATGCAATTCACATTTAGTACATCTCCTGGAAGTAGATGTATTCATGCACTTCTTAAATCTGATGATGTATAGACCCTATAATTGATGATGTATAGACCCTATAATTGATGATGTATAGATCCTATAATTGTTTTTGTCTCCTGCTCCTAACTTTCATGTTTCATTTTAATTCTGTTCCTTCTCCCGGTGGACATAGTTCTCTCTTGTTTAGCACCAAACTTTTTGATATACCGGCGAATTTAAACATCCCCTCAACGAGCTACGGCTAAAATATCACCGCTCAACATCGGGCGTGCATGCACGACTTGTAGACGTGATTACAGCTCAGCTCCTCCACAACTCTCTGCCGCTCCTAATTAGCAGACAGCCTGCGGAGAAGTGTGGGGCTGAGGTGACACTGCATTGGCCGGGGCTGGTATTGATGGATCACAGGCGTCTGTGTGCCAGCCCGGCAGAGCGGCACAGGCAGGACTTAGAGGAGAGAGAGAGAGAGAGACAGCTGCTAAATATCTGCTCCTTCACTTATTCCATCTCGTACGTAAGAGTTTTAATCTGAACACAAGAAACAATACAACCCACTTACTCACCTACTAGACATAAATACCCATCTGCTGGTTTTGTATGATCCCTCTCCATCGTGTGAACTTGTCTGAGGTTCACTTCCTTCGTTTCCACTTCTCTTTCTTCAACGCAGCTCTTTTCCTTTTGCTCGTTAGAGTCTCCACACTTATTCTGCTCATTTCCCAGTTTCCACGACCCCGAGGAAATCTACAATCAGATAATAAAATCTACAACTTTTCAAACAGACACCTTTAGTTATGTTGGCTCCTCTGGACTTTCTACTATGCAATGTAATCTTACACTGTATAAGCAGGCGGTAAGTGCCCTAATTAGTGTCTGAGCACTAAAGGTGCTATTTTTCAATTACCTCCCAACAGCGGGTGAAACCAAATCTAAGCACTGGGAGATTTTCTTATTCACATAGAATTTTTAGGGCCTAGAGCAGCAGGAGTGACATCAGGAGGCAGAGACTTCCCTCCAGTGCTTTGGTTACTGAGAGGCCTTCAAAAGAGAGGTATATAGTATATTATATATATAAATATAGAGAGAGTTGTGCCTCCATTTCATCAAACAAAAGCAGATGATTCCCGATCATCGTAAACTGCCTTTGAAGACAAACCCATGTGAACAAAATTGAAAAACATTTATCTGCTCGAGGAGGAGAAAAGACACGAGGAGGAAAACAAGAAGCAATTTGCTCGACTCCCAGAGGAAATGATTGGAGTCTTTACAGGTGACGATGCTGGAACACAATAAAGAGACGAGACGTGATACAGGTTGGTTTGATTTTGAAAAACAAATATAAAAGATGGAAAAGCGGGACAACAACAAAGAGCAGGTAACTATAGGGTTTACCTGAAGCCTTCGATTCCTGTTTCCACTGTACAGATAACAATCACCATGATTTCTCTGATACTGGAAGTTTCCACGTTGAACAACACGTTCGCTCAAAAAGTTGTCAAGAGGCTTCGAGGGGCGTGGTTTCCCTGTTTGGTGGGTGTGTCACGAGGTGTTAACCAATCAGCAGCAACGAGTAAATGAATAAAGTCGTTCTCAAAATCAGTGCCTTTCGATTTTTCACTCCGAACCCTGCGCTTGCACTCGAACAGCCTCTGCTTGTCCTTGGATTTCTTTAGATGGATTTCCTGCACTTCAGCTTCAGCTCTTCTCCTCGCACTCACACAGCCACTTCTGTGCAAAGGTGAAACATCGCTCAGATTTCGAGTACAAGCGAAGGGTGTCGAGTGAGAGCTCTGCATCACACTGAAAAACCCATTATATGCTAATCCTGACAGCAAAAAGCAGAGACTGTAACATAAAGCGCATTTTGAATTATTAAACACTTATTTAAATATATGTCATCTACTGAGATTTCTGCCACAAGGACACAATGAACGACTTCAGCTGCCGTAGGTGCAACAGTTGAATCACACAACAGAGTTCAACGCACAACAGTTTATGTCTTCTAACATGTTTTGCTGCGGTGGAGAACCTTCAGAATCTGTGTTTTCACCCTTAATCCCGGACTTAAGGCTTTTTAACCTTTCAGAACCAATATATAACACGAGAGGAAAAAAACATCACATGACTCTTTGCATTTTAACCCGACGCTCCATCTCAGGGTGATAAGATGAAAGCTCCCTTTTATTCATTCCCCTGTATTTTCAGAGAGAAAGGTCATGTGAACCAGAGGTGTGGAAGCCCCCGGCAGAAAATATGGTGTTTTTTCTTCAGCTTATGCTCAAGGACGCCTCGACGGTGAGTGACAGAGTGATTGGCGTGAAGATGAAATGTGTGATTTCCAAGTCGCAAGTCCCCCCCCCCTCCGCTGACACAAACAGACACCTTGGCCTCAGTCGTGGTCTTTATTCCCCTGCGCAGAGACGCATCTCTCACCAGTCTCCTTGAAGACAGATTTATCCTCCAAAGGTGATGTATTTGTTTAGTTAATCTCCTTCCCGGGGTCGGACTGAAAGCAGGGGTCATCTGTTTTTGAGCGAGGAAGAGCAGGAGTCTTCTGGGCGACGTTATCTTTAAACTGGACAGAAAGCAAACGTTTATGTTCATCAATCTGTAAATACGCTTCTCTTCTACTACCAGAGGAACTTTTGACTTTGACATTTACCTGCAGGATTCCACAGCGTGGGTAAATTCCTCTCGGCCCCTGGTTTGTGTCACACACTGGACGCAGCTGAAGGTTGACTGGGAGCAGCGGTGATAGCTCAAGGTAATCAGCCTTCCAGGGCCCGAGGTGTCTGCTTATTGTAACCTTGTCATGAAAAAAAAACAAAGGATGCTGAGCGGCAACTTCTTCTGCCTCCAGAGTCGAGAGGTTGTCTTTTGGAACGATGAAGACGAGGTCGAGACGCAACCCGACGATGAAGATGATGCTTAAACTGACACACTTAGACTCTATTGTCACCTTTATGAAAACAAAGGGGGCCAAATTATAGTCCTCGCCCCTGCAGTTGCAATTCTCCTCAACCGCGTCATTTTGTACATTTCTTGTCTCGCCTGTATGAGCGGCGCCTCAGTCACGGCTCAGCGGTGCCTCCATTATATTTGTCTTCTTCATAAAGAGGCTGCGGAGCTGAAAGACTTTTCTTTGTCTTTCTGTTGAAGCTTCACAAAGAATGTTCACGCAGCTAAAGTGCAGCAGTCTCAGTGGGTCCGGCCTCAAAACACTGTGAAGAGGAACTAAGGAGTTTGTCTTTACTGTAATAACTATCTCCAAAGTGCTCAATTCAGGGATTTTTCACAGTAAGCAAATTGTTTTATTGAATATAACTTTTACAAGGAGGTTATGTTCTCACCCCTGACCTCTTGTTTGTTCGTCAGCAGGGCAACTACAGAACTACTGATTGAATTCAGACTTTCTCCTTTTCTCCAGGGCTCTACATCACATAAATGCAAATCAAATAAAAATCTGTAGTGCACTTAAATATGGTTTCATAAGGCTGCAACAAATTCTTATTTTAAGAATCAAATCTTGCATGAAATAGTTGTTTTATGGAATAATAAATAACCAGATTTTTCACTTTGTTCAGCCAACAGCCCAAAACATAAATGTGTTAAACGCACAATTACAGAACGAAACAGAAAATCCTCACGTAGCAGCTCAATGAACGATAAAGTTATTGATAAACTGACTTCCGGTGTTAGTGTACACACTGAACATAACTGGGTCAGAATTGAACCAATCTGGGTCAATACAGCACCAACACAAAGATCGATAACTTCACCCTGCAGCCATCGGTTAAAACCAGATGTTCAGACACAGTTCATTTCAATATACAACTAAAATATGCTGGTTATACACTTTATTTTATACTGTAGCTCTTTTAAATGAACATATCACCATTATATATTGATATTGTTTTGTACAAATGACTAGTTTGTTCTTTAATTTAATTATATTACAACGGAGAGAAACACTTAAAATAGATGAAATATCACTATGAGCTGTGAAAGAACTTCATGCAACTTTTTAACATACATTTAAGATTGTAGGACAAGTAAGAGCTTTTAGTTTTTTTGTGTGTCTTTGTGTGTGTGTGTGTGTGTGTGTGTGTTTATCTAGTACTTGAAAACATTAAATTCAAGAAAAATGCAAAAACACCCGAGCTGGTTCCATCTATCAGAATAATTATGTGATTTTCTCTGAGCATTAAGGCCAGTTCTGAGAAATACTTTCTCCTTGAGAGTCTATTACACCAGAGAAACAATAAGCCCTGCTGCGCAAGCACGGCCATTAACTTTCTATTGCCTCCGTCTCTTATTGCCACTTCATGAATATGGTTTGTATTTCTTCTGCCAATTTGGTCAATGAATAAAATTCCAATAAGCACTTTCATTGTTTCTGTGGCTCCTGACAAACTGTGATGGAACCAGACTCTGGTGATTTGCATCAGGCTGCGGAACATGATCAGACCGTTGTTCTCTGGCACATTACGGCTGCATTGTGTGTGTGTGTGTGTGTGTGTGTGTGTGTGTGTGTGTGTGGTTATGAATACATGCGTTTGATAATTTACTTATGATAATATGATCATTACATTGTCTTGTGGCCTCTCTGTTATTAGATCAGATGGCTCATCATTTGCAGGTCAAAGTTCAGCAGCAGTTCAGGACTCGAGGAGAGAGGCCGGGTCATCTGGATCTCCTCCATGTTAGCAGCCGGGACACGCACCAAAACCAAAAACAGACGGATGAGACTGGCTCGTGATTGGTCGAGGGCGGCTCCGCGTCCCGATCAATGCGGCACAGACTTCGTCTCCAAACGTTTCCAGGAGGACGTGAGGACTCCATCTTTATTCGATACAGAATCTAAATAACTGTGACATGAGTTCCATGGACCTGCTCTGGTTCACGGGTGCAGCTTCATCTGGGACCTGGACTCTGGAAGTTTTTTTTCCATGTGAGCTTTTATTTCCACGGTCCTTCACGGAAAATTCTAAATATGCGAGACCGCACCCTAACACGCCCGTGCACCCACTTTGTGTTGCGGCCTGTTAGCAGCTAGTAAAAAAAAACCACAATACTTGGGAGTGAATCAATGCCCCTGAACGCAACAGCCACTTACACAACATTTACTTCTCTCTGTAGAGTATAACTGCAGCTGCAATTACTGCTGTTAGAAGTAGTGGTTGCATGATTAGTCGGGGGTGGTACACGGTGAATAAGGGTTTTTAATTAAATCTGTGATTTCACAACGTGGCATCAGCATGTCATCCAATCAGCTGCGGTTTGAATTCTACAGAATAAGAAGTGACTGGTTCAGAGGTGAGTCCACCGGTCTGCTGTAGCTCCGAAGCTTCTTCTCATTGCCACCTTCTCTCAAACCATTTTCCTGCGACGGGCGACAGATAAGTGAGGAGCAAATGAAAGATGATGATGATTAAAATAATACGCCTCTTATCGCAGCGGAGGGAGTCGCCCGTTCCCGCTGAAGAGCCCGTTTCAGACGCTCGATATTGCCTCTGTGTTAAAAATGAGAAGTATTGATCGTTTTTTTTTCAACCTCAGCCGCCGAACCCCTCACAAGCCGGGGCCAGAATGATGAAGAGGAGGAAAACGCCTCCCAGTTCAGGGAGCAGCGGCGAGTCGCTTGTCCCCGTAAGTCACGCTGATAACAGCTTTATCTCAGGGACGCCTCGGCCCTCAGTCACACCTGGACATCCTCCAGGTCTCCAGATGCAGATGTGCGTGGTGCAGTGTGCATGGGGTGGGCGTGACCTCTCGTCTAAACGTATGAGCGGAGCTGCCGAGCAGAGGCCGCTCTCTCCCACAGTCATCAGTCTGGGAAACAGCCGGCAGCTATCAGTCGCTCCAGACACAGCTCGTCACTGAGCAAAAGGTAACGTGTTGACAGACTGAGGTCGCTGTTCACTGGGACTACAGTTCTTTCATAAACACATGCTCACTGAGCTCACAGCTGGATGATTAGATTAGTGTGACCTGTAATCGAATGACAGGGTCCGGTGACACACACACACACACACAGACACACACACACACACACACACATACCAATACAATCACGTATGTTGCATGAAACTGAAGCGAGCACACAAACACAGATCTCCACAGTGATTCCTTCCCGTCACAGTCTGGGACACAGTGATCAGCTGATCAGCCATATTGATCACAGAATGATACTCACAGTTTGCACCACTGTGTGTGTTTGTGTGTCTGTCAGCAGGATTAGACAAACACTAGTGTACGGATTTCCACAAGATAAAATCGAAGGACGGAACATTGTCTAAGAAAGAACTCATTCAATCTGGTAGTTATCTTATTGAGGGTCAAGGACAGAGCATGTCACAACTTGTTTAATACTATTAGACAAATTGTGATTATGAATATGGGATTCATAAATACAATCTGATTTGATTTGATTACAATTTTGGCAGAGATCACATTCTCTAGATTTCGGAGGCATTTGGACGAACAGGTTTTCCATTACTTCACATCCAC
This sequence comes from Pseudopleuronectes americanus, assembly GCA_038501795.1. Taxonomy (NCBI): domain Eukaryota; kingdom Metazoa; phylum Chordata; class Actinopteri; order Pleuronectiformes; family Pleuronectidae; genus Pseudopleuronectes; species Pseudopleuronectes americanus. Next base: position 17,570,373 of record CM076733.1, on the reverse strand, counting down.
CTGAACTATTTGACAAATTCTGCCTTGGTTTTAAAAACAAATGGAAAATACACCCAACAGATAATATAAACTGGGCAGTGTTGGGTTTATATGTTGTATAGTTAACCCCCTCACTTTTATAGTAATGAGTAGTAGTGTAACTAATTACTTTTTCTAATTTGGTAAATGGATTCTGTCTCCTGTGAAATGGACAGTGACAGACTCCAGCAGACAAATGACCCATCACTCGATTTCACTCGATTCTGACTCAGTCAATAAACATTCTTCCAAACGGTCGATAGTCCGAGTTACACCAGGTTTTTTTTTATCCAGGGAACAAAGTCAAGGACACAAATATATATTCAGACATTCTCCACATCTACGGGCGTAATTATAATCTTCTGAAGAAGCTGGTAAATGTCTGAGAATCAGTTGTTATTCATCTCACACGACAAAACTCTATTACTGACTTGGTGCTTGATTTAAAGTCCTGCTGAGGCGACAGTAAATAGGCCTGTCACAACATGTCAGTTGTGTTTTATTGTTCCACTGCGCACTTCATCACACTGATAATAGGCACAACCACGGACACACTTTCACAGTTGTCGTGTCCTACTCAGTGTCACAGGCTCAATATAGAAGAGCGTGAGCATTAATAAGAGAACTGACGCTTTTAAAAAGTAACTCACTAGTTGTTTTTAAACTATAATTAATAGAACATTAGTCAAAATCATTGCTGATGATGATTAAGTTCTCAAATATGTCCCTAACTCTCAACGTGCACATATGCATCAGTATGATACGACAGAGAGAAGAAGAGGGAAAACCATTACTACCTGTTACTGGGGAGAGAGGATGAGCAATGACAGGAGAAGGAGCAGCGAGAGGTGAGAGGGAGTAAGAGGTGGAAGAGGGGAAGAGGAGAAGAGGAGAAGGTTAAACGATGAAAGAGTAGAAGCGTCAGAATGATGGAGGAGGAACAAGGGTTTCTGAGAAATCTGAGACAGAAAGTGGAGGAGAAATAAAAAGCAGGAGGACAAAGACATGTCGGAGTGAAGGGAGGACAAGGAACACGAGAACGAGGAGCACAAGATAGATGGAGGACTCAGTGTACTCGAGCCGGAGGAGGAGGCGCAGGAGGGGAAGGTTTAAAGGAGGCGGAGGAGGAGATGAGTGACATGGAGTAAGAGGAGTGTGCGACTGGCACTGAAGCTCCGGGCTGCATCGAAGGGCCCGTCCACAGGTCAGGGGGCCACAGCTGAATCCACAGATCCTGCTCAGTCAAGAGGATCTGACAGTGACCTCCTCCCTCAGAGAGGAGGTGATTTATCATTTAGGCAGTAAATCAGAATGTGTGACCTCCCCCTGCACACAGATCGCGCCCCGGACTGTTTACTCTACCACCCCAGCGATCCATTATGTGGCAACTGTCACAGGTTCAGCAGCAGCAGATACACTGATGACACACGCTGATCAGAGCCGTCCAGGGCCTGGAGGCAGACTCCTGCCCCCTGCAGGGGAACAGCACACATTCAGACACGTGGACATCACCACCATCTTGTCTCTCATGTTGTGGCCCCCGACTAGAAGAAGCTCCTGACGGGCGTGGGGGCTCCTTGTCGATCCGAGACTGATCCCAACAGACAAAGTGGCCGAATCTTCCTGTCGTGTGATGAGTTTACAGACAGACTCTGAATCAACCACCTGGATCGGAGCGATCTGACCAGGAAGCATCACCGAGCGGAGGTTGTGTGTTTGTGTTTTTTTGTTTAGAAGCGAAAACGAGGCTGCTGCAGCGTAACTGACACGTCTGTTTCCCAGGAGCCAGGGGAACATTTCACAAAACCAGCTGACGACTTCTGAAAGTTTGATCGCAAAAGTTTAGGTCAGTGGAAGTTTTTAAATTATATGGTTTCACTCTGAGCTCATAAATACAAGTCGTTTGTGTCTTTGTGCTAATTTATGTATACTTGTTAACTGACTGATGATTATATGTAACTAAACTACAAAAGTTCTTCTTCTGGTGTTTTCATTAAACTGCTCCAGGCTCCGACCTTCCTCTGGAGTGTGGGAGGCCCGATTCTGATCTTCATGCAGCCGGGGACGAGATTGTAATTAGATTTGTGATCCGGCCAAAAGAGACACGTACGGTTTATATGATGAAGTGCACATGTGAGTGTCTGGAGTCTCGTCTGGATTTTTATTACACTCGCCACACAGCTGGAACAACAAATGTAAGAGGAGCCATTAAATCTCACTTTTAAAATTCAATTTCACACATTTCAAGCAGAATGTGTGACAAGAAAAAAACATTTAAAAGCCTTTTCCAGTGCTGCTGGGTAGAAAAGTAAATTAAATGAAGTGTCAGCATCATGAGGTTACAATTCTAGATCATCCTGAAAACAGTTTGATGAGAACACGTTGGAATAAGACTCGTTCTGTGTCTTTATGATTTAAATGCCAGTCGTGACTCGGCAGTGTTCACAGTGTCTACGTCTCCGTATCTGAATGAGTGACAGGAGCAGAAATCACAAACCTCCTCTCAGCTCTCCCACCCTGTTGGTTCAGATAAGCTAAGTTCACAAACTTAAGCTAATCAACCTTAATCATCTGAAAACAGAGGAATGTAAACAGTGACTTATCTCATGGCCGGAGCGGGGGGGGTGGTGGGTGGGTGGGGGGGTGGTGGTGATGGTTTGATACCAGGCTGTGATTTTGTGTCGCTGCTGTTTTTACACAACAGAATAGTAAAAAAAAATTCACCCGTCAGTAGTTTCCTTTAAGGTTAATTAAGCGGAATTAAGATATTTTATTGTTCAATGCATCAATTTATTGTATTTATGTACAATAATAATATGTAACTGTGATGTCCAGTGTTCATCTCTCTCTTCTCTGAAACAACAACAGAGCCTCACAGGAGCGGACATCATTCTCATCCCATAGACCTCAAACTAACTGACCCCGTGTGACCTGGCTGCAGCGCCTCCTGGTGCCTGAGAGCGAGCGGCACACAGGCTGGCGAGAGATCAGAGCACAAACAGAGAAAACATCTCCAAACCTATTCCCCGCCCCCCCCGCCTTTCAGACCCAGAAGGGAGGAAAGAAATGAGGAGTTAATCAAAAACTGAATGAAAATAATAATCATCTGATTCAGCTCTGAGGTCAGTGAGGTCGATTAAAACTGGAGGATTAAAGTTCATGTGAAAAAAACAAACGACTCAATTGTCATGTTCCTCTTTTTATGGTTTTCATAATGGATGCAGGTGTTTCATGAAGTGTATGAATTCAAAATCTGCTGATATTTGTTTAAAACTTACCTTTATTAACACTTAATGCAACATTTAGACCTATTATTGTATTTTATTTGTGTAAATGTATTAAATATTGTTTAAATACTTGTATGGTGTGATTATTATTACTTCTGGTTAACGTGAGATGTGGACCTGATGATATCACTTCAGCAGAGGTCAGAGGTCACCAAACGCTTTAGGGCACATCTGCTGCCGGGGAAACAGCAGATTTAGAGGAAATCCACCGTGAGGATGAAAAACAAAAACATTACCCTGAACAAAAGCCTGTTGTTGAACTGTATCACCGCCAACTTCTGTTTCTAATGAGTTAAATCTCGCCCACACCCTCCAACATGCCTAAGTGTGTTGTGTTAATGTTTTGTCACCTTATCCTGCGTCACGAGAGCTTGTGGTGCTAACTCCTCGCGGAGCACATGAGCCGTCCACATTCCACAGACGGAGCTCCGCTCGGACGTCCAGACAGGGGTCCTCATTAGCAATGACCTCAGAGTTAATAGCTCTTAATTCCGCATGAGCGTGGCGACCTCTGGCGCAGCAGGGGTCAGAGGTCGTGGCACGGCTCTCCTTAGCTCCGTGAGAGGACACTGGTAACATTTTACATCCCGGTGATTGAAGCCTAAGCCGCGGCTCGTCCCAATTTGAAAAGTTTACTCAACCTTAACACTAATGCACATTTCCACCCAATCAGGGGCTTCCCACAATCCGGATTCACTCGGTGATCCCCCGGCTTTCCCTCCTCTCCGCATGGTGCCAGTAGAAACCAGCTGCCAATGCAACCCTGGTTCATCTGGTTAAGCTGGTTAAAATGGTTAATTAGGTTAAAACTGTTTCCTCTTTATAAATTCTGCAGATACTCAGCAATGTAATCATTCTGGTCAACTGGCACATTTAAGTCCTACAAGCTTCTTCTATTAGAAAACAGTTTGTGTTCCACATGTGAAGAAGCAGCAGGAGATGGTCCTGTTAACGAGGGCGAGGGGGCGGAGCCTGAGTAGAGCAGCAGGACGCCGGACATGACGTATATGACGACCCCTTTTTTTTAAAAGTCTTTCCAAGTGGACATCTTCATCTTCATCTTCTTCGTTAATGGCTCCTCTTTCTCATCCTGAGACATTTGCATTTTTCAAGTTTCATCTGCCTAAAAAATCTGGTATTCACCGGATGATGCAATTGTTGAGGAAGCCAGTAGGGGCTTTTTCACATGAAGTCATCACAAGGGTGTGGAAGCTGCAGAGATGGAGAACCCCAAACCAGAGCATCACACATCCAAATATCACAAAGACTGTGATCTCGAAGATTGAGTTACTGAAAACAAGCAAGCGCCGGAGCTCAGGCTTCAGTAAAATAAACCTTTTACTCTTGGATATTATTAATGTTTCTAACTTGATGTGATCCAATAAAAAGTAGTAATTTGATTATAAAGCTTCTTTTATCGAGACAGGACAGGAAACGAGACCGTGAAGCACAAGAGGGAGAAAACACAATATCGTATCTCAATTGGAACTAAGTGAATTACCCGGATCCTGATGTTTAATTACTCGTACCTGACTTTAATGAAATATTTATTGGATCTTCATGGAGCTGAATATCTTCCAGGATGTCGTTTCTTAGAACACTTGGAAAGTTCAGATTCTAGTGGGTTAGAAATGAGTTGGTTAGAAAAATGTTTCAAACTATTTATTTAAATGTTGAAAGGTTCTTTCATTAAGTGTCAGAGTTCCTGCTCATCAATTATCCTACAATTAAAATGAGTCAATGAATTAATACAATGGGAAATATCTAAGTGCACACATCCACAAAGTCAAAAATGATCCATACACTCTTCAGTGAAGGGACACAACTTCATTTTGAAATTCTGGAAAATATTGTTAGTATTATTAAAAGGTTAACGCAACTAAAAACGACCACATGGAATAAAAAGAACGATATTACATAATGTTTTAATGTGTCTGGATCAATGGAGTGAATCATCATCACTTGTTTGTGTGGCTCTGGTTTCCTCCTGGAACTGAACCCACTAGTTTGTCTGTGTGTTGATAAAACAGAATCACAGAGTGTGTGTGAGTGTGTGTTTGTGTGGGTGTGTGTGGGAGTGTGTGTGTTTGTAGTTCGACATCCCTCCCACACACACATGCACACAAACAGTAAAACAGAGTCACATGATCACCTCAGGGCCCATCAACAGAGATGTCAACCACCGCAAACATATTGAGTTGTCTACCAAGGCCTAATGACAAACAATGGCTTACACAAAGAGACACACACAATCACACACACACACACACGCACAGACACACACAGGCGTAGTGGGAATTGATGCTGACAGTGGATGTGCAGCTCAGCTGGTGGCGTGCAGAGACAACACACTGTTCAAAGACTGAGAGACAACATGGTTTTGCATATTCACTGCTGACACCTCAGCACAGCAGGCAGATAACACAACTAATGATTTTTGCAAATTAAAGACGCAAAATCATTAAATATTGTGACGGATAATGTTTGTTCTGTTTAATGTGAACGCCTCAGATGTTATCGCATTGTTGTCGTATTTTTTGTTTGTTTTTTTACGTCAAACTGTTTCTGGGATGAGAAAATTAATAGGATCAGGCGATTAGTAATTAATGGGTTTGCAAATATAGTTAAATAAATGTCTGCAGATGAATCTGTTACAGGTACGAAATAAACAGGGATTCAAGAACGAGGGTGTCAAAGATAATTGTTGATGCTATTTTTGAAAATGTAATAACTTTTTTTTCTCGGTGATGTGAAGAAATATATCTTTTGTGTCACAGCTAAAGGACGAGGTCATCGTCAGGATGTCACAGTCCGTCAATCAAAAACTTGGATATCTTTATATGCAGCTACTTTACATCAGTAAATATGTTGTATTGTTTTTCTTTAACATAATGACAACATGTTATGTTCTCATTAGTTCTCCAAGGCTCAATCATTGGGCCTTTATATTTAAATTTACAAGTTTCTATTACTGAGCAAATCCAGTGACTTGATGTGCATGAGTTTATTCAAGCTAAATGCAGTCAATAGTAAAATTAAGTTAAATAATTATAATTACTACAGCTGTATTTTATAATTTTATAATTGTTTATATAACACTAACCTTACCTGACTTGATGGTTATTTGCAGACAGAAATCCAAAAATCTAAAACAATAATAACGATAAAGAAGACATGAAGACAACGAAGTGAATAATTTCCTTTTCCGACCAATGAGAGTATTAATTTACTCAACATTATGTTATTAGGATTAAAATTACCCTGAATCCACCGGCAGGACAATAAATAAACATTTTCCGTTTCTCTTTCAGAGATTTTTCCAGGCATTATGCAAAGTGGTGTTTTTGTGGTCTATCAAGGAAGTGGAGACATCATATGACTGATTACAGCTGTGCAGCAGGGAAATAACCGAGCAGAGGAACAGCAGGAAAGCACATGAGCTCAGGAATTCTCTCATAAGTAGAACAATGGCTTTGGGACCAACTGTGGGCACAAAACACACGCGCTGCAAACCGCTCCTTCTGTCTGAGCTAGTCAACATAGTTTTGGGTCAAATTATTTTATAAGTAATGTGGAAAAAACGGTAATGACATTAGATAATTTCATTTAGCCTGTTCTTGGAACCACCTGATGTTTAACTACGTGAAGCCAAAATCTCAGAGCAGGGGTGGAGAACATCCAGCCCACGACCATGAACCACCCCGGAGACAATCTGATCCGGCCAGCGAGACACTTCATAAATACAAGACAAGCTACTCAGGACAAGGCTAAGACGATTCTCATGAGAGCAATGATTAGTTTTTCTGGGATAAAAAGAAAAACAGTAGACTAGCGCGTCCTTCAGGCAGGGTCCTACTGGTCACGCTACATGTCATGGCTAGGAGGAAACCTTTGAGAAAGTATGCAATGATGAATAGGGCTGAAATGTGGAGAGAAAACTAAACTAAGTCTAACCCTTCTTTTTTGTTTCCAAACCCAAAACAAGCGATCAATCCTGGAATCAGTCGATGTAACACAAAAGTATTGAGCTGCACGACAACAAACCTTAGATGTGCAACCCCCGCCCACAACCACAGCTCCAACATGGTCTCTGGCAGAAGACTGTCAGACCTAAAACCTGGAGACCTCATCTGCTAGAGGCACCATCATCACTACCATCTGACATCAGACGCCTAGATGAAGACCACCTGCAAAGGATGATTTAGAAATCCACCCACTCCTGATGTAGAGGCTTTGATAAGAGGACAGACCAGGGCTCGGACATATTGACAAACTGCATGAAGACACAATGTGTCCCCAATTTTCAGCCTCGAATTGGGGACACAGCGGACTAACACAAACACACACACATCCAAACTAACTAGTCTTTATTGATCAATCAGCTGTTTGTCAAGCGGAGCCTGTCCTCGTCCTAGCAGCTCTGTGTGATGCTTTACTTTTTACTTTATATAGGTTACTGAAGTCAAATAGAACGATGAAGTTTGCTGTTGAATTTGTCTTGTGACTGAACTAGAGATTTTTATATCAAAACTGCCAGCCTTTCCATCACCAACTCTAGTTCTGGTAGCGCATATTGGGTGTATTCATAGAATGGGTCGGGTTCTGTGGGGTTGGACGGGAGGATTGTGGGGAAGTAGTGAGGAGTTGGGGGTGTGTGGAAAGGTTGGGATCTCAGGTGACATTGGATGACTGTTATGTGTGGGTTGAGGCTTGGGCGCAGGTTGTAGGACTGGGGCGTGTTCTTGGGGGGTGGGTAGGGGGAGGGCCGGGGGGGGGGGGAAGGAGTTGAGGTCAGGTGGGTGCAGACGATGTTGGGGGGGCATGGGGGGGACGTGGGGCGGGGGGGGGCGGGGTGGGGGCGGAGATGCGGACTCCCCCGCACCCCCCTCCGGGGGCGCGCGGGAGGCGAGGGCTAGCAGAGGGGGGTGCCGGGGCAGAGGGGGTGTTCACGGTGTTAGTTATTGGATGTTTAGGTCTGTTTTGCGTCCGACGCCAGCCACACACAGACCGCCAAACACACACCCCACAAAAAACCAATATCAACAAATCGAAACGCAAAAAACACAACCCCACACACCACCCCCCTTCTCCCCCAGCCCCGTTTCTACTCATTCATCGCCATACTGGAGACAATGAGCTGAAAATGCGTCTTTTTCCGGATCCTTGGGTTAGATCAATATCTACCCTCCCCGCACCCCTAGTGTCCTTCTAGGCTCCTTGACCTTCCTCTAGTGATCACTTCTCATCTATGTTCATGTCATTAAATAATAACGATCAGCAACACGTCTTATTAAAAAATATCTAACCACTATTTACCAATCCCCTTATTACTTGTCACACTAACCACCAGACCTCTCCCGAACACCACACACCTCGCGCCCTGCCCTCGCCCCTAGCACACCCCGCTGGCCACACCAGCACCCCCTCACCACTAGCGTTGATTATCGTGCAGATCTCCACCTGTACCCGAGAGGGGAGTACGCACTTTTGCAGGACGCATAAACCCCTTCGACGTAAAACTACAACTACCTCGATACACCTTCCAGATCCAAATCATCTCGCAAGAACCTCTACACAACACGCCAACTAACGCCGCCTAATCCCCACCACCCCAGGCACCCCCCCCGCCTACGCACCTACTCTCATTCCCCCAACATCGACTCCCCCACCCCAGCACGGCGAGGGGGGGGGCGGGGGTTAGCGGGGGGATCTGATGTTCTTTGGCACTATGGGTGTGGCTAGGACCGACTCTCGCGCGAGCGGCGGTGATGTGAAGTTTTCCGACAACCGCAGGCTGGCAACCTCCTGTGTGCCTGACCGACGTAGTATTGCACTCCGCGCGGGGGGGAGAGTTGGGGTTAATAATATTTTTATTTATTCTTTTACGTGTCCATAATCCTTTTAATTAAATCCCTCATTTTAAATTTCAAATTCACCAGAAAATATACTTACTTTACAAAAAAATTAAAAACATACACAATTAATATAAAAACACCCAAAACTAC